>JAMJFZ010003268.1:10142500-10628094 GCA_026225945.1 Cricetomys ansorgei
GAAAATTGTCATTAATTGGGCCTCCTCCTCTGAAAAAATATGCATTAGCAAGGTTACAAAAGAGAAAAATGGGTGAAATTTAGAAAACATCCATCCAAATAGAACTTGGACCATCAATAAACACCCACTTGAACCTTATTTGTTTAGATTAAAAAGTATATTCCAACTAATATTTGTCCACATAAGTTAAAAGCTATACTGTACCTGAGTCACACAGACAAGACCAAGGAGAAACAAAATCAAGCAGCAACCCAAAGTTATAGGAACCCTCATGCGTTTCATTGCTTTGGGAAACAAATCTTGAATTGTTGTTGTAATTGTTTCTAAAGAGACAGGGAAATGGGGTGTTATATTTCAACTGAGTAAGACTAATCACAAATTGAACTCTTATTAATCAAATTTACACATAAAGCTCAGAGTATACTCTGAGCATTGATCTTTTCTAACAGTCAATAAGGTGTTTTAACCCCTAGGTTTAGTTCCTAGCAGAGAGAAAGAGGAAGAGGAGGAGGCAGGGAAGAGAGAGTAGGAGGAAGAGTGGACAAGGAGAGCGAAGAGTTGAGAAGGAGAAGGAAGAAAGGAGGAATCGTGTATACTAAAGAGGGACTTATTTAAAGTAGAAAAATATATAAGAGAAAAGATTTGTAATAAATGTATTTGACATTTTTGAAGGCTCTGGATGTCAACCAGTGGAACCTTGACTTTCTCATATAAACAGAATAAACAAAGTAAATATGTTATATAAGGAAATGATACAAAAATTGTTTCAAATTTTCTAGTTGTGTGCCTCAGGGAAATTTCTTTTGTGTCCACAGAATCATAAGCAAGGGGAGTTATTGCATCAGGGTATGTAATTTGTGTGTGTGTGTGTGTGTGTGTGTGTGTGTGTGTGTGTGTGTGTGCACGCGCGCGCGCACGCGTTTAGCCACAAAGGGGACATCTGTATTGTACTCACAAACATATACACCAAGGCTTAGGGACCATCACAGAATGTGGCCAGAAAGATTTAAAGAACCAGAGGCCATGGAAGGCTAGAACAAGACTGTGTTCTGCTCATGAAAGACCCAATGCACTAATGAACTCACAGCAGCTTGGGTTGTCTGCACAAGATCAAGCCAGCCAGCATTCCAGCACGGAGTGGGGAGGGCCCATGTGTTCCCACCCTTAACTGAAAAGTTAGAGACAGTTGATGACTTCTAGAGGAGAGTCACAGTAAATTTTTTGTAAAGGTGTGGCCCTTGGTTGATCAGCCATGGTGTGGATGGACGGCCCCACACCAACTAAGTATATGGACAGGACAAATAGGACTCAGTTGCTTATTAAAGAAAAAGGAAGGACATGAAATCTGGAATGATTTGGAGTGACGGTGGATCTGGGAGCAGTCTTGGGTCAATATGACGTAAATGCATCATATAAATCCTCAAAGAATTAATAAAAAATAATATTTTCAAACTTGTTTCAAATTCTCTAGCTGTGACTCTTCAGGAAATTTCTTTCATATACGCAGAACCATACATAGGGAGAGTGCATTCATTGTATGTAATCTGTGTTTGTGTGTGTGAGTATATGCAAGCACACGTGAGGGGGTGAATGTGCATGTGTGCGTTACATGTAAGTAGGGAGAGATCAATCTAATTTATTGTTTCTCAAGTGCTTTCCACCTTGTTTTTGTTTAATTTTGAGAGTGTGTCTCACTGAACCTAGAGCTCACAAATTGACTCTACTGGCTAACCAGTGAGCCCGCACGGATCCTCCTGTCTCCACCTCTCCAGCACTGGGATTACAAGAGTGTGCCACTTTGTCCAGATTTTTATAAGGATGCTGGAGATCAAACTAAGGTTGAAATGACTGCACAGCAATCACTTTTCCAACTAAGTCAACTCCCCAGATGCAGTGTGTAAAGTTTTTAAAAGAAGAATCAAAATACCTATCAATAGGTGTAGCAGTATGCTACAATCTTTTATCCTATATGTAGGGAAGGAGAAATGAAAGATAGAAATCTTCACCACTTTTGCAAGCAGCCTTGATAGAGAGAGAAAGGTAGAAATCTTCACAGGCAATTTTTAGGCTGTCCTAAGCTCAAAGAGGACTAGCTGACAGCGAGTCAGACTAGCATCTCAGCTCAGTCTCTAAACTCAGTCTCTCCAAACTTTGTTCTTTTAGAAATTATCTCCCTAAAGACAGCAACCTAACCAATGCCAACCCCAACTCTTGGGGCTTCATACTTCTTATAACCTTAAGCCAAAAGTTTCCATCTACCCATGCAGCACCCAATCCCAAAGACACAACAGCAGCACTTAACCAAATTATAGCCACCTGCATCAAGCATTCTTAATCCTACTTGTAAACAACTATACCACAGCCAGGGTGGGAATGCAAACCTAATCCAAACCCCATTTTGCGATTTTAAAGAAACCAAAATAACAAAAAGTTCTTCCAAGTGTTCCTCTACAAATAGGGTAACATATCGATTAACTAGATCCATATGCCTAGTTAAAGTAGCATATATACAAGGAAACTTCATATTTATATGAAATACTTAAAATTATGTTACTGATACATTTTATATATATGTGTGTGTGTGTGTGTGTGTGTATAATATATACACACATATTCATATATATGCTTGCACACACACACACAGATCAAATGGCACACAATAAATGGTAATGATTATCTCTACAGAAAACTGAGAAGTATATTAAGGCGTGTTTTATTAACACTCTCTCAAGCAATAATCAAGTTTTCAGAGAGAAATGAGGTTGTTCAGGGAACTGTCCCAAGGTACAAGGGGAAAGGAAGAGACAGTGTAGCCATTTTTACATTGTTTTGTATAGTGTTCATTGAATTAAGAAACAAATGCAAAATTCTGAATAAAATGACCAAAAAAATTGAACCCCTCCAAAATGCCTATCCAGAGCAAATACAATAAAGCATTAATGTTTGGGGTAATTTTTTGAGTGTCAAATATGTAAGTATTTTTTGTATATAAGTGTATTTAAGTATACTTACATACAAGTATATAAGTATATATTGTATTTTATGCATTTAAATTTTAAATTAAAATAATTCATAAAGTTCATTCTGTTAATAGCACCTAAAAGGAGATATTGTGATAATAAAGCAGGACATTTTCAAGTAAAAGAAACAGGAATGAAATATCAGAGTTATTTAACACTAAAAGTATTACTTACCGATAGAAGCAAATTGAGAATCCAGACCCAATGTTAAAAGCATGAAGAAAAATAATATGGACCAAAATGGACCACCTGGGAGTTGGGCTAGAGCTTCTGGATAGGCAATGAATGCCAAATCAAAGCCTAAGAAAAATGTGTGGCATTTAAATTAGTTGCCAAGAAAACTTACACACTTGAACATTTTCAAAATAATATACTTTTAAAATCCCATCATGATTCGGCAATACAATCCATGACATACAGTCTTTACCTACGAACTTATTATGTGTGACTTGGGGGCCAGAGAGATGACTTACTGAGTGAAAACACTAGCCAGCAAGCGTGATGACTTGAGTTCAATCCCCAGAACCCACAGTAAAAGGAGAGACCAGATTCCTGAAAGTGGTCCTCTGACCTCCACACAAACAGACTGATATGCACATGCCTGCACTTGTTCTCTACCCATTCATTATTTATGCCCTTACTCACTCTCTCTCTTCTTCTCCCTCTCCCTCTTTCCCTCATTTACTCCCCCTCCCTACCTCCTTCCCTTTCTCTCTCTCATACACAGTAATAAATAAATATTTATTGTTACACTATTGTGAATGTATGACATAAATTAAGTCAATTTTTTTCATGGAGGCTATTTTAGAATTTTAAATCTTATAAAATTTTAATGTTTTAAATTATCAATGTGTGTGTGTGTGTGTGTGTTCATTCATGCATGAATTCAGAAATGCAAATGCCATAACATGCACGTGGAGGTCTGAGGACAACTTTGGATGTTGGTCTTTGCTTTCAATCCTGTTGGAATGTGTTCTCTTCATTGTTTTTCTGCTATATATTCTAGGGTTTATGAGTGAGGATTCTCTTATCTTGCCTTTCGTCTCTCCATTGGGGTTCTGGTAGTACAGATTTTCACACTATGCATGCACTCTTACATGGATTTGGGAGATTGGAACACAGGTCATCATGTTTATGTAGCAAATGCTTTTAGCCAGTGAGACATATATCCAGTACCTAAGCAACTGATTTTCCTGAGGTGTAATGACACAAATCTGTTATCTCAGGACTTGGGATGTGGGGGAAAGGAAGATCAGGAGTTAAAGGTCATCCTCTACTTAATACTGAGTTTGATGCCAGCCTGTGATCCATGAGACCCTCTCTCAAACAACAACAGTGACAAAGATTGGTGAAGAAAAACATAATTCTTAAAAGAGAAAAGTTTAAATTAGTTCACCTTATCTTAAAACTTGTGGAAAATAAATAAAATAAAATAAAATAGATCTAGAAAAATATCTGTATAGAATGAATTTTTGTTGCTGTTGTTGGCTTTTGAGACAGGGTCTCTCTGTGTAGTCCTGGCTGCTGTCCTGGAACTTGCTATGTAGACCAAGTTGGCCTCAAACTTATAAAATTATCCCTGCCTCTGCCTTTCTAGTGCTGTGGTTAAAGGCGTACGCCACCATGCCTAGCTGAAATGAATTTAGTCTTCCACCATCTTGTGAAATATCTACCCAGAATTATTATGAATAATACTATTTCAGTTTGTAGATACCTGCAAAATTGTATATAATAAAGCCCTAGATGAAATGCCATTTTTTAATTTGATGTTACTTTTAAAAGCCCTTTGTAGTTTGTTCCAATTTTTCTATGTGACCCTCAGTTTTAGGTACTTTCAGTTTCTCTACTTTTCCTATCATTAGCTTCTAAACTAACTCTATCATTGTTTAAATGTTTGCACTTGTGTAAGACATAGTGCTTCTGTGTATCAGTGCACTATGAGGAAATATGGACACTAAATGATGTTCAAAGTCCCTTCTAATATAGGTATTCTGTTATCATTCATCAAGTATTTCAATTATATTATCCTAGATATAATAAAATGTTCCGAGGAGTTCTTGCTTAAAGAATCCGAGGGTGCTTTTCTAAGAGTCTTTAGCTGGATAGTAAGCACCCCTTAGCTATTGTCATTAAGGTTTGAAAGCTCATTTGAAAGCTAATCAGAATCCTTGAAATTTGGATGCAATTATTCACTAAGAATCACTTGAATCATCCTATTATATAGATATGTTTAAAAATTCAGACCCAATACTGTAATTGTGTATGGGAAAATTTGATCATAATTGTTTTTCTCATAAATCATAGAACATGCTCCACATAGTAGCTGAACCATTTAATGTGTGTGGAGTGGTTTGTATTAAGGGTCAAATAAAATACAGAACAATGTATTCTTTTCTCATTTTTAAATAGAGTCTCATGCAACCTCAGCTAGCCTTAGTTTCTCTAGGTAGAAGCGGCTAGTCTTGAACTTCTAATCCTCTTATCTGTCCTTCCCAAGTGCTGAGATTACATGCATAAGACAACACACCCAGGAGGAGGAGCAATTAAAACCTAGGGCACTGTGCATGCTTGGCAAGTACTCTCCCAACTGATCTATGTTCCCAACACTACCTCTTCTTAAATAACAGTTCCCTAAAATACTCTTGTCTACCTAGATCTTTTAGGAATTATTATATTAAAATAAATATGTCAGATGAACCAAGAAAATACAATAACTCTAATCATGGGCAGAGATGGCTGTAAATTATAGCAGAATTTCATAAGTGAGCTCTATTCAATGAATCTGAACTATATACCTGATTTTACAACTTGAGAGACTTCCTTTCCAGATATATGAGCCATGTGTCCCAATATAGAAAAAATAGCAAACCCAGCAAACACACTAGTGAGGCAGTTTGTCAAACAAACTATAATGGCATCAGAGTAACAGTTGTTGTTGAATTTGTTATACGATGATAGAGCAACAAGGCCACCCCAAGCCACAGAAAGGGAGTAAAATATCTGAGTGGCAGCATCTTTCCAAACCTGTAAGAGAAAGTTTTTAAAGTTTTAATCATGTACTCTTAAATTTACTTCATGTAAAATAGTTCACAAGTAAATATGAAAACAATGAAATGAATGTCAAAATGTCAACTACCAAAATGAAGAAAACAACGATACGAGCATTTTAATGCCTCCCTGTGTTCCTTTTCATACTCTAGTAGTAACAGTGACTCTGACTTGGGGGGGGGTCCTATTCTTTTCTCATTTCAAGATGAGGTCTCCCTATATAGCCCTGGTTGTCTGGAAATCATGCTGTAGACCAGGCTGGCCTTGAACTCACAGAGATCTACTTGCCTTTGTCTCCCCAGCGCTGAGATTAAAGATGTGCGCTACTATGCCTGGCTATTCTTTATACTTCTTTGAATGTTTAGTTCATAGAAGAATTAAACTGGTGCATGTACATTTACTCAACTTGCCTTTGGAGTTCAGCATCATGGTGTTTAACCATTATAGAACAGAGCCATATAAAATTTCAATTTGATGTAATTTATATTTCTGTAATTTAAAAATTTAAGAATAGAGAAAAGTCCACATGGTTTTGTAAAAGAGCCCCAGACCTTACCAGGCGCTGAGACCTTAGCACAATTGACTCCATGGTTGAAGTGCCATTCTAGCTGTAAAACGCAGCATACACAGCACCACCAGCCAAAACTAAAACAATTGTCTAATCCATCAAAGTCCATATAGTTCTGGGTAAGTCTCAAAATGTAAAAACCTTGCTTTTTAGCTTCTGTAGTTCCGCTTTTGGCTAACTGTTCTTTCTAACTGAAGTATGTCAACCCAAAACATGGGCTTTTGTTTGTTTGTTTGTTTGTTTTCATGCTTAAAAGCTCATCCTGAGAAAGGCTCAGGCTACACTAGAATCCCAGTGTAGTTGCTGGCGGGCTAATAAAGACTTTCTAATGGCTTAAACCCATATCTGAGCAGTCTTCTCTGGTGAATACCCCACAACGGTTTCATTAAAAATATATTTTTTTGAATCGAAATGCATATGTGAGTGTTCTGAAAGGGAGACAGATAGACAGGGAAGGTAGGGAAGGAAATAAGCGGTGAGAGTGGCCAGTATGCATGGTGCATGTATGTAAAAATCATATAGTATAAATTAAATTTAAAAAAATAAATGATATATCATTTCAATCATTTTCCACCTATCACCACACTGTAAATATTAAAATATATCCTTTCTCCTGTTGACTGATGTCAAGATTGCTTGATGTTTAGCTATGATGTACCTTTGAACACTCCTGTAAATATCTTTCTAATCATGTATGTGTGAATATGAAATCTCAAAGATAGTATGCATTCTCTCTTTTACTGAATCTTGCCAAGTTTTCCCCCAGAATGTTCCCACCAGTTAGCCCTCTCACCAGCTGAAGAAGAGAGAGTGCCCATTGTTCTACAGCATTGGCAACACTTGGTCAGAATTTTTCATTTGACCTAATCAAAGGTCCTTGAATTAAGTTTTGATTACACTCATTATTTACCAAAAGTTAGCATTTTCCACAGGGCTCTCTTTTTGTAAAATTTTTGATCACATACTCTACATTTTTTGGATTTACTTCATTTGATTTCTAGAAAATCTCCCCCCCTCCCTTAAGTGAAATAGGTTTGTGTAGGCCTGACCTGGAAACCACACGTTCAGCTCACAGAGATATGTCTGCTTCTGCCTCTAAAGTATGTGGTGGAATTTAAGTTATGCATACCACACCACACCCAGGAATTTATTTTTAAAACTGAATTCTAATCCTTTCTGTGTTTTGTATCTTGAGGAGTTTTCACCTTCCCAAAGTTTTGGCTTCTCATTTGCCCTTTTTACTTTGTGTCTCTTGGTGAACTGAGTATTTTTGTTATTGTTTATTTAACATATCTGAAATTATGCAGGTTTGCTTACCTGTGTGTTTCTTCATCTGTGTTGTCTAAAAACAAAGCTTAACTCAAAGTGATAAAGATGTTATTCTAAATGAAACAGTTTTGCTTACAATTTAAAAATTTCAATTCCTTTGAAATTTGTTATACATATTAATTACACATGTTGGACATACGTTATGTTACACATATTTACACTTCACACTATTTTCTATTGTTTAATGATAGTTGACATTATAAATTATGTCAATTAAACATCAGTGACATCCATTGGATGATCCATCCTTTTTAGGTTGAAATGAGTTGCAACCTATGGTATATACCAATCTTTGTTTCCTCATAAATATATTTTTGAGATTACTATTCTGAACTACCTGTTTGTATGTCCATTCCCATGCTAAACCCACAGGATTTAAATTACTACAGCACTGTGGTGCTTTTTGTAGTAGCATTTTGTGTCTGGCATAACAATTTCTCCATACTTTATCTGTGTTGGGAATTTGACTGGAATGGTATTGATTCTATATACCAGTGTGACATTAAAACCACATTAATTCTTAGCAAGGATATTACTAGATAGTTCACCCTGGCCCTGTGTTCTTTGTCTAATTCAACCTCTTTATCATTACTGATGTCACCATTTGCCCCTCCTTCCTCTTTGTAAAAGGCCAACAATTAAATCAGATTAATCTATTTTAAGATTGGAATTCTTTGCACATAATATTAACTAAAAGAGAACAAAATCTACTTGTGTAGATTTCAAAAAACAGGGCTGATTTATATTTGGCAAAAATGTCTTTTCAGTCCACTTAAGATAACACTGGTCAGTAGAAGGCAAGTTGAATAGCATGGCTGTCTGTGAATAACAATTCTGGTTCTAGAATTAAAAAGAATAAATTGACATCTAAACCATTCATCCCCTGTTATTTTAATTTAACCTCTGTAACTCATTGGTAGTATGAGCAATAATGATAATAGTTAAAAAGATGCTACATATTAGCTATAATTATTATGAGAAATGATAAAGCAATTTTAGTTTATTATACAGAGATTAAAAACCATTTTCCACTTGAATATTATTTCAGTAGAAGCAAGATTCCTAGAGAGTAAAATATCACTGCATCTTCAGAATACACTTTTCATTACAGAACATAGCACATCTGTATGAAGGGATTTGGATAGGTGGGTATATACCTTGATAGAGACATAGAGAAACACACATATTAAACCAAGGTAATTTCATTAAGATACAACAAAATTATGTTAGAAATAAAATACCCTTATCTCTTTGGCTGCTATTCCTGTTAGGAGATGAATCTCATGCTTATGTTGGTCTCAGAGACTTTGTACTTTGTATGCTATGCATGCATATGTGATTTAAGGGGAGCTAAAATGGATGAGTCAGCTCAGTGTTGAGAAAGAATGCTAATCTGAGGAAAACAATTGTCATCACCAGAGAAACCCCCAAAACATGGAGTGTGGTCATTTGTTATGGGGAGTGGACTAATGAGAGGGCTAAATTGCATGTTTCATAAAGAGCTTTAAATGCAGGTCTGCTTCTTTTTTAATAACAGAGACACAGAAACAGGGCCAAATATAAAATGCACATGAAAACTTCAAGATAGTTTCAAAGACGTATAAAGCCCAGGTGTCTGAGGCTTATAAAAAGCCACTTAAACATATCAAAAGGGGCTTTTTATCTGTGATCAAATATGGGAGGTTTATGTAAATACTTAGGGAAAATGAAGTAACTGTGCTGCAATGTACCATCAATAGTTAAAATAATTCTGCAACAGCTCACATTTCCTTTAGTTTTCTATTTTTACAGTGTATTGACTTAGTTTAGCATGTTGAATAACCTAACAGAAATGGTCTCCTAGTTGACTGAGAATGAATTAGTAAGCAAGGTTAAAAAGAGTAAGGACTAAGACTAATTAAGAAATGCATTAAGATGCCCCGTGGACACATCAAAGTACATTAATCTCCAAGACTATAATAAGAAAATGTCATGGTTCTAAAATAATTAGAACTGTTATGGTTAATCATTGAGTGACAATTCCTGGGCACAGCAAAAGAAACCAAATATCAGAAATTTACATTTCAAGGTTTCAAAAGTTAAATGATAGATTCCATGTCTGAAACTGATCCGCTTGACAATGGTTACCGGGAACATTCTACAATTAATTAAATATGTAATCTGTAAGTATTTAAAAAAGAAAACCTAAATGACTGGAAGTCAGCAATTTTTTTTTAATGTAAAAGACAGTAGAAATCAAAAACTATCGATTTCGGACAGCACTACTAATGTGGCAGGTAATAGCATGGGTTTTTTTTTTTTCTCCCTCAATTTTGATATAAGATTGAGAATAAGCTTAATATGTGCCAAGAATGTGATGTAACTACTAAAAATGTGTAAGCCTCCTAGGGCTATGTCAACAGAAGCATGGTAGCTATGTAAGCTTATTGTTAATGCTTTGCACAGTTAGAATGGTAACGTGTATTTTGTGCTCATGACATACAGCTATTATCTGGAAATAGATTGAATTTAGAAGAGAGTTATTCAGGGCCAGAGAGATGATTCTGAATAACAACACTTGCTGCTCACCCTGATGACCCAAGCTCCCTGGAACCAGCATAATGGAAGAAGAGAACTGACTCCCAAAACTACTCTTTGACTTCTATGTGCACCATGTCATGTGTGTCCCCCACCCACAAAATAAACTACTTTTAAAAAGAGAAAGTTTTTCATTTTATATTCAATACATGTCTTTTTGTTTCTGGTAGAAGTAACAGTTTTATTTCAGGAATATCTAATCCGTGTCAAGTTTGTCTTCTAACTTTATGATCTGCTGAGCAAAATTTGATCTTACTTTTGACAAAGTAACTTGTCATGGTAACCAAATGTATATTAGTCCATCAAACTTTCTCTTGTATTCTTTAAAGCTGCTAAGGGATTGTCAAATAAATCCCATAATCTTAGCCTTTAATTTGTAGGTGTTAGTATATGAAATATTCTTTTATTCAAAATAGGAAATCCCAAAACCTGTTAGTCAAGTAGAACCAGTTACATTAATGCAATGAGTTTAAAGACTTTATTGCTAAAATTGATCTTATTTCTAATGAGAGTATTAGTGTCATTACATACCTTAATCAGACATCCTAGTGGATAGAAACTCTAATCATTTAACTGCATATGTCTTGTAAGACACTGTAGTATAATATTTATATGGACCCAGACCTCTTATACTTAGCTTTAAATTTTAACTTCTCAGGTGATTTTAAATCCAAATTAAGTCTTACCTCAGCTTCTATGAGTTTCGTAAAGTTTGACTGTGCTCCAATGTAGTATGAAATGCCTTTTGATGCACCCTCCAAAGTTGCACCTCGTACTAACAGAATGAAGAGGACCACATATGGGAAAATAGCTGTAAAATATACCACCTATCAAATAGAACAAATAAAAGTTAATGCCACTTAAAATCATGGAATATAATTTTCTATGAACAAAATTAGGAGCCAATTGCAATTAGTGAAATACTTTACTCCAGGTTTCAAAAGGTAGTTAGTACAATGAATGTTATCAACACAAAGTTTAGCGTAATTTCCTTTCTCTGCTCTCACCAGTCGAAAAATGTATCCATTTTTAAAAAATACTTTGATATATGGTGCATTATTTCTAAGGTTAATGCTGTAAATAAACAATATATCAGCTTTGATCACTTGGGATCTAGATGGAATGCTATCGTAAGCAGATCCTTATAAATGTTTGAGGGGATGGAATGTCTCCTTTCAATAAACTTTTGCACTGGGATGAGAAATGTAAAAATAATAATGGTTAGTATATACTCAGTCCCGAGGACAGGGAAAACATCTCCTAGTACACATCGAGAACCCATGAAAGCATCACTAAAGAGAATACAGAGCACAATGAACAGTTATTACTTAAAGCAACCATTAAGTGAGGTTGATAGTATACACATAGGCAGTTCTTTTTTCAAAGAAACCACATGTGTCATTGGATTCACATTAATTCAACATGCTGAATATTGTACTAGGAAGATGATGATAAGTGTCTGGAATTATTCCTGCCCTTGAACATTTAGGTAACATCACTCTGGTTGGTTAAAAATATGTGAAAGATACACTTTTCTGGGCAGTAGGAATTCTTCATAGGAAAATGTTTCTGTTGTTCTTTTATCAATGATAAAATTGATAGGCTCTCTGAATTTTTCTAAAACATGAGGTGGAAAAAGGAGAACATTTTGCAGAAGAGGCCCCTTCAATGACAGAAAAGATTCTTACTCGATTGGGAAAGATTAATCTAAAGGAATGATTGCACATTATTTTTCTGTGTCTTCAACTGATGCTATTATCCTAGAAAATATTCTACATCAAACATCACATCATTCAAGCTGCTTATTGTGGGACAAAAAAATAATAAAATTTAAGATAATGCCCCAGAATGCCATATCAGCTAGTAGGATATGAGTTTCAAGCAATTGCACATGGCTTGTATTCATTTTGCGTTGTTTTTAGCAATAGCAATGACCCTATGTGTATGCTTAAAACTAAAATGTTTTACACAGAAATACTTTTGAGGATTTGCATGTTCCTATTACGCAAAAGTTCATTAATAATATTTGTTGGGAGTACAATAAAGTTGGAGAGCACTGCATCAGTAATGTGACTTCCAGCTTACCTTGCCAGAAGACTTGATTCCCTTGAACAGTGCTGCTCCAACTATAAGCCAAGCCAGGAGAAGACAAAGTGCTAAATACCACACAATCCCTCCAGTGTCATCCAATCCACTTGACCGCTGAAGTGCCACCTTACTGAAACACATAGGACCTTCCATAAGCCAACAATCAATTGTTTGGGTTTTTCTTAAGCAAATGCGTTTTGTAATGTGTTTCATCCAAAGAGAACCTTCAGCAGTATTGTATCTTAGTCTTGCAAGCCTTTCATTGATAGATAATGTTGTTTAAAGGGACAAGTATTATTGTTTCAAAAGTTAGGCTTTGAACTTCAAGGTTATCCAAAGGCAGTCCAAATTATAAGCACCTAGACTAAAGCTCTAGTCCTTATTTTCTGCTAACATCTTAACCCCCTTCAGGTAAAGAAATTAAACTTTCCCATCCGGTATCTTCATGTGACTTAATAGAGAATTTTCTCAAGATATATTCATGAATGAAACATTTAACACTGCATTATGTATTTACTTATCCTAAACTTGTATGTATAATCCAATGACCTCATTCTTCATATCCTCAAAGATTTCCTGTAAAATGCCATGATTTCCTAGAGTAACATGCCTTCATCTATGATTCCAGTTTTGAAGCTAGAGAGTACCTTAAGAGTACCTTCGATTTTTCCAGAGGACCTGAATTTGGTTCCTGGCATTTACATCAGGCGTCTCACAACAACCTGTAAGTCCAGCTCCAGGAAGACGTGATTTTTCTGGCCTTCTCAGGATCCATTATTTGGCACTGAACAACCAATTAGGGAAGAGCACCTCTTGTGCTCCCAGCTTTACTCAGTTCACTATCATTCTTTGCATAGGACTGAGGCCATGTGGGCTTTTCCCCATCCACTTTGGAATGTCCGTCGGTGTCATTCTTGTTCAGTTCATGTTTGGGCAGTCATGTCATTGAGGCTTTATGATTTGTAGCTTCTGACTTTACTAGGAGACGTAATATCACAGCAAACTACCTGACCCTCCTGCTTTTACAGTCCTTCAGCCCTTTTCTTCTGAAATGTTCTCGAGTCTTGAGTGTGGCAGTGGTGGCTGATATTTTAAGATTTATTTTATTGTATGTGTATAAGTGTTTTGCCTGTATGTATGTACATGAGCCGTTTTCATGCCTAGCGCCCATGGAGGCTAGGAGAGGGCATTGGAACCCCTGGAACTGGAGTTACAGACAGTTAAGAGCCACCACAAGTGCTGGGAATAAAAATTTGGTCTTCTGCAAGAATAATAAATTTCTTAGCCTTTGAGTCATCTCTCTGGACATCATTTTTTATCATTAGAATTAGCTTGTTATATTCATTGTTTTAATTTTGTATGTATGTGTGTGCATGCACATTTGATTGCACGTGGATGGTAGTCAGAGGACAACTTTTAGGAGTCAGTTCTCTCCTACTACCGTGTGGGTTCCAGGTATTGAGCACAGATTGTGAGTCTTGGCAGCATTTATGCACTGAACCATCTCACTATCTCTATAATACCCTAAGTTTAACTTTTAACTGATGATTACTAATAAACCGTTTCTTACAGCGTTGTATGCACTGAACAACTACTTGTAAACGATACATTGTCAACAATGAGCTAACTTTTCTGGTAATCTAACTTACCCAGGATAGGTAAACACTTGAACCAAATGAAGTGTTATCTGTCATGGTTCTCATGTCTTCTATTTATGTGAGTTAAAATGAGAGAGGGTAGATAGGTAAACAGAATATGTTTAAATCACAATATATATTTGTATTAATGAAAAAAAGAGAAGCTGACCAATATTTCATTATGACTCATAAAACCTTTTAATAACACCTGTTTAAAAAGTTAGTCAATACTTACTCCCAATACTGTTCACTGGGAAGTTGTCCTGGCCGAAAAACTTCACTACCATTCAAGCAGGTTAAGTTGTTGGTATTTACCCAGGTAATGTTCATAAAAGTCTCTCCCGTATTTGTAGTCACATTACAGCCAGTTACTAAAAAAAAGATAAATAAATATTAACCAAATAAATACAGTATATGCTTAATTGTAGAAGAATATTTTGTGAGGAGAAAATGATTTTAATGGAAAATACTTAAGTTCCTATTTATATTGTTATTAGGAAAAGGTAGAATAAATCAATAAATAAAATAGAATAAAACATGCTACTGTCAATATATCAATTCTTTACCAGCTACCTGGCTGGTAAAGCATGTAATACTAGCTACTCATTTTAACTGTGGTCATAGTTATAGTAATAACTCCTTTAGAATAACAGTGATTTCAGTTGAGAGGGATATTTTAAAGGTTAAGCCAATGAAATTTACCTATTGGTGATCTGCTACAATTATCGTCTGCCCAGTAAGAACAATTGGCCCATGGTAGTACACTTTGAAAAGACGCAAACATGTAGTAAAGACTGTAGGCAATTATGACATTATAATAGATTGTCACAAAAATGGATATTAGGACCATTGTGATTCCCACACCTGGAAAACAAAACAAAAAGTAATTCATCAAAGAGCTGAGTTCAATTTCCGTGAAAGCTATAATAAATGTAAAGACTCAGATATCTCTATGTTGTAATTCAGAAAAAGTGTTTCTGGGATGGAGGGGTACTACCCTCTCAGTGCCTTTTTTCCAAAATTTAAAAGAAACTACTGTTATTGTTTTTAATTGTGTTTGTATGTATGCACACCTGTGAGTAAGAACACATGAGTATAGGTGCCCGCAGACGACAGAGGCACTGGATCCCCTGGGGCTGGAGTTACAGGAGACTCTGAAATGCCCAGCATTGGTGCTGGTAACCAGACTTGGGTCCTCTGGAAGACCAGTAGTGCACCTAATTGTTGAGCAATCTCTCCAGCTCCTTCTTCCCAAAGGTAAAACAATTCTGATGATTAGCTTTAGAGAATGCTTTTCAGATGGTGAGAAAAGGTTACTACAGCTAAGAGGGAAAGACCTAGCTTTAGCCATAAAATTCACAAAATCCTGTGTCACAATAGGACTGTGTGACAAAATAATTCAAAAGGCGAAAATTGCCAAATAACTACACCCTGATAACTGTCTTTTCAATGTCCTTCTTAACCCTTCCTGTATGTGCACCCAGGTAAGAAGAAAAGATAACATTTGAGGGCTTGGGTGGTGGCTGTGTGGGTAAAGTGTTCGCTATAGCTAGAGAATAGTACCTGTGTTTGATTTCCAGCACCTATGTTAAACACCATCGATAAAAAAAAAAAGCCTGCTGTGGTAGAGTACACCTAAAATTTCACCTCTGAGGAGACAGAGAGAGTGTCTCTTTGGTTCTTTCTGTCCATCCAGTCTAGCCAAACAGTGAGCTCCAGGTTCAGTGAGAGATCATTTCAAAATAATTAAGGAAGACATGACTTTGGCCGTCAGCCTCTATATGCATACATATACAAGCAATGAGTACATCTTTGCCCTAACATGTCATTTTTTAAATTTTTTAATTGAAAGATAAAATTTTATTTTTCATGTATGGTTGAATTACATGAATGGTTTGGAATGAACTAATCTTCTAATTAATGAGCATATTACCTCAGGTGACTATCATTTTATTGGCAAGAATACTTAATTGCCCACTATCTGTACTTATGAGAATATAATATATGATTATCATATATTACCATCAATTATGGTCACCATGCTGTGGTTCATATTTTTTATTCTCCAATTTATAAATTTATAGATTGTAGCTTTTAAGAAATTTATTTCTCTTTTATTTTCCCAAAACAGGGTTTCCCTGTATAGCCCTGACTGTCCTGAAACTCACTCTGTAGACCAGGCTTATCTTGAACTCAGAGATTTGGATGCCTCTGCCTGCTGATTGCTGAGATTAAAGGCATGTCCCACCACTCCCAGAAAATTTATTTCTCTTAACTATAACCATATCTTTTTTGACTAATGTAACTCCCTCCTTCCTACCCACTTCTGCCTCTGGGAGCATCCTGCTCTCAACTTCTATGTGATCAAATATGTCAGGATTTTGAACACTCTTTTCTTCCACAAAGTAAAACCATCTATATGTGCATGTAGACCAACTATCGTGATGATCAAAAATCTTTCATACCAACCTTGAAACAAGGGCAGAATTCTCCAAACTGAAACTGGACCTAAGCTGGCAAATTGTCCCAGCGAACATTCCAGGAAGAACAAAGGTAAACCAGCCAATGCTAGCATAATTGCATAGGGAATCAAGAAAGCACCTAAAAATCAAAAAGATAAATATACTATAAAGTCTCAAAGACACTTTGACAAGCAGCATAACATTTTAAAGTGTCCTACCTAATATAATCAAATTGGAGTGATCTGGTTTGAAGGCCAAAAGCTATTACTTTCTGTGGGAAGTACTTAATTATATTAACTGGGTTTTTCATTCATCAAATGGTGATGAAAACTTTACCTAGAGAAGTTATTATAATTATTTAAAAACAATACCTTATAAAAAGTCAGCCAGTGGAGCTGAGAGATCAGAGATTGCAGAGCCAAATAGATCTACGTTAAAATACTTGCTCTATCATCTGTCAGTTATTTGACCTAGGGCTGTTACTAGCCTGTGAATCTTTCATTCTCAGAAAAAGGGAAAACAATAGCAACTCATAAATTTCTGTTAAGAGTTCAAATACTAGGCCTTTGGCAGTTACTAATCAATTTTACTAATTTACTGATGAAATAGTGGCAACAATGTAAGCACATAACATGTTTTCAGTGTTAGTTCCCCTCCATTTCTTTCTTTCTTAACAATACATATATTGCTTTTAAAATATAGGATGTAAATGGTAAGTAGGGTTCAGAATGTATATTTCTACAATTAAGTTTATAATTCTTGTAATAGTCACAAAGCATTTTAGTTAATGTTAGTAAGAAATGCATTGGTTTTGTTAGAAGACACTGACCTTTTAAGACTTACTCAGCTTCTAACATCACAGGAACTAATCTCCCACATAAGAATATCCAGACCCTCTTCCCTTTTAAAACCCTTTGTTTTACTTTTCTGTCCATATTTGGGGTATTATGTTGCTCATTAGAATGTTTACCAGACTATAAACTAAAACAGAGACATGATGTTAAATGTCCTAATCAAACAATCTACAAGTCTTGGCAACAGTTATTAAAAGCAAGATGGAGACAGGCTTCCAGGTTATGAACACTTCATTTATTATGTTGCATTTTTCCCTACTTGTTTTCCTTGCTATACTTATGAGCTTAAAAAGCATTTAGAGAATAGATTATCTGTTACCCAAATGATGTGGTCTTTAAAATTTGATTACCAATGTGCCATATTAACTTTTAGAGGAAACAGGAGAAAGAAAAAAGGCAAAAGCATACTAAAAAAAAAATTGAAACTTATTTCGTTTGTATTATATTGCAAAATTCTCTATTAAAATTAATATAATTCATTTCCTAGATAGTTGTGGTGATTATTGCATGGATGTATGATGTCAGGTCACAGGGCATATCTTCTAGTAAACACAATTGTAAGAAGCTCAAAGGAGCCTTAGGACATAGACACCAAAGAGATCATGATTATTGACTCATTTTCCAGCTAATCCTTACATCAAAACCACTACTGGATGACCTAAGTCCTAGACGAGGGAATTTAAGATGCCTACACTTAAAGTGTTTAATAAACAGAGCTCCTTTCTTGAGTCTGTGAGGGACAGTATGAGTGTTTTAATACACCCAATTAACGAGAAATGTGGTTGAAACATCACCACACAAAATCCTATTGTGCCAAGAGAAAAATAATTATACTGGCAAAATATCAATGGTATCCAATTATGAAACACAGACACATGTCACCTCTATACTTCTAACAGAACCTGTAAGCACAAGTAAGTAAAATGTGGTGTAAGTGAAAAGTCTTATCCACATTACTAGAGTATTGTGAAATTCATTTTTGTTCTTTTTGAGTGTAGTCTTAGTTATTTTTGTGTTCTAATTGAGCCTACCTTAATGATCTACGAGGTATGAAGGGTATTATATTTGCAACAATAAAACTTCATAACCTTGAACTAAATTCTGTTGTATTTTATTTATATTCTACATGGTCAATAGAATTTTAAATATATGTAATTGTTGAATATTGCAACTTAAAATATAAATTTGTAATTATTTCTGTCTACATTTAAATTATAAAAATGGAATGCCTTACTGCACCTAAGCAAATTATTTACCTGAGCATTTTAAAAGAGCCAGATTTCTCTGGTTTTTCATACTTCTAACTCAAGCAAAACTATACTTGAGTCTGAATACATTTTTGAGGATTGTATGACATCCCAAATCCACTCAGAAGTACTGTATATAGTACTTTTATCAAGTTTATATCTGAGAGATTTCTAAAGCAGGTTCCAAACTTAAGCAAGTAGCTCACAGTTTATTAATAAATATTTTACTTGTTTACTAACTTGTTTACCTCTTTACTAACTCAAAGTATCATATACCTCTCTTTAGCTCATCGTATTTCATTATATACATTTGTGAGGTTTTTTAAGTATATTATATGTACTTATATGTTATATTATATAAATATGTAACATGTTATATTATATATAAAAAGAGATTATACACTGTCCCACTAGAAGGGGAAAAAAGAAGGAAAAGCCTACCTCCACCATTGGTGTAGGTCAGGTATGGGAATCTCCACACATTTCCCAATCCCACTGCATATCCAACCATAGACAGAAGATAATCTGATTTTTTGGACCAGTTACCACGATCCTGATTTTCATCACTTTCACCAACATGGAAGTTCTCAGATGAAGCTGTCACTTTCTGAAGAAGGAAAAAATTATCAGTGTCTTCCCTTTCTGCTACACATTCCACAGAAGCATAATTTTACAAGTCTGTAGAGTTACAGAAAGGGAGGGTGAAAAACTCATGAGGGATTCTTACCAAAATCAAGGAGATTTCTCCCATCCAACTACTAATGAGGCCCAACACTGCTTAGCCTCTAGATCAGATTGAGAGCATTCAGAAGGGTACAGCCATAGACAAAATCAAGAAGATATCTGCTGGTAGCTACTGTCGCATGTCAACTGCTCCTCAAATTTAAAAAATGCTAATTCTTAAGTATTCATCCCAGGTTTAATGTCCCAGCAACGTGAAAGGCAAATCAAAGTGGACAAGTGTTGAATACAAAGTTTCAATTGTAAATTCGGAAGAGTCAACATTTTTGAGATTATAACAGAAGTACCAAACAAAGCTTCTAATTAAATCAAATTCAGACTTCTTGTAATCCATTCACTTTATACATGCCCATAGCTTCTCTCCCTGCCTTAGAGCACACAGTTGGTTTTCCTAAAATCACAGAATAATATACAGAGACAAACTGTCTTCACGCACCAGGTGGAACAACTTTCTTTCTCTACTTGGGGAGAGGTTCTTTCCCAACCTGTTAGCTGCTTGAGTATGGAATGCTCCCAGGGTCAGATAAGGACATTACATTTTTGCATTTCCCTGCAGCATATAAGCACAGTGTAAAGAAAGACCAAGAGCAGCATTCTGTGGTGTTCCCAAGGGACAGGTTGAGGTGCTGCTCCTAAGTCTCCTAACTACCAGCATAAAAGTTGTTTTTCATGTCGACTTTGTGGGAACATATCAGGCATACTTGAAGAGAGTTGAAGAGAAAGAAATACGCCAAAAAGAAAAAAGAAAGAAAAGAAAAGAAGCAGCCACAGAAAGCAAAACTTGAAACTTAACCCCCTCCCTTGTTTTCCCTCTGTGCCCCTCTACACCTCCAGAAGCTTCCAGACCCCTACCTCCTTCCCTCTGCACTTGAAGAAGCTCGGGCACTTCAATCTGTCCATGGTTCACTCACTCCCTTGCCGTGCTCCGCCTCGCCTCTTCTCACAGTCTGGCCGAGCTGGACTGGTGGCAGGTGCACACTCCCCCGTTGCTACCTGCCAAAGTGAGCCACCTTGCCCAGGGGTGGGACCATTTATGGAGGGAAGCTCTCTCCTCCCCCTCCCTGACGCCCAGTCCTTTCAATTACCGGAAGGGACCAAAGTGAGCCTCTGGTTTTTCCCCCAGGTAATCCTGCATGTAGCAATTCCCTGCCCCAGCCCCAGGAAAGGGCTGGGCTGTGAGCGAGTGAGCTGTGCAGGCAGAGCCAAAGAAGACTGACAACTTTTGACTCAGAGCTGTGCAGGTGCCTTAGCAATCTTGCCTCCTTTCCTGGATTCCTGGCTTCCTCCTAACCTTGCTTCTCAGACAAGTCTCTGTCCTGGGGCCCAGTGCTGATCTCCCCTGGTGCTTGGAGGTGGAAGAGATTCAATCTGTGGAGTCCATTTTGTTTGCTATGATTTTTGTAAATAGACCAGACACCTCTGAGTCCCCTGATTTCCCAAAGTTTTGCCCGTCTCTAGAAAATTCTTCAAAACTTGTGGCAAACGCTGCTCTCAGAGAGGAAAGCCCCTGAACTGGGCACCTTGAAATGTAGCCAGTTAAGATAAGATTACCCAGCTGCCTCTACCTGAAAAGAGCAACTTTGAATCTATGTCTCGAGCTCCTTTCTCAGCCTTCGGAACAGTTTTGCCTTTTACAAGGATTGCTTTGTGTAGTATTTCAAAGAAGCCAAACACAAACAAATTATTGAGAAGGTTTATGGGAAATTCGAACCTCAACAAAGGACTTTACTCTGCAAGAAAGGTGAGGCCTAAAAAGTAAAATGTAAGGAAGCCACCCAGTTTAACCATAGAGGAAGGACTTACTGTAATTCTGATTACCAGGGCAGTACTTCTTTATTAAAAATTCAAAGAATCTACACTCCATCTGCCTATGCAAGGGATGGTGGCAGTTCTACTAAATTCTACTAAATCTATGAATTCATGCAAATAAAGGAACCAGCTGAGAGTCAAATTTTCATCTATGTATTGTTCCTTTGTTCCGCACTGGTTGATAAAGATTTTCCATTTGCAATAGAAATATGCCCTCAGGAGTCCAGGCAGGTAGAGCAAAGAGGGACGTAGAGACATTGTGGGCAGAATGTATCAATATTTGGCCTCTCCTCTACCTTGGTGGTGAATATCACACAGACTGGTTTGGGGTTTTATATGCATACATACTTACATCACACATACATAAGTGGAGAGGGGAGAGAGAGAGACAGAGACAGAGAGACAGAAACAGAGAGAGGATGAGAGAAAACTCAAATCTCAAATGTCATCTTAATAGTAGTATTCTAGACTACTGGTATGACCTAAAGGTCAAGAGAAAGGAATTATTAGCCTATCTTAGCCATAGAAGAAAAGGTATTGTGAAGCTCTTTTATAAAAGTGCTGAAAAGCAAATCAAACAGCATTCACCAAACTAGCAAAGTCTCGTAGGATGGAAATTGACCCAGTATGGACTAGGATAAACAGCTGGTAACAGTGGAAGCAGGACAAAAAAATCCTAGGGACAGGCTAATTGTGGGGAACACAGTGTGTATGGAACAGACAACGTTATACAGTAACAGTTTACTGGGAGGGAACATTTGTCCCATTACTAGGAATGGCACTCTTCATAACCTGGCTAATGTCTACCTATTTTCATGATATCATCTCTTGTCATTCTTTCTCACTAACTCTTAAGCTTGTATCTTACTTTGCACATAGTGTGTTCTATGTAACTTTACTAATGCTATTTTTTTTCCTTCTGGAAATCCCCACCCTCCTCCTTATTGGGTTAACTACTACTCACTCATCCTTTAAACCTGTGCTTAGCTGTCATCTTCTCTGGATCTTTCCACAGAGTTTCCTTTTATATTACAACAGACTTGATTTAGATGCTTCTCTTCTGTATTCCAATGCTACTCTATATTCTTTTGAAATTGTGTGGAATTATTTGCCTATAGTTCTGTAATGAGTGAAAGAAGACAGTCTGAGGCCTCTCTGTATTCTAAGCACTAGAATTCAGTGTAATTCAACAAATGTATATCATTTGACTCAAAGCTGTATGCGGTAGTACAGACCTGTAATCCTTTCATTTGAGAGATTGAGGCAAGAACAGCAGGAGTTTAATGTCATCCTTGATGGCATAATGAGTTCAAGACCTGTCTGGGTTACAGGGCACTCTATTTCAAAACAAATAAAAATGTAATTCAGGTAGGCTATTTAATGACTTTATTATCAAAGCAAAGAAAAGCAAATCTGGTGTCAAGAATTCACTCTCTAGGACTAGAGACATGGCTCAGCAGTTAAGAGGACTTGTTGTTGTTTTGCTTTGTTTTGTTCAGTTTGTTCAAGACAGGATTTCTCTATTGTAACTCTCTCACCCTGTGACCAGGCTGGCCTCAAACTCACAGAGATATGCCTGCCTCTGCCTCCTAAGTGCTGGGATTAAAGGCCTGTGCCACCACTGCCCGGATTAAGGATTTGTTCTTGCTGAGGACCCCAGGTTCAGTTCTCAGCACCCACATAAGGTAGCTCACAACTACCTGTAACTCCAACTTCAGAAAGTCCAATGCCTTATTCTCACCTCCTAGGGCACATGGACATACAAGATGCACATTCTGACAAACAGGCATACACACACACACACACACACACACACACACACACACACACACCAAAAATATTTTTCAAAGGATTCACTTCCAAGACATCATGTAATGTCAAGGGAGTATTTTGTCTCTTTTTGGGTCTAGTATATCAACTCATGAAAAAAAATCACATTTGTGAATTGTGTATTTGGAAATTAGAAGGAAGATAGAAGTGGGGCTGGTGAAATGGCTCAGAGGGTAAAGGTGTCTGCCACCAAACCTGATGTCCTAAATTCAATCTCCAGGAACCCCCTGGTGGAAAGGAGAGAATATACTCCTGAAAGCTTTCTTCTAACTAACTTCCCTACGTGCACAGTGTCTCACATACACATGCACGAGTCCACACACACACAGACACACACACACACACACACACACACACACACGCTTGCATGAGTACACACACACACACACACACACACACACACACACACACACAATATTAAAAAATTCTTCAGTATAGAAAATTAGTGGACAAAAGAGACAGAGAACCATACAAACTTATTCACAAGAATATGAATGAGCAAGTGTGGGTACTCTTAAGAACAAATGCTGGTAGTTGGGGTAACAAGGAATAAGGTTGGGGAAAAAGTGGATGGACATGGGCTGTGCAATGAAGGCCTAAGCTATGGTCCAACAGGCAGTAATAAAGTGATACTTTGGAAATGAAAGTTCTGCTTTGGCTGTGCAAAAGTTGTTCTCTAAAAGAAAAGTACTGGCCCATGTTCACTGTGTTGTGTAGTGTTGGACGTTCAACTAAGGGCCACCTTTTCCTTGACACATACAAACCACAGACCAGTATATAATTATCCTGTTGTTTGTTTGTTTTTGGAGACAAGGTTTCTCTGTTGTAACTCTGGCTGCACTCTGTAGACCTGGCTGGCCTCGAACTCACAGAGATCCGCCTGCCTCTACTTCCTGAGTGCAGGGATTAAAGGAGTGTACCACCACCGCCTATACGGAGCTATTTAAAAGTCATATTGTCAGCAGTAGGAAGATTTATTTAAAAGTAAATTACCAGCAAGTAAAGATCAGTTTCTAACTGTAACTTTGCTCAGGAAACAAGGTTAAAATGTTTTCGTTGTTTAATCTAACACCATTTATTTTCTAAGAAACACAATTTATTCACAAAAGATTGTCATAGGGCTGGAATGTTTGCATAACATGTGAAAGATCCTGGATTTAATTATTAAATTCCCAGAATCAGAGCTTGGGGGGGAGGAGACAGAGAGACATAGACAGATAGAGAGAAAGACATAGAGAGACAGACAGACAGACAGACACACACACACACACACACACACACACACGAGGGGGGGAGATATTAAGAATCTATCACAAAGAACTTACTGTCAGAGGAGGTGCCAATGATTCCTTCTTGCTGTATCAATAAATAAATGGAGAGAGAATTCACACAATGTTCCCCTACAGAATATGAAGGCTAGCATGCCAGAGAATCTTGAAACCAAACAATAGCTCATGACATCTAATTCCACAGTGGTTCTTTCTAAATTCAGATGGTGAATCTGTAAAAGGTCATATTTTTGTTTTGTTTGTTTGTTTTTTATACTGGCTAGAGTATACCACAACGCTTTCTTAAAGTACAAACTAACTTTATATTGAAGTGGACATGCATAACAAAAGGGCATAAATTATGGTTGTATAGCTTAACGGATTTTCACAAACCGCATGCTCCTGTCCAACTGGCAACATGTTCAAGAAACAGTATTACCAGTGTATTAGAAGACTCCATATTACCTTTGCAAACTTAATCACAATCTTGACTTTTAATGCTATAAATTACTTTCAACAATGTATGGGGTTTAGTAAATGGAAAATGATAATATATAGACTTCTTGAAGGACTTATATTTCATTTTAAATTACGTATTTGTATGCAAGAGGCATGTGCAGGTGCATGCAGGTGTCTATGATATCCATAAACATGTTGTACCCCTAGAACTGGAATCTGGATCAGTTAGTATGTTAAACGTTCTACTTGGACAAGAAACGAAGGACAACAACAAATTAGATTTGTTGGGCATCCCTGAGGCATAGAGTTTACTAGACTTGGTGATAATGTGAAATAATCAAGCATCATTTGGTTTTCCTTCTCAAATAGAATATTACACATGAATAAAATTTCATTCAGCCTCTTTCTCAGTAAGACTTAATACACTTCTCTGCATATAGTCTTTGAAGAAGGTACAGCTTAGTCCACATCTGTGTCT
This sequence comes from Cricetomys ansorgei, assembly GCA_026225945.1. Classification (NCBI taxonomy): domain Eukaryota; kingdom Metazoa; phylum Chordata; class Mammalia; order Rodentia; family Nesomyidae; genus Cricetomys; species Cricetomys ansorgei. The sequence continues at coordinate 10,167,916 of JAMJFZ010003268.1, forward strand.
CTATCCCATGTGTGTATCACATTGGGAATCTACAGGAGCCAGCTGTGAGAAGTTTGAATTCAGCTGGGGCATGTGAGGAGAGCCAGTGCTGAGTACTCCAGAACAGTTAGATTTCAGCATCTACAGCTTAGATTCAAACACACCTTATCTCTAAAGTATCACAGACACACAGGATTTGGCGCATAAGGAATACATAGATGTGTACATAATCATCAGATACAGTGTACCTTTTCCCTAAAATCTCCTTAACTAAACTAAATCCTTAGTGTGACATATTTGAATTAACTGGACAATGGAGATCATTCAGCTTTGGGGGTATTCTTTAGTAAATAAACTGTTTTTTTCCTGGAATAGAAAAGTCCTTTCTTTAGTATTGCAATATTCATTTTTTTATTCACACTGAAACTGGATATTAGTATCCACTGGACTCATTCTTTAGGTTGTTAGTACCAGTAAATATTTTACCTTGAACTGGTTACTTGACACTGTTCTAATGAGGTATTAAAGAAGGAAATTATCTGCACCCCGGAAACATGGGTATTTCTCCTTTTTAATGTGTTACTGAAGGGATGCTTGTTTCTGGTTTGCATACGCAGTAGTTAACTTTGTCTGAAATATGTGCTGTGGCTTTTAAATTCCAGGCCCTTAAGGAAGTATGAGGCTTAATCTTTTGCTTTCCCACCAATGAAAAGCATTCATTTCACACGGTCCACAAAATAAGTGCTCTTGTGATCCACTTGGAAAATAAGCATTAAAATTTCACTCTGGAACCTACTTGTAATCTTTCTGCCACTTGATTAATATAAAGAAATGAAAATAAGTCAATGAATATTGGTTGCTAATGCTGTATTCATGCACAATCATTTTCAATACCTTCCTATCTGATTAGAGTTAAACTGTATCACTACGTATTCTAAAACACTGTAAAAGGAAGTGCTGCAATTGAACCAATCGTGAAAAAAGTATAGCTTGATTTTTTCTCGCTTGGCTGAAGCTCTTTAATGTGAAAGGGACATGCAGTAGAATGTGAATGTGTGAGTAATTTGTGATTTTAGTTCTTGTTTGCCATGCTCATGAACATCCAAACTTCTTTTTCTAAAATTGACACCTGGAAGGCTATCTAAGGCATTCCTCATTAATGCATTTTCTGTTCATAATTAATAGTATGACAATTGATTTATCTGTGCTTTATTGCAGTCAGACAACATTGCACCTGACAGTAACACTGTGACTAACTGTAACAATAATAGTAACAATAACCATCACCATACTATGAGCCTTTCTTAAACACCTACCATATACCATACCATACCCATCATGAGTGTTCCTTTCAGTCATCAGAGCAACTCACTCCCCCCCACAAATAGTATTAACATGATTCCTATTTTTGACAGATGAACAAAACGGCCACTGAGAAGTGAAATAACGGTCTAAAAATCATAAAAGTTGGAAAATGTTAGGCTGGCATTCAGTTCTGGTGGCAAAACTTGACCTGTTCTCAAATCATTATACTGTGCTGTATCTCCTTCCCAACTCAGAATTTTCTGATTATTCTATGGCGTTTTTCCTGCCTCTAAACATTCCTCCCTCTTGTCTACTTCTTCTTCTACTGAGTCTTGCCTCACCAGTCCTTGTTTGAAACTATTTCAATCTCCTACCCTTCCTCTCTCAGTGTCCCCTTAAAACACAGAGGACATTTAGTATGCACCGCTAGACTGAATAGAGAACACCTTAACACCTGCTGATATCTCACTGCTAAAGTCAGGGCATCCTCAGGAGACTGCTGAAGGGAGCAAGGTTGATCTCCTGTATAAACCCAGCAGATCCATTTCCTAGATTTTGCTGCCTACTGTCAGAGATTAGTTGAAGAAAATAGCACTAGGACTCCTATTAATACCCATGAGAGGAGTTACAAATGAAGCAAAGCGAAGCTCTGCAACTTGTATTCTTACAGTTCTTAGTGTCAGTGAGGTGCAGCAATTAGTTACTAGTGCTCTGGGTGCCCGTGACCCTGTGTTACTGGAATTTTGTTGTTTTCAGGTTTAAGAGGTGTGATACACCTGTCCTATAATTACACAACACCAGCTAATGCTTTGGTGTGAGTTAAGGCCTGACTCACTTGTTTAGAGCTTTTGTGTCTAGAAATGAAGGAAGCTGTGTGATTAAAACTTACAGGAAACTATTACTTGAAAATACAGAAAAGTAAATGACAAGCCTTTTTAATTCTTTGTTAAATCCTTTGAGCAGCTGGAGTTGCTCATTCCCGGGATGTGCAGAGTAAAATAGGCACCATGTATACGAGATCTAGTTGTCTTAAATGTTAAGAGAAAAAACCATGCATATTGCTATTATGTACCATCTTTATGAAAAGAAAGCTAGGGATCCACAAAATGCAAATTTTCTGACACGTTGCTTATTCTAACTAGATAGCCTCTAGGTAATAGGAAATTGTCTATATTAACATCCAGTTCATCAGGCAGCAGTACCTAAGAATACACACTTCTCTCAAAGTATTTCATTAACGAGAGTATATTTAATTTCCATGTTTTCTTGAGATAGGGTTTCATGTAGCCCATCTTACCAGGTAGACAAGAATGACCTTGAACTTCTGATCCTCCTGTCTCCACTCCAAAAGTGCAGGGATTACAGCTATTGAGCCTTGTTCATTCAATGCTATGGTTTTGTGCACGCTAGGCAAACATTCTAAGAACTGAGCTACATCCCTGACATTAAACCCTATTTCTAACATCTAAAAACACTTTCTCATCTTGTCACTTTTAGATATTAAAAATGTACAACCTACCCTTTCTGTCCCTTTGTGTTCCCACTCCTTCCTACTCATCCTAGTCCCTGTTGACCACTCTCCTATTCTGTTTTATGAGATTGCCAGTTCTGGCTTTCTGCAACAGCATAAAGTAACTACTGTCTACAATATGTATGCATATGGCTATGTACAATTTATTGAGTTTATAGGGCTTGAAACCAGGCAGAGTCTTAAGCATACTAGGAATGTACTGCTGACTTTAATTCGACCCAAGGTCTCACTAAGTTGTGCAGGATGGCCTCAAATTTGCTATGTAGTCCAAGCTGGCCTTGCACCTTACAATCTTCTTACTTCCCTTAGTAGCTGAGACTGTAAGCATGCACAACTAAGCCCAGCTAACAATCAAATTCACTAAAAGAATATTAAGTTTCCAGAGCTTAAACATGATTAACATTGGAGAAGATGGAAGTATTCATTGTACTATTTTGATCATTATGCATTATATATGCACATTGAATTATCACTCTGTATCTCATAAGCATGTACAATTATTATGAATCGATAAAAAGTATAAGTAGCCAGGTATGGTGGTGCACATCTTTAATTCAAACACTTTGGAAGGAGGCAGGAAGATCTCTGTAAATTTGAGTTCAGCCTGAGCTACATAAATGAGACCCTGGGTCAAAATAAATAAATATATTTAAGTAAATATAAGCAAAAGTAAGTTTAAGTAAAAAAAAAGTTTAGCCTAGTCTCACCTAATTTTAAAATATCTATTTTGGCCAGCAAGATGACACATAAGGTAGAAACACTTGCTACTCAAGTTTGAGGAGACTCGAGTTCAATCCCTGGGCCCATGGTGGAAGCAGAGAATTGACTCCCAGAGATTGTCCTCTAACCTATGCATGTACACTAACATCAGACACACACACACACACACACACACACACACACACACACACACACAAATAATGATGATGATAATGATGATGATAAATAACAATATTAATTTTAAAAACCAAATAGTCCAATAGAAAACTAAAATTGTAATTGAATGCAGTTCATTGTTCTCTTACCCTATTGATACTGCCACACTTCAGTTCAAGGAATTTGGCAAAGTCAAGAAATACAAATTGTTCTTTGATTTCTTACCTGTCTTTTCAGAGTCCCTTTCTCCTCTGCAGGGTCAGAGGTGGGAAGAATTATTGGTACAGCCTGCGCTCAGCTGTCACTGAATCACTGGCTACGAATGGCTAGTCATCAATGCCGACTACATGACAAACATTCAAATCACTGGTGTATGGGAAGTCTCTGGAGAAACATGTGGCTTCTGCTGCATTGGTTGAGGACATCAAGTTTCAACCTCTTGGGCTGGGGATACATAGCTCAAAACAAATTTGTGCTTGAAAATATTGTAAACTCTTTGTAACTTCTCTCAACTTCCTCCTCTTATAGACTTTCAGAGAATCTCTGGCTTCTGAGCATGCTTTCATCAACTGGCATCTCTCTTGGGTTACATATTAGCCAGAAGACTCAGCCCTGGCTATCGTTGGTAATTCCCTTGACCAATAGAAAATGCACACATGCTTTTGATGCTAAACTCAAGTTCGGACTGTTCTACTAACATCCCCATTCTTTATTGTGTCATCTATTTTTTTTCCTTTTGTTTTTAACTAGGTATAGAGGAGAACTAAAAGGGTCCACTAGATAAGCTAGTGGTTAAAACAAAAAAACATGCCAATATCTCAAACAGTTATCTTGAGTCCTTTTTACCCTTACTCGGCTTTGAAACACTTTAAGAGAAAAGGAAAAAGAATCTTTAACACGTACCTTTTACCATATGAATTATCATATGATCTTCCTAACAATGCCAAGGAATAGGAAGCAAAGTGGTTAGTGTCTCCTTTTTCCATAGGGAGGACCTAAAGCACAAGGGGTCTAGTATCCTAGAAGGTATTGTGTTTTCAAAAGTCCTCTACTCAAGAGCTAGACGAATGGCTTGCTAGCTAAGTTTACTTGCTATCCTTCCTGGGGAGCAGACTTTAGTTCCTAGCAGCCAAGTGAGGCTGCTCACAATGACCTGTAACTCCAGCTCCAAGGAAATCCAGCACATTCTTCTGGACTCCTAGGAGGTCTGCACACACACACACACACACATACACACACACACACACACACACACAATTTAAAATAAAATATTTAAAGTCCTTTACATAGAGTGGCAGAGCCAGAAATAAACTGAGATTATTTGTCTCCATAGGTCCTTTGCCTTCTGGAATTCAGTCTTCCTCTTATAAATGGACTAGCATGAAGACATCCAGAACCTTTGTGGTAAAAAGGTTCTTAAATCTTTGGTGGGGTTCATTCAAAACAGAAAAAAAAACTGTATGCAGAATTTCATCATTATACTAGTGCAAGGATCTGGCATATTCATTATATTAGGTACTATGTCTATAAGGAATTTGTATTTTTTCCAGGGGTATTAAGGTATCAAACAAGACAACAGATAATCAAGCAGTAAAATGTAATGCAGATTTAATTGTTCAAATGATTAAAATACTCAGAAATTCACAGAGACTTAGAAAGACCTTCGACAGAAAACATTAGGGCTTAGGAAACATCACTATAACCAAGCAAGAATTTTTATAAAATAACACAATGCCCTTTAAAAGAGACCTAAATTTTTTTGAGTAGGGCTAGAAGTAAAAGAAATGGTTGGGCTACCGCCATGGAGTTAGATTGGCGGGGGACTTTGTTTTATTCACTGATACACCCCTATTGCCTTGAAGGAAATCTCAATAAATATTTGTACTTCGCTGAGCTTGAGAGTAGATGATTAAATTCATACTTTACTCTGTGGATAGGAAGGAACCTTCAGGATTTCTATCAAGAAAAGAATCTCCTGAGGATTTTCTAAGGTGTCTGTCTTAGTTCATTGTAGGAAGCTAAAACAGAACATCACAAGCAGATCAATTGTAGCCCATAGTATTTTCTTTAGCTTGTGAGTTTTGCTGGCTAAGAAGTTCAGAAACATGGCATTGAAATTTGCTGCATCCTAAAATGGCTGAAAGCTAAGAGAACCTGTACAAGACAGAGAGGAAATCAGGCAGAACAAATCTTTTAATCAGGACTCCACTCCCAATAATAATAGCATTAATCTAGTCATGAGGGCAGAATGCTCCAGAGCTAATCACCACCCCCCAATACCATTAACAATGGCAAAGAATTTTCAACACAAATTTTGAAGGGGACACATATACCTTAACGCTAACAATCCAGCAGTACTGCAAATTCCATTTTGTATGCAGTGTTAATTCTACACCTTACTCTGAGAATGACTCAAAGTAAAGAGAAACTGTAGGAATGGGGAGTTGGCTCAGCAGTTAAGCACTGGCAGCTGTGACAGAGGACCTGGGTTAGATTCCCAGCACCCATGTGGCTGCTCATCACCATCTGTAACTCCAGTTCCAGGGGATCGAACACCTTCTTATGGACTCTTTTGGCACCAGGCATTCATGTGTTACACAGACATATATATAAATAAAATACTTAAACACGTAAAAAATAAAAATGTACTTTAAATTTTTTTAAAGATACTGTAGACCCTACTTGCCATTTCCCCAGCCCTCTCTTTAGTTTTTCTTTTGAATCAGGGATACAGTTGGAGGCAGGAGAATCAGAAGTTCGAGGTCATCCATAGCTACATAGCAAGTTCCAGGCCTATATGGATACATGAGATTCTGTGTGAAAAATGACATAAGTGAAGGAAAAGGAAAACAGGGGTTAGGAACCTATACACAAATATATTACAAAAACCCTAGAATAGTGGTTCTCAACCTATGGGTCTCAACTCCTTTGGGGATCAAATGACCCTTTCACAGGGGTCACATAAAACCATCTGCATGTCAGATATTTACATTATGATTCATAGCAGTAGCAAAATTACAAATGAATAAACAACAAAATAATTTTATGGTTGGGGGGGGGGCGGTCACCACAACATGCGGAACTGTATTAAAGGGTCACAGCATTAGGAAGGTTGAGAACCACTGATCTAGAAGCTATTATGCTGAAAAAGCAAAAAATGAATTTTCTCCAGGTGATTGCATTATTAATTTCCATGTACGTGTGATATATTGTATCACTTCATTTGAATCCTATATTTGATCCTACATTCCTGTTAATTCTGGAAAAGCAAATGTGAAAGGGACATAGAAGTAAATGATAGTGAAGTGAGTGCCATGGAGGGGCATCCAGGGAGGTACTTAAGGACTAGGCAGGAGACTCTGAGCCGATTCCTGGTTCCTGGGATAATCTTGTAATTCTTTATATACTTACTGTTCTTGCCCCTGTGGAGCTATCCATGCAAGTAACCACAGAAAACAAAAGGCAGTGATTGGAAACAAAAGTTCAAATTCCACCAGTCCACTTTCTGATGTCCCTAGGAAGAATGAGGGTGGTGTGTGCAACTCTAAGTATGGGAATCCCCTAGAATCTACCCTGTCTATTCTTCTCTTTCCTCACCATAAAGTTGTTTGGAAATTTATTATTGTTTAATTAAAATTTGATTTTATACCACCTATTTTGATCATATTGCTTCCTCTCCCCCGACTCTCCAATACCCTCCTCACCTCCCTTCCCACTCAATTTCGGGATATAAACTATATGCTGATTAGATAAATTGATTGTGCCCAGACTTATTATTTAAATTAGTGAAATATAGGTTTCTAGTTACTTAGCCCTTTCAAGAAGCTGTTGATTTAGATTTTTCTCTAAGGCCTGACAGTGAACACACTTGCCCTTTTCTTTCTTAATGGCCATTAGGCCTACCCTCGGTGTTAAGGGAAAATTCAGTTTTTACTAAATACTCCAAGCCAGACATAACAGCTCATGCTTAGAATCCCAGATAAGACAGGAAGATTGCTGTGAGTTTGAGGCCATTGTTGGCTAACCTAGTATAAAGACTGATAATTCACTAAGAAGAAAGTGTTCCAAAATAGGTATGACCATTACCTATTACTATTTAAAATCATCTTTTTGCTTACATTTTTAACAAAGTGAAAAATTCAGAGAAAAACAAAACCCTCCGTAATCTCTCAGCCTCTGTGTGTGTGTGTGTGTGTGTGTGTGTGTGTGTGTGTGTGTGTACATACATATATATATATATATTAGAAATCATTTTGGTACTTAGTATTATTCTTTGAGCCTTGGTTGTAGTTGTGGGGATTGAACTTATGATCCTGTATATGCTCGACAAGTACTTTATTACTGTACTATATCCCCAAGAATTTCTTTTTACATTTTCTTTTGAAAAAGGAATTCTATAAGTTACCCAGGCTGACCTTGAACTTGTGATTATCCTCCTGCTTCAGCCTTTCAAATATTTTACAGATATGGACTTCCAGTACTGGTTTGAAGCTTTTATTATGTTAATTTATTTTAAAGTGGCTTTAAAGCAAGCATCTAATTAGATGAGTATAGCATAATCTAAGTGATTTTTTTTGCTAGTCTAGAATTCCTTCAAGTTCTCAATGATATACTATTTATATCAGTATCTTTTCTATAAATTGCTATTGATTATTTTCCCAAGATGCATTCATTCTTAGAAATCTGATTACTTATCAAAATATGTGATTATTTTAAGGTTTCAGGCATAAAGGTCAATGACCATCCCATGTTGTGGCAATTCCCACTGCCAAAAAAGCATGGGGCAACATTTTCAGTACAGTTTTGAAAAATCATGACCTTTATCACAAATGTATAAGTATTATACTGATTTATTTGTATACCATAAAGGTTACATACCATAAAGATTCTCTGCTGCTTTCTAAGTACACTTATAGAAAATAAGCCTTTGCTGTAGCCATGAACTCAAATTAGTAGTTTTGTTATGATGTCTCTTAGTTATAATACTATACAACTCCACCCACACCCTAAATTTTACTACAATGTAATAATAATTACAGTCCAAATTCTCCTGTTAAAGTCTTTACAAATGGCTATTGTGATTTCAGAGTAGTGCTTCTCAATTCACATGCATAATCCCATTTAATCTCCCTATAGCTGTAAGATGGGATTCTCAGTCTACTGTTTTGTTCATGGAACTGATTCTTAGAAAGGGTTAAGTAACTCTAGTCCAATACAATTTGTTGAGCCCTTAGTAAGATCCAGGTCAGCCAAGCCCTACAACAAACTCTTTTTACTTCAGTAGAGGAAGGCTAAATTAAAACAAAAAGAAGGGCATAGTGACAGAACCATTTAATCCCAGAACACAGGAGACAGAGACAGGTTCATCTCTGTGAGTTCAAGACCAGCCTGGTCTACATAGTGAGTTTCAGGAAAGTCAGAGTTACAAACCAGGACCCTTTCTAATAACGAAAAAAGAGATTATTTCCTATGATCAATAATTTATTTACACTTTTCTTCCAACACCTCGTACTATTTTTTGTTTTATAGTCAGCCAAAACCTTTCTTCCATAGGCCAATAATACTAGAGAGATACTCTAAATATGATCTAAAGCACATTGGCAGTCCAGTCACCTAATGACCCAGTCCACATATCCAAAATAAGTTAAAGCTGCTCTAGAAAGGATGGATGACTTATGCACCATGGCTCCAATTTCCGTGTTTTGTATTAGGTCTATCTTTAGCTGTGCACTTTCTTATTTTACAGTATTAAGTAAGAATATTTCTCCCCAGATATCACTGTTGTAACTCACTGATGTCTAAAGAGATACCACAAGTATCTGGAGGAAGAATTTGTCTATCTGTATGTCAGGTCAGGTATAATAAAGATGAAGTCATAACTAATCTAATGCATGAATCACCTCATTACAGAGCATCTCCCTTCCTTCTCCTCCTCCCTTGTAAGGAGTGGTTTGCTCTTCAGTTGTTTGTTTCTTGCTTTGTTGAATAAATTATTACTAACTACTTGCTTGAGAATCCTATAAATGTTTGTGAAACAGTCATTGAGACAGCTCTTTTTGTTCACAGGAGCCATCTTTTGTGCACTAAAGCTGTTGGAATTTACAAGAGAGGACCTTAGTTACAGAACTGGTATTGTCCAAGAGAAGTTCATATAAAACCATTGTCATGCAATTCGTGATTATCCCTTGAAGTCAGAAGATCTCAATGCAGGTGGTGTTGATGTTTGGGTCATTTTCTTCTTTTAATTAATTAAAAATAATTCTTCATCTTTATTGAGGTATGATGAGCAAAAGCATACATATTTGAAATGTACAACATTGTAAAATGATTATTACATAAGTTAATTCAGTTCTTACATAATGCCATTGTTCAGCATGTCCTTCAAAATTCGCATGTTGGAGACTTAACCCCCATGGTATTGATGGTGAAAAGCTGGAACTTAAAGGAGTCATGAGATTGGGAGAAATCTATTAGGAAATCTCTCTCAGGATTTTTTCCTACGAATTGACCTTTAGACGTGAATTGCAGGTAACAGAGCTCCAGAGGTAGAGTGTGTTGGTAGAATGCAATATTTAATATGGGTCACAAAGTTTACATGCAGGAAACTTAATCTCCAATTCAATTAAGTGATACCTTTAATAAGAGGTTGGGTCAGGAGGTCTCCACCTTCATAAATTAAATAATGACATTCTTGAGGGACTAAGCTCTTCAAAGAACTAATTTAGCCCTGTCCTCTTCTCCTTCCACCATGTCTGATCCATCAATAAGACTCTCACCGGATTTTTACTCCCCTTAATCTTGGACTTTACAACATCCATAGCTGTGAACCAATAAATCATAAATATCTGTTCATTATAAAATACCTAATTCAAATAATTATAATAAAAAATAAAATGAAGCAAAATCACTTCATCTGTACTATTTCATTAAATCACAGAATAACTAATATATATAATCTCTCTCTCTGTATGTTGGGGGGCTGAGTAAAGATGCTTCATATTCATTTTCAGCAGAGTCATACAATATAGTATTATTAACTGTATTAAAGATGCTCTATATTAGTCCCTTGGAATGTTTTCACTTTATAACTGAACGTATGTGTCATTTAATCACTATCTCAGTTCCCATGTTTCTGGCTGTTCTATAGAAGGAATTTTCATGTGCATAGGATATTCTCCACATTTCTGGCTCCTTCCCAATAAATACCAGTAACACTGTATCACCATCAAGGTGTGTCTATTGAAAATGTTTCAATACACTTGCAAACATGTCCAGAGGAAGGAAATAATGGATTTTAAAATCTCTTCTCACTGACTGAGAATTAATGATCTTTGTAAAGAATTTTCAACTTGTTTGCGATTTGGATTTCCATGTGAAATTTCCCTGATATTTGGTATGAGGACAGAAATGAGTGTAAAGACGAAAATTAATGACTTGAGAACAAAAGGTTAAGATGTTAGGGTGGAAGAGCTTCTGGTCTCCATTTAAAGTTTGAGATTGGGGGGTAAAGAAGAGAGAAAGGAGCCTGGCATAATGTTACACACCTTTAGTCCCAGCACTGAGAAGGTAGAGGCAGGCAGATCTCAGTGTGTTCAAGGGCAGCCTGACCTACAGAGTGAGTTCCAAGATAACCAGAGCTTTGTATTGAGACTCTGTCTCAAAAAAAAGGAGGGGTGGGGGAGAAGAAGAAGAAAATATGACTGCAAAGAATGAAATTCAAAGTTCAAGCAGAAGGGATTTTAAGGGGTAAGGTTTTGAAAGGTTGTGTCTTAAAAACTAAAGTATTTAACTCTAGTGCTCACTAATATGATTAACTGGCCTTCAAGACAGACCATTTGGAAGCTCCCTGTTCTATATCAAGAAAGAGATTATTTACTGTTTCTTTTGTTCATATTCCTCTGTGTAGGAACATTTAAATTAAGAAAACATTATAGCCCTCAATTTCTTCTTCTATAAATGAATATGAAATCTCTTTCCTAACAGATACTATTTATCCTTGTGTGATTACACATCCCTATTATCCCAGAACTCAGGAGGCTGAAACAGGAAGAGCAAGAGAAGATTGGGACACATAGAGAGACCTTGTCTCAAGAAAATATAAATAAATACATAGATAGTTTGTCTGCATTATTAAGTAATAAATATATCTGGATTATATTGGAAAACTTACAAATTCAATTTCTATAATGGTATGAATCTTCATGCGACTCTCAGCTCTCCAACTTACTAACTGTGGACCAATTACTTAGGCAACCTGCTTCTCAGTTTTCTTATATGTAAAATGAGAACAAGGATATAGTACTTGTTTTACCAGATTGTTGTGAGGATTCCATACACACTGTTAATAAAGTCCCATTAAGCTCAGTATCTCCACTATTTTTTCCCTGCCTTGATGTTTTGATTTGAAAAATATAAAAACCAAAATCACGGAACTAAATCTATTTTTATGAGGTAAGCCATAGAAACAAATGCCTTCCTAAGTATTCTTTCTAATAATCACCCATTGTCCAAACGGAATTTAACTTTCCTGTTTGTGTCGGGAAAATAGGTTCCTGAATTTTTAATTTCTGCACCAACAATTGAGGTAAGAACAACATGATGGTATAAGTCACTGATACAGCAATTCACATGAGCTGTTGTACCCGGAAGTGGAAAGCCCCAGCCACTCTGGAACCACTACAAGGATTATTCAAATCTTGTGAGGTAAAAGACAGTGTAGCTGAGTCTAGCTGGCCTTTGGCCAGCAAAATCATGTTAGACCTGTTTGATTCATGTGTGCTTGGATTGGCTTGTGACAAAACATACAATTATGAAGCCAAAATGTTGACCTTTTCAGGACCACTAAGAAAAAGCCAAATAAATTTAAATATCAGAATTGAAGCTAATGTCCCTATCCTTTAAATCACAATGTATTTACTATTGAAGGTTCAACCAGAAAGTGGGCAATTACAAGTTTGAAGGGAAGAGAGAGAGAGAGAGAGAGAGAGAGAGAGAGAGAGGAATGGGGAGAAACACTGGTTTCAACTCACACAAATTTGGCAGTGGCAAGTCTTGTTATAAATATCTAGTATATCAGTCAGGCCTCTCCTTTTCATTCTCTTGTATAATGGCACTACATCTAAGAACCCTTGAGGACTTTGAGATTAATGTAGAACATTCTGTTCCTGACTTAGCCTCCCCAAGCCTCCATTTCTTTGCAGTGTCAGTATAATGAAGTACTTTAATGCTACAAGAAAGAAACATGTTGTACTGGCAGAGAGACGAAATGTATACAGAACCTTTGACAATAGGCTCCTGGGTAGATCAAAAACACCCAGAAATTTCTACTAATGGATAAACAATTACAACCTAAGGAAAACCTGAGCTATTCCTCTGCTGTTAGCTTATCTTGCTGGCCTGATTTAATTCAGTCCAGGTTTCAGGCTTACTGCAGGAGTGTATACTACTTGTTCATGATTTTCAGCATTTCTTTGCACATTACTCTCACTCAAAAATGTGAAAGCATAAAATCAACATTATCAAGAATCTCATCTACCAAAACATAATGATTTGTTATATGATTAATTTTAGAGTTCTCTGGGTAGGCATGCGTTTTAAATAAACAGAAAGTATCTTTTAAAAAATATCTGTCTGGGGCCAGCAAGACAGCTCATCAGGTAGTGTTTGCTGCCAAGCCTGGTGACCTGAGTTCAAGTTCTGCCACCCACACGGTAGAAGGAAAGAAGCAACTCCCACTGTTGTACACTGAGCTCTATACTCACACCGTCTCTCTCTCTCTCTCTCTCTCTCTCTCTCTCTCTCTCACACACACACACACACACACACACACACACACACACACACGAAAAAGAGAGTAAATAATTTTAATTTAATAAAAATACTTTTTAAATCTTAAAGGTTAATATAAAAATGATTTGTGTTTGGAATAGTGACTCATGTCTCAAGTCAGCACTTAGGAAGCCAACACAAAGCATTCAACATGAGTTTGAGGGCAGCCAGAACTTTACATAAAACATCCCTATTCCAACCACACCTCCCATGATTTTATATATATACAGGTGTGTTGTTGCTGTTGTTGTTTTTCTTTATGATATATATATATATATATATATATATATATATATATATATATATATATAATTTGAAACTCAGGATATTTATGGGGAAACACAGATTGCAATTTTCTCAAAGTAAACATACCCCAGTGTATTTATCATTTAGATCAAGAAATAAAATATCATGAAATAAAACACCATAACACCATAGTGCTACCCTACATTCTTTCCACAGCTCTCTACCCACAAAGTAAAGTACTACCATGGCTTCTTTCACTCCCTGCTTCTCTTATATTCCAAACTTTGTGTAAATAGAGTAATAGAGTATGCACTTGTTTTTTCTTTCCAGTCTCCTTTATATCTCATTGCATTTATAAGATTTATCCAAGTGATTGCACAGAGGTCCATTGTGTGTGTGTGTACAAATTGTTTATTCATTAGTAACTTGAGTATTTGGGTTTCTTCCAATTCTTGGCTATTAGAAGTAATGTTAGGAGCATACCTTTATGTATCTTTACTACATTTATGTTCACATTTTCTCTTGCATCTAATTGAAAGAGGAATTAGTGGGCAGCTAAGCTACATTTGGTTAAGTATACAATTTGGCAGTTTCATGAAGTGATTATATAAATGTATACCTGTGCCCCTAGCAGTTCATGGAATTCCCAGATGCTTTGCCTCCTCACAAATACACGCTGTTATCTGCCTTTCACAATAGCTCTCTGGATAATTTTATTTTAATTATGTGTATGTGTGTGTTGTTGTGCTTGTGAGTGCAGGTACCCACAAAACCCAGAAGAGGGCATTGGGTACCCTAGAACTGAAGTTACAGGCAGTTGTCAGCCAACTGACATGGGTACTAGGAGCCAAACTCAGGTCCAGTGCTAGAGCAGCAAGTGCTTTTAGCCAATGAGCCATCTGTCCAGCCCCTCTAAGTGCTGTTAATTTGCAATTCCTTGCCAATTGGTGATGTTGAGAAGTGTTTCATGTATTCATTGACCATTTGATTATTTGCTTTTCAAAAGTATCTGATCAGGATTGGATATAGCTCAGTGTTTCAAAGTGTTTGAGCCACCCGCAAGGCTCCAGGTCCAATTCTCAGCACCACAAGAAATAATGTGGAATTATATTGAGAATGTTAATATTTGTCTGAGGGCATCTGATCCAGCTAGCTGTGGTGATTCACATCTCTAATTCCAGAATTTAAGAGACTGAAAGAAGAGAATTGCCATGAATTTGAGGGTATCCTGGGATACACAGAAAGAACTTGTCTCAAAAACTACCTGATCAAGTAGTTTAGCCATTTTTCTATCACATTTGTCTGTCTTTGTTGATTTGTGGTTCTTTAGATATTCCAGTCACATCGCCTTTTTGATTGCATTCTCATAAACATTCCCCATCTGCAGCTTATTATTTTATTCTCTGTGATGTTCTGATTAAAACAAATTCTTAATGTTCAGTTTTACATAATCACTTATTAATATTGACTTTGTTGGCCAGTGAAATGGCTCCGTGGATAAAGGTATTTGCCTCCACGCCTGGTGATCTTAGATTGATCCCCAGAACCCACAAGGTAGAAGGCAAGAACTGACTCCTTTGAAATAGCCTCTGATCTCCACATATGTGCTATAGAAAAATATAAATAAATAAATACATACATACATATTTTAAAATAATGATTTTGTGTTCAATTTCTAAAAAAAAAAAAAAAAAATTGTCCAAAGCCAGCACACTACTTTTTAATATTTTTTGCCTTACGCATTTAGATCTTTGCTCCATCTGTAATTAATCTTTATGTATTATGTTCTAGAAGCGAGATTTCTTTTTTCCTTATTGCTAACAAGATGCCACAAATTTTGCAACATTTATTGAAAACCACATCTTTTCCTGATGAACCAAAGTGCCACTTTTTTTTCCCTAAGTCAAGTATCTAGATGTGTCCATCTGTTTATGAATTCTCTATTCTTCTTTATCTCTCTATTTAGATAATTATATGTATTGATGTTACAGATTTCATTTGATTTTTCCTAGGTATTTTATTTTTATGCTATTATAAATGTCAGATGTTGATGTTCTTAACATTCTTGGAGAAAGAGTCTCACTATGAAAGCCTGGCTAGACCTGAAACCCTCTATGTAGACCAGTTAGGCCTTGAACTTAGGGAGCAGAGATCTACTTGCCTCTGCCTCCCAAGTGCTGAGATTAAAGATGTGTCCCAGTTGCGGAGATGGCTCAGCTGTTAAGAACACTTGTTATTCTTACAGTGGATCCAGGTTTGATTCTCAGCACCCACATTGCAGGTCAAAACCATCGATCATAACTCCAGTTCCAGAGGATCCACTTCCCTCTTCTGACAACCACAGGCACCAGGTACACACATATACACAGACATATAAAGAGCAAAACAGTCCTATATATAAAATAAATACACCTAAAAAAAGATGGGTACTCTCACTCCCAGGCACTTCTGTGATTGCTTCTGGCATACATAAATTAAACATATGTCTCAATTTATGTAACCTTAAAGATAAATAGTTTTATTTCAGTAGCTTGCTGATTCTGTTAGATTTTTCTCCATACACAATATAATCTGCAAGTGACAATTTACTTTCTTTTCAACTTCATGCATTGTTTTCCTGCCTTGTTGCACTATCTAGGGCTTCTGGTAGAATGATCAAACAAGAACCCTTATCTCTTCCTCCATTGTAGCGGGGGAAGGTTCCTTAAACAGACACCATTAAACATGTTTTCTGTATGCTTTTTGATTAAATAATCAGATTGCCATGATAACTTCCTAGTTTGTGCAACGTTTCATCTTTTTAATTTTGAATGGGAATCTGATTTCCTCAAATATTTTTCAGCATGTAGTAACACTAGTGTGTCCTTCACCCTATTAATTGGATCCAATGATTTCAAAAATGCTAAATTATGCTTGTACTTCTGAAATAAGCCTTCCCTAATCCTAATGGTATATGCTACCCTTTTAAATATAACCTAAGAGCTTATTTGATGATATGTTATGATTTTCCATCATAAATCCCCTTGAAACACTTTAAAAATTTAATATGTAAAAATATAACTAGGCAATACATCATGAGATTGCATTATCTATAGTTCAATGATTGAAATCTTCTCTATAATGCTGCGTCATAATCTAAGCTCATTATTGAATATGTAAGTCCTTTCAAAATTTTGAAATCATAAACTCTCATGTGTATCTGTTTGGCAGAGCACACTAGTCAGTCACCACTGTGCCGTTCATGTCATTTCAACTCAACTGGAATTGAAGTAACAATTGACAAAACTCAGGAACTTAGACTTCCTGGGGTTTTCTGCAGGTTTCAGAGTCACAAATGCTCCTTAATTAACTCTAACTTGTTGGTATGATTCTGGCTGAAACAATCAAATGTGAGAAGATATATATCACCTGAGTGATAAACTAGAAAATAACCCGAGAAAATACTTTCTGAAATAAATGAGTGTGTTTTCAGGAAATTTCAGAAGGCAAGAATGAGGCAAATGAAGGCATAAAACTAGATTTCAGAATCAGCCACTGGTTGAAATCTAAGGTTGTTTCCTGGTGTAACAATGTGTTTGTTCACCAATAAAACAGGGTGAAAGTAAATAAACAAAATAGAAATTTTTACTCTTACATGACTTGTTAGAAGGCTAGGGTGAATAGCTCCTACTAGTGTGTCCTTTACAGAGCTGACTAATAAATGGCAATTTCTTTCATTTCTCTCAAGTTGAGTCCGAAAGAAGTGGGAGTAGAAGAGAGGAGAGGAGAGGAGACGAGGGGAGGGGAGAGGAAGAAAATCAGAAAGGACTTGTTAACCCTTTAATTGAAGAAGCTGATCAATTTCTTTCTTCTATCAGAATCTTCCCTGGTAGTAGTATTTCTCTAGTACATGGAAAGAAATGCACTTCCTACACTGAAAATTGCTGGCTTGGTAGATGCATAGTACTAAGGAGACATTCCTTTTTCATTGTCATCAGAAGGTCTATGCAAATATGTTCTTTGTGTGACTTTTTTACTCATCACACAAAGCATGTAGAAATTAGTCACATAAGTTAGAAGTGACTAATTGGGATCAGACTAGGTGTCTCCTAGGAAACAACTGAGTCATGTGCTAAGGTCACCGTTTTTAATTTGAGAGTGACAACATGAAATGAGCAGAAAGCACTTTGGGAAAAGTTACTAGTGGTAGTCACTAATTACTAGTGGTTTCAAGTTACTGACTTAGGTCAGAGATACCTTATGCTGCATGGAAAAATGGAGTCTATAGGGCAAAATCAAATGTTGCCTATCTCTGTAGCCTGTGTGCCTGGTTCTAGTTCTATCCTCTAGGGCTACAAGGCTTAGTATCAAACTTCATGTGACAACCATTCAACTACTTAAATTCTCTAAATGCATAATTTTAATAAAGATTATAGTGAAAATTAAGTTTTCAAAAGAACAGTAACTCTATGAGAGCTCCGACATAACATATTTTCAAGAAATAATTCATGACATTTTGTCCTAAGGTTTAAGGTCACTCACATGTTTATCAAACAATCAAGGTTAATAGTATGAAACAAATAATCAATATATTTTGTTTATTTCTAATACAGACAGAGTCACTCTGTTGCCCAGGCTGGCCTGGATCTCATTATGCAACACAGGCTGACTTCAAACTCACAGTAATCCTCCTGCCTCAGTATCCCCAATATTGCAATTACAGGCACAAACTGTGATACCCTGCTTAATTTTAAAAACAGAGAGGCTGACAATTTGTTAATGTCTCTTGTTATAGTATTAACATTTGAATATTCATAACATTTTGATGTGCTGTAATATTTGACTCATCAACATGTTGATCTAACAGCTAAGAAAAAAGAAAGAGGGTATGAATGCCTTCTCTTTAAAGTTTTGTGTGTTTTTTAAAAATCTTTTCTATGAAGTGAACAATAGTGTGCGAATATAGGGAAATTCTAAAGATCAGTTGATGTTGGAGTAAAGATCTCTGCATGCTTAGGCTTCACATTTGTGGGTCAAAGATAGTACAAAAGGTACCACATCTGTATGGAACATGTACAGACTTCAGTTTTTGCCATCATTTCCGGAACAATTGAGTGTAACAGCTATTTTAAAAGCATTTCTTCCTAGCAATAACCTAATCTACATGGGAGGGTTCACATACGTTTCTGAAAGACACATTCATCTAAAAATAATAATAATACTTTTTAAATTAATAATAATACTTTTTAAAAGAGAGATGACTAGCAATATAACTCAGAAACAGTGTTAACTTAGCATGTGTCAGGCTTTAGGTCCAACTCCGTTACAGGGAAGAAAAGCCAGGTCCTGCGGCATAGGCCTGTAATCCCAGAATTTTGGAAATATAAGCAAGAGGATCAGGACCTGGAGATTTTCTTTGGCTGTATGCGAAGCTAGACTGGGCTAGACAAAAATCCTGTCTTGGAAAAAAGCCAGTTGTTTAGTTTCTCAATAATGGAGTACAATAGCTTCATGACAGAGCTTTTGGTGGCAAGTTAACAGGAGACGTGCTACCTAGGAAACCTAATCTCTACCACTCTCACCATCAAAATGCCCTGAACTTCATTTCCTGTAGTGAAGGACAGAGTTTATGAACTTCCAAACTGACAAGTCAGGTTGCAAGGTTAACTCACACACACTTGCCTTCAGGAGGTTGCCTAGAATATGGAGCAAAACAAAACAAAAGATCATTTTTCAAAGAATCAATTTATAATACATTGTATATTCTCTGGCATTTCCTTCCCAAATCCATTACACTCCCTTCTCTGCTCAATGGGAGTGCACCAGTGTTGGGAGTGTTCTTCGGTAAGGATAGTTTCCCCCTGAGACTCCCCATTCCCTTCCATAGAACCACTTCTCCCACACCTAAGTGTCAGGGTGTCCTATGGTTCCTAGTCACTGCTTATCTCATCATGCTTTCTGGGTCCTCCTACCCTTGTCCATAATTCTATAAATAGTACCTTCACTAAATTGTACTAAAAAATCCAAGGTGAGTGTGTATTCCATGTCTTGGTAGAATGGTGGGTGACATAAATGTCACTACATTTCTTTCTATACAATACCTTCGGTGGAATTGAGGAGTTGTGTTAAGTTCTTTAAAAGATTAAAATAGGTGTACTGTGCTCCACACAGAGTTAGCCTCTTAAGCCTTTGGAATTCATCAGTTATCACAGTTTGCATACTTCTACCTCAAGTATACTGTGGTTGACAAAAAATAAGCATCAAATATTTGCTTTTCACAAAGAGAAAGAAGGGGGCTGAGAGATGACTAGTAGGTAAAGGTGCTTGCCACAGGCCTGACGATCTAAGTTCCATCCTCATACTCCACATGGTGGAAAGAGAGGACCAACTTTTACAAGTTAGCCTGGGACCTCCACGTACAGTTATGTAACACACACACACACACACACACACACACACACACACACGCACATGTGGACAAATAAATAACTGTAACAAAGAAATAAAGACACAAAAGATCTTCTAAAATGATTGCAAAACTTCTGCTCTTTGTAACAACGGGGTTAAACATTTTATCATTTTGTATTTTTAAGTGATGCGTAAAAGTTATAGGTATTTGTGGAGTACCTATTATTTAATATTTCAATATAGGTATAGATTTTGTAATATTTAAAACAGGGGAAGTTTATCTGTGTATATTTATCATTTCTTTATGATAAAAGCACCCTAGATCCTTTCTTTTGGCTTTAAAAAACACAGCACGCTATCATTATGTACAATCACTGTACTGAGCAACCGAACAACACATGAATATATAAAAATAGTGCTGCATATACACAGCAGAATACTATCGAGACTTTATAAAAAGAAAAAAAAAAGAGCTAAGGCTGTAGCCTAGTGGTGAAATGCTTGCCTTGCACTTTCAATGCCCTTGATTCAATCCTCAGTAGTAGAGAAAAGAAAGAAAGAAGCAAAACGACAAATCATCCTGCCAGTTGTACCAAAAGTGATGAGCCTTATGATGAGTGAAAAATAAGTCATATCACTGGATATGGTGGCACACACCTTTAATCCCAGTATTTGATAAGTGAGGCAGGAGGATATCTGAATTTAATGCCATCCAGGGTTACATAGTGAGAGCCTGTCTTGAAAGAAATAAAGATAGAAAGAAAGAAAGAAAGAAAGAAAGAAAGAAAGAAAGAAAGAAAGAAAGAAAGAAAGAGAGAGAGAGAGAGAGAGAGAGAGAGAGAGAGAGAGAGGGAGGGAGGGAGGGAGGGAGGGAGGAAGGAAGGAAGGAAGGAAGGAAGGAAGGAAGGAAGAAGGAAGGGAAAGGAAAAAAATAAGCCATGTACAAAAAGAGTGCATTAGCTCATTAATATATGGAATATCAAAAAGAAAAGGTGATTTGGTCAAAGAACCAAAGCCAGAGAGTAAAATAGTGGTAGAGGTGGTAGATAAGAGTTGAGGCTGGGGTGTGGTTCAGTAGAAAAGCACTTGTCTAGCATGTGCAATGCCCTGGGGTCAATCTCCAGCTCCAAAGAGAACCAGGTTGTTCAACAGTAGAAAGTCCCTGCAGCACAAGCCTGAAACCTGAGTCAGATTCCTTAGAACTCACAGTGAACAGAAAGAACTAACTCCCAAAAGATCTCTTCCGACTTCCGCAAGATGTTCTGTGACATGTATCACACACACAGTAATTAATAATAATAATAATAATAATAATAATAATAATAATAATAATAATAATTTTTCCTAAAAAGAATTAAAACAACTGAAATGGAAATTTATTAGTCAAAGGATGCAAAGTTTCAGAAAGATAAGATGGCTCAGCATGTGTAGGTGTTTGCCACCAAGCCTGATGACCTGAGTTCAGTTCCAGGAACCCATATGGTAGAAGGATAGAGCCAACACCTGCATCTTGTCTTGTGACTTGCACACACACACACACACACACACACACACACACACACACACATACACTCACACTGTGGCACAAGCACATATACAAAGCAAATAAATATATAAAAAATCCTTTAGAACTACATGTTCTTTCTCATAGGAAAAATAGATTTAATTATACATGAATGCATATATATATATATATACATATATATATATATATATATATATATGAAAGAAGGGAGCTGTGAGATGGCTCAGCAGGTAAATGCACTTGCTTTCATTCCTGACGACTTAAGTTATCTATCCCTCTCTATAAGTAGATGGATAGATATAGATAGATAGATGATAGATAGATAGATAGATAGATAGATAGATAGATAGATAGACAGACAGACAGAGAGACCAAATGATATGACCTAAAAGCAGAAAGGTGACTATTTGGGGATAGGCAGAATAGTAGAAAAGGAGAGACTAGATAAGAAAAGGAAGTGAAGAGGTAAATATAAGCAAAGTACAATATATACATATATGAAAATGTCATAAAGAAACTAATTGTTTTGTACATTTACTAAAAACTAAAAGTATAATTTGAAATTATTTGTCAATAACACTGCATTGTATATTTAAAGTGGCTAAGAGGACACATTTTAAATTATCTACCACAGAGGAAAATTATTTGATAGTTATGTTGATCAAAAAATCATGCTGCATTTCATAAATGTATAGGAAAAATATATTTTATAAAAAGTAAGAGCATGGTAGAAGTAAATCTCATAATGATATAAGGTAACAAGAAACAAAGCAACAAGATATGGCTCATGCTTAAAATCCCAGCCCTTAAAAGGTTGAAGAAGGAAATCAAGAGTTCAAACTCATCCTGCAGAGGAGGACACTCAGCCTTCCATTACTTGATGTGTAGATAGATAATGACGTATGCATGGACAAGCCAAGAAATATCTCTATAAGATGGAAAGGGCACAGAAAGAATTCTTCTCCACAAGCTAACAAAAGGAATGTGATTTGAAATTTGTTATTGCAAAAAGAAGAAACAAATGGACAGTAAAGTTAACAAAGGGGGAGATTGTGCTGAGTACTTCCCTGGTGGCACTACTGAATTTCTACCCTTCCCTAACCCTGTCTTTGAGGAGGAGATACGTGGAATACAGAAGTTCCTCTCCATATAGGAAAGCTAAACTTGTTTGCACTCAAAATGGCTGTCAGACTCACCACCAAATAGCAGCTAACTTCATTATAATGCTGTCTGCATGCTAATTGGCACAGCCTCCAGTGTCATAAAGGTTGATGATTGACCTGACAATAACTGGAAGGAATAGTGTGTATGTGCGTGTGTGTGTGTGTGTGTGTGTGTGTGTGTGTGTGTGTGTGTGTGTGCACTGAATAAATAAATCCCTATTGGAAAAATAAAAAGAAAGAGAAAATGGGTAAAAAGAGGTGTTAGCAGATTTCTAAGCAGAGAAAAGACTGAAATGGCAATTTAAGGCATGCTTGAGATACCATATATCCTTAGAAGGAAATCAGGTGTTTCTAGATTTTTGTATGAAAAGAGAGATGATTATTCACAGAAAATACATAAATAGTCTTTCCCTTTATTAGCCTAAAGCTGCCTCTTCATTTATTTCACTGTACAGCTGTAAT
This sequence comes from Cricetomys ansorgei, assembly GCA_026225945.1. Lineage (NCBI taxonomy): Eukaryota > Metazoa > Chordata > Mammalia > Rodentia > Nesomyidae > Cricetomys > Cricetomys ansorgei. The sequence goes on from JAMJFZ010003268.1 coordinate 10,191,218, forward strand.
CAGATGATGCCCAATGACCATAGATCAAGAATCAAAATTTGGTGCCAGGCATGGTGGCTGCCACCTATGTAAATCCAATAGTTAGGAAGTGAAGGAAGGAGGGTCAGAAATTCAAGATCATCTTTGAGGAATTGCCTGGGCTGTAGAAAATTCTGCTTAAAAAATGCAAACAGTGCTGGGGAGATCTTTAGCCTGTAAGTGCGCTTGCTGCCAAATCTGACCACCTGAGTTTACGCCCCATGGTCCAAATCCTGAGATGAGAAAATCAGTTCCTGTAACTTGTCCTCTCCTCCACATAAGTTCAGTGGCACACTTGTACACATAGATACATAAAATAAATAAATACAATTTTTGAAACCACAAATACAAAAATTATGTTCATACAACAGGTTATTTCTCAGCCATGAATGAAGAACTAACTACTGCACATAGAGTTACATAGAGTTACATAGATAAAATGCATAAGTATGTTATTAAGGGAAAAATAAAGAAAACAATACATACTTTTTGCATGCAATGTTATATGTTTAAGAACATGCAAAACTACCTGGATGATGGTGGCACATTCCTTTAATACTAGCACTTGGGAGGAAGAGGCAGGAAGATCTCTGTGAGTTCGAGACCAGTCTGGTCTACAGAGAAAGCCTGTCCAAAAAACCATACAAAAACTAACTAACTAATCTACATTATTAGAAATGCATGGTGATTTCTAGGAGGGAGTTAAATTAATTGTGTAAAAGTATATTTCTGGATGATAAGGATATTCTTAATTGAGGTAAAAGATACATGAATGTATACAATTTTCACAATGTGTCACATTGAACACTTAAAATTACTTTTGTTAATTGGCCCCACTCTAAAATGATATGGTAATAAATAGCATCTGCCAAAGCAAAAACGTAGGCAAGAGCAAAGAATCAAGATGTACTTTAGTAGTAGAACAGTTTGGTTCAGAGAAGTTTTCAATGTGCCTGGCTGCCCATTCCAGTCACCTGGGGGAGCTTTTACAACTACAGATCCCAGTGTCAACTCAAAGATCCCAATATTAATTTATTTGTGGTGAACCCTAAGCATCAGCAATTTATACATCCCAGACAGCTTCAATATGAAGGCACATTAGAGAATCTGGATCATGGGAAAGATAAGATAGATAGTGCTCTATATACATGTTAGGAAAATTTAGTTTGCATGGATGGAGAGCCAGACACACTGAAGATTTTTAAACAACGCAATGAAAATAAGCAGAGCTGTGAAAAGAGTAAGACTCATCTCACACCTGTGTTCTCTGGCAAGCAGACCCAGAGGTGGAGCAGAAATAGCAGGGTGGCCAAAAGACTCAGGCAAGAGGTAAAATGTGAAACAAGTCTAATGCTGTAGCCTTGGGAATTGAAGATGTTACTGATGTATTTTGCAGGCTGCAATTTTATTAAGCAGATGCATGAATGGACTGATTCATTTAGATAATCCCATTTTGTTTGTTAAACATTAGTTTGTTACAGTCTAGGAATCACATGATGAAAAGTCCCAAATCTAAGAATAGTAGGAATACAAAGAGAACAATTCCAGGTCTAAAGCACAGAAAATATTTTCAACAAAATCATGAAGAATATTTCCCTAACCAAAAGAAGGGTATTCCAATTCAAGAAGCATATAGAATATCAAATAGACTGGACCAGGTAAGTTCATAGCACTAAGTGCCAAAAAACAAAACAAAACAAAACAAAACTGGAGAGATCTCACATTGGTAACTTAACAGCACACTGATACCTCTAAAACAAAAAGAAGAAATCACAACTAAAAGGAGTAGACAGCAAGAAATAATCAAACTCAGGGATGAGATCAATAATATAGACACAACAAAAAATACAAAGAACCAATGAAACAAAGTATTGGTTCTTTGAGAAAATCAATAAGATAGACAAACTCTTATCCAAATTAACTAAAAGACAGAAAGATAGTACACAAATTAACAAAAATAAGAGATGAAATTGGGCAAATAACAGACAGTGAAGAATTTCAGAGAATTGTAAGGACAGACTTTAAAAATTATACTACACAAAATTGGAAAAACAAACAACAACAAAAAAAATGATTTTCTCAACCCATACCACTTACCAAAATTAAATAAAGATCAGATAAGCAATTTAAACAAATCTATATCCCCTAGTGAAATATAAGAAGTCATTAATAATCTATAAACCAAAAAGAAAAAGAAAAAAAGAAAGGCCAGGGCCAGATGGTTTTAGTACAGAATTTTACCAGATTTTCAGAGAGTTTATGCCAATACTTCTCAAGTTATTTTACAAAATAGAAATGAAATGAACATTGTCTAATTAATTTTATCAAGTCACAATTAGCCTGATACCCAAATCACATAAAGACACAACAAAGGAAAATAATTACAGATTAATTTCCCTTATGAGCATAGATGCAAATTTTCTCAATAAAACACTTGAAAACCGAATCCAACAACACATGGAAAAGCTCATCTACCATGATCAAGTAGGCCTCATCCCCGAGATGCAGGGATGTTTCAACATGTGTAAATCAACAAATTTAACCGTGATATACACAAACTGAAAGACAAAAAAAACCACAAAATTGTCTCATTAGATGCAGAAAGGGCCTTTGACTGAAATCTAACACTCTTTCTTGATGAAAGTCCTGGAGAGATTAGGGATACAAAGGACATATTTCAACATAAAAAAGGCAGTTTACAGCAAGCCACAGCTAACATCAACTTAAATGGAAAGAAACTTAAAGCCATTCCACTAAAATAAAAAACAATACAAGGTTGTTTGCTCTTTCCATAACTTTTCAATACAGTACTTGAATTCTTAGCTAGAACAATAAAACAATTGAAACACATCAAGGGAACATAGATTGGAAAGGAAGAAATCAAAGTGGGCTGAGATCAATAAAACAAATGACAGCTCATGCTGGCGAACATGTGGATTACAGGGAACATTCAACCACTGCTGGTGCAAACATGTACAGTCACTACAGAAATCAGTGTGGTGTGGAATCAACTAAACAGGGTTCATATGGGCTCACAAGGACTGAACCAGCAATGGCAATCATAGAGCCTGTGTGGGTCTGCACTAGGTCCTCTGTATATATGTTTTGGTTGTTAGCTTGGATTTTTATGGGAATCATGGAAGTGGGAGTGGAGATGTGTTGAGGAATAGTTAATCATTTAATCCAGCAACATGGCTGCTCAGGGAAAGTATCCTTTTGAAAAGCTTATGTGATAGCTAGGAAGGAATCAAATCCAAGACGCAGAAGAGTGTAAGAGTCACAGGTGATAGAGGACAACAAAGAAACAAGAGCCTCTAAATCAACAGGATCCTTCCACACAAGACCTCACGGAGACTGAGGCCGTATGGATAGGGCCTGCATGGGTCTGCACCAGATGGGGTTTTAGAGCTGAAAGGAGAATTGGACACACACCCCCATCTCTATCCAAGAAGTTATCTCCAATTCATAACCACTTGCAAATGAGTATTTAGTTTTCTCCAAGGGAGACTCGCTGGGGAAACAAACTATTCTTAGGATAGGCCACATGCCTAGCAGTAAACGACCAACAACATAGGAACTCAACATCTTTAGAGGTTCCTTTTCTCATGATGCCATGTCAGGGCTTTGTTTTAGCTTGTTTATTTATTAACTTATCTTAATTTTTAGTTTTTTTAATTCTATATTATTTATATATTTTATCTATATTTTGACCTTCAGGTCCTATTGGTATGTATCATGGCTTCCAGTTTAGTGTTTTTATGGTATTCCTGAGTGTGGGAATGAGTAAGTCTCTGTCTCTTTCTTCTGCCCTTTCTTGGGCTCTTTTTCCTCTGTCAGTTTTCTCCTATTCCAAAGTGTTCATTTTTGTTTCATCTTCTCTTATATTGTATTTTATTATTATCCCTTAGAAGCCTGTTTGTTTTCTAGTGAGAGACAGAAAGGGGGTAGACCTGGATTGGAGGGGCGGTGGGGAGGTACTAAGAAGGTTCGAGGGAAGGGAAATCATAAACAGCATGTATTATGTAAAAAAAAAATAAATCTATCTTAAATCAACGGAGGAAAAGAAAAGAGAAAAAAGAAAGAAGGAAGAAAAGAAAAGAAAAGAAAAGAAAGATACAAAGAAGGAAAGGGAGGATAAAGAAAGAAAGGGAAAACCCTGGTAGTCCAAGGGTTTGCGTTCTCAAGAAAGACAGTTGCATTTCTAAATGCAATAGGTATTTGGGCTATACAAGAAAATTATAGAGGAAATTTTGAATAGTTTTTGTTGGGTTTTTTGTTTTGTTTTGTGTTGTTTGTTTTGTTTTGTTTTATTTGTTTATATTTGTGATATCCCCGATAGATAGTATGTGGACTTGATAATGGGAAGCCTACTAGAAAAAAGGAGCTAGAGCACAAGAGAGAGGTCTGGAATAGAGCTATAAGTTGTTAGAACCCTACAGATTAAAGGCATTGGCTAACTTTGAAAGCATACAGAAGGGCAGCTATTGTGGTTCACACCTGTAATGCCAGCACTGAAGCTGGATATTTCCATGAGAGTTCAAGTCTAGTCTGGGCTATATAATGAGTACCGATAAACCTAGCTTAGACAGAGAATTTATAGAAACAAAGACAGAAAGTGAGAAAGAAGTGGTAAGGCGGGAGGGAAAAAAGTCTCGATTGGGGCTTGCAAGATGACTCAGCAGGAAAACATGCTTGCTGTCAACCTGATGGACTAAGTTCGATCCCCAGGGCCCTCATGGTAGAAGGAGGAAGAAGCTAGTTGTTCTGTATACTCACGCCATGGCACACATACCCCCAACACACACATGTACATACGCATACTTTCAGGTCTGCAAATATGCTAAATATGTCCCTGAGACCAGAGAATGTTTCAACTGTCTATTCATCTACCCTTCGGATGAACACACACACACGCACGCGCGCACACACACACACACACACACACACACTTTATTTATTAATTCTACAACTGAATTTTGGCAACAGCAAAAGTTATTTGTTTATTGTACCTTACAGGAGCCCAAATTTCAGAAAGATGGTTAAGCATTGCATAAACATGTACGTACCAAACAGAGCCATATTTTTTAAATGACGGGACTATTCTTTTTCTCTTTCTCTTTTTTTTTAAGTGCTGGGAATTGAACCTCAAGCTATTGTTTCAGCCCTGAGACAAATTCTTATGTGGTGGTTTCATCTGTTTCTGAACATAATTACCAAAGCAGTTATACACATAATTCAGCATTCCTGTGAGATTGTCTGGTTCTGGGTGCACTTTCTTAAGAATGCATCGTAATTCCTGTTAAATGTCTGAGAAGATAGGCATGTTAGTTACCCTGACCTGGTAATTATACATTGTATACAGAATGAGACACGTTACTGTGTGTTAAATAACATTTGAAATTCTTATTTAGTAATATGTCTATTATACTTACCAGTTTCATTTGGAGCCATGGATCTAAATGAATGGAGAGCATTAGCATACATGGTAGTTTTGGAGTTGGTGTATTTGAAAAACCATAGTCCTTTCTGCATCCTCACCACCACCAACTATGGTCCCTGAGACCTGCATTCCCCAAGACACTCCAGCAAAGTGATGACGATCTTTTACAAAAACCACAGAGCCTCAGCCTACTGGAAAAAATCCGATATCCTTGAGACATTTTCCAGATCTTGGAATTCACTGGTTTTTCCAGTGTACTTCATAGCTATTCTACGGGACACACTAGCTCCCTCCGCACACACTCAACCCTCCTTCCTACTTCAACATTCCTTAATCGGGTGCATAGTTGGTAACCAACAATGCCAAAAAGTCACAAGTATGTGGCTAATTCTCAGCAAAAGAACCAATGATGTTGATACCTGAGAGAAGCAATGCCTCCAACTCCAGCAGCTACAGTTGTCTGCACCAAGCTTGCCCCTTTTCATCTTGGAAGGGCTGGATGTCCACAGCGAGGATCCTGGCTTTTGTTGCCACTGAAACCAATAGAGCCAATGGAGCGGTCTATGGGTCTCTGCAGGAACAACTGGCATCATCACCGCTGACGCAGAGCATTCTTATCTATCTAAGAGATTGGCTCAAAACACCCCTTCTTGCTTTCACTCCTGGCATGATCCCCTCAGGGTAAGACTCAGGGAGGATTCCAAGTGGGCTGGGTCTAATGTCAACAGGAGGATGCGCAGAACAACCCTCCTTTCTCTCTGTGGCCCTCTGTGGTTCCTATGCATCTCACCTCATTTCAATTAAAAGCTATGTTCTATTATAGAGTTCTTTCACATTAGCCTATAAGAGGACACTTCTCCAAGGTCTGCTTATTTGCCCATATATGTATCAATTTCCTAGGGAAAAATAATGGAGATTTCAGTAAATATTTTAGCAGGACATCATGGGACTTTTGTAGTCCTTGCACTGCTGAGGCTGAGTCAAGATTATCTATGTGAGCTCAAGGCTAACTCAAGCTACAAAATATCTCCTATCTCAAAAAGATAAACAAAAAGAAGCCACTATTCCTTCTATATCTGTAGGCATAGAACTTGAGGAAGAAAAACAGCAGACAAAAATCAGTCACATAAATTGAAGTATATATACTTTCCCACCGTTAAAAAAGGCAGTTTTAGAAAATATATTAATGTACACAACCCACCTAAGTATTATTTTATTCTGGGGCCAAATTGTTTATAAGTGTTAAAGTTGACATAAAAAATAATCAGGGGTCTAGAAAGATGGATCATCAAGCAAAGAGTTCGTCCTGCTCTTGCAGAGAATTGGCATTTGATTCCCAACAAGTACATCTAGTAGCTCAGCACCATCTGTAAACTCCAATTTCAAGGGATTCAACATAGTCCTCTGGACTCCTCAGGCAACTTCACTCACATGCACATGTACCCTACCCCCCCCCAACACACACACACAATTTATTTTAAATCAAAAAATAATAATAATGTACTTTTTTACAAACCCACAAAACTCTCACTCTTAGCTTTAATCTAACAGCATTCATTGTAGGAGATAGAGGAAGGAGAATTGAGTTCAAGATCATCCTCAGCAGTATAGTGAGTTCCAGTCCATCCTGTGTTCCGGGAGACTGACTCAAAAACAAAATAAAGAGAGATAGATAGGGGGAGAGAGGACGGGAATGAAAGTAATGTACAAGGTTTGCTTTTATGAAATAACTCTTCTTACGATTATACTTACACAAGCTCTATACCTGCTAGCATTGGCACTCATACCCAGTACATATCCAGTTCAAAGTAGTGGCCGAGTACTCTTCCATGTTTTAGTCTCAAACCTTCTAGATGCATTCTATGATCAACTTTGTATTACAGATAAGAAGAATATGACCTGGAAAAAAGCTAAGTGACATTCACAGGGACACAAAGCTTCTAAACAAAGAATGTAGGAATGAAAGCCTACTATGGTCAGATCTCAAAGTCTATGTTTACAACAACCTCTTCTTACCATTAATTACCAATTACCAAAAATGACTGAAGTCAGACAAGAGCTGAAGGTGATGAGCTCTTACTCTGATAAACAGGACAGGATGTTTCCTTGGGCTGCTATCATGGACTATTAGGTCACAAATTGACGCTCCTACTGAGGGCCATCAGGGGCATGGGGGGACAGGCTACCAATGGGGGAAAAAAGTGGAACTTGAAGCAAGGCAGAGCAAAGCTCTGATTAAGAAACCAAGCAAACTTTCTGCCAGTTTGCAAGATTGGAAGTAAAAGGACAGCATCTGGGGTTTCTGAGGAAATTAGAACACTGAACACCAACATCCCAAAGAGAAAAGCTGCAAAGAAAAGTGCCCCCAACACAGTTCTTTTCCATCTTCTAGATGTGCAGGATTAATTTGCACGGCAGGTCAACAGGCTAAGAAGCTGAGGAGCGCTGATGAAATGTGAAGTCAAGTTTTCAAGTAGTTTCTTAATCCTGCATTTCCATAAAATATGAGAGGCCCTAGTAAACACAGCTTCTCTCCACTGAGATCCCTTGAGAGCTACAGTATCTGCCCAGGTCAAATTATAGACACTCAAAAATATGTCCCACGATCTCCACTAGATTCTGCTAAGCCCCTGATTTACATCAATGTGATCTTTTATTTATTTTTAAAGAGATTGTAAAGACTATTTTATTTTATGTGTGTGAATGTTTTACACACATGTTTTCCTGTGCAGTACATGTATGCCTGGTGCCTGAGGATGCCAGAAGAAAATAAGGATGTCAGATGATCCCCTGGAACTGATGTTATGAATGGTTGTGAGCCACTTGTGTGGGTGCTAGAACTTGAACCCAGGTTTTCTACAAGAGCAAGTGATCTTGACTACATAGTCATCTCTCCAGCCTTATGGTGTTTTCACAGATTGATGCTCCTACTGAGGGCCACCAGGGGCATGGAAGAACAGGCTACCGGTAATGATGATGATGATGATGATGATGATGGTGATGATGATAAAAACTGGAACTTGAAACAAAGCAGAGCAAAACTCTGGTTAAGAAACCAAGCAAACTTTCTGCCAGTTTACAAGATTAGAAGTCAAAGGACAGCATTTGGGGTTTCTGAGGGAAATGCAACACTGAAAACCAACATCCCAGAGAGTAAGGTGGACCTACTCTAGAGGAAGATATTGTAGAGGGGTTCTATAAATTTTTCACACGATGTTCATTTATTTTTCATGATATCCAGCAGTCTTTCCGTGTGTGTGTGTGTGTGTGTGTGTGTGTGTGTGTGTGTGTGTGTGTGTATTTTAATATGAAATCTCTTGTGGCTCAGACTGCCCTCAAACTCAAGATAGAATGGAGGGTGACCTTAAAATTGAGATCCTGCTGTCTCTATCTCTCAAGCGCTGAGATTTCAGGTGTGTTCTACCACACCCCATGTTGTTTCAGTGCTGAAGGTCCAGCTCCAGGGATCCGGATTCCTGAATGCTAAGCAAGCACTCTATCAACTGAGTCACATCCCCAGCCTTATCTGGCAGTTTTCAATCATACTATGCAACATACAATCTGGTAGTAGAGAAATCTTTCCAGTCCAAAGCATCAAAGTTTACGACAAGTTAGAGAATGATGGCTCCTATTTCTATATTATTAAATATAAATCAGTATTGACTGTGGTGGCCTCTACTTGTAGACCCAGCATTCTAGAGACTGAAGAAGGAGGATTTCAAATTGCAGGCTAGCCTGGACTTACCATGTGAGACCAGGTCGTAAATTAATTAATTAATTAATTAAATGTTACAATCTTTTTTTTTCCCCGTCATTTATTTCTTTATTTTGATCTCATGATGTACTACTCGTAGAGGACAGAGAACAGCTCATGAAGGTCAGTTAGTTCTTTCCTCCCACCACGGGAGTTCCAGGGAACAAACTCAGATTGTCAGCCACCTTTATCCACTGAGCCCTCGTGCCAGCTTAATAAAATGTTGTATTGTCAAAAGCAGAAGTACAACTAAAACTCGGGCATGAAAGACTGAAGCAAAGAAATGAACTTAAATGAAAGTGAGGTCCTAACAGTTATCATGAAAGGCAGAAAATACTCACTTACATTAAACTGCATGCAGTTAGGATTCCTACCATTTCCCTGTTATCCCAGACTCAGAAGACCAAATCAGGAGGGCAGGATTCCTAGGCCAATCTAAAATATACAGACAGACCCTATCTCCACAGTACACAATGAAAAATTTAAAATGAAATAAAATAATAAAATCAGGTAAAATGTACACGAGTCGAGACTGCGTGTTGTAATCCCTAGGGGTCTGAAGACCTTTGTCACTCAAAAACTTTCTTCAGAATTCAATGAATTTGTGCTTTCTGATTATACTTACTGATATGTATCACGTTAGAAATTCAAGCTAAGAAACTAAAAAGAATACCCATTGAACTCATTTTAACCCATTTACGAGTTAACACAATTTCCGTGAGAAATAACTTCAGGCTGAAATGGGTGGGGCCGGGCGGGGCTAGGGGTGGCTTGTGAAGGGGTAGTCTAGGCTCTTTCCTGAGGGCTCCCACCTTGCTTCTCAGCGGCCCAGCCGGCTCCAGCCTGGCTGCTTTTACACAGCCCCACCCTATAGACTGCTGTCTTTCCTTGGCCTCCAGAGCTTTCCCTACATTGGCCTGGGCCTCTCTTAAGAACCCAGCCCCAGGCAAAGGTGTACATTCCTTGTACGTCATTCCAGCTCTGGTCAAGATTTTCAAACAAATTCCTTGAGCCATACATATAACCCTTTGATTTCCTCATTTGCTGGTCACAGAGGGCCTGGAAAAACTGCACAAAAATCCGGTAGTAAAAAACTAAGCGCTGCATGGGTTGCAGACACAGACGGTTCATCAACAAAAGGACCTTGGGAAGTTTGTCTTTGAAAGACAAGTATGAATATAGTTTTCTCAGCTTCTCAATTATTTTCGAAGTGCATCCAGCAGTACAAAGAATGCTCTTTGAGGATTTTTCCTTTGAGACTAGAATTCTAGATAGACTGTTGAGATCTTTACCTGATGCTGGCCAGCAAATAGACAGTGTCTATATTTACAGTGTGCAGTTATCTTTAGTGACATCATTTGCAGCTGGAATAAATACAAGGTTTGTATCAATGCACACTTACTACTTAGAATCCTCAGCTCTTAAGCTTCAGTTAACATAACATTGACTCCTGCTTGTTCTTACCGTGTAGGAGTCTCAACTGAATGGAATAAATTTTACTTTGAAAACAACAGTAGATGATGATGTGTTACGTGCAAATATAATTACAGTCCAACACAATGCAGCAATTTATCCCTAAGAATACAGACTGCTATTTATTGCTTTGAGGAATAGGAAAAGTAAAAAATGAGGCGTGGTAGATGGAGTTCTTTGAATAATAAAATGTGTTGTATTAGTTTTTCTTAGCTTCGCATACAAGATAGGTAAGGGTGCTACAGCTCAATTTTTTATTAACACAGTGTGTCTTAACAGACAGGGTCTTTCAAGATTGACTAGGAAGGCCTTGAACTATGGCTTGCCTGCTTCAATTGCCCCAGTTTGAGGATCATAAGCACTCAACACCATTCTCAGAAAGGCATATCATTTGAACAAACAACATCAGTTAAAAAAATATATGTTGCCAAGTTAAAGCCATCTTGATCTACACAGGATGGTCCTGTCTCAGAAAGACACAAAATATAAAAGTTTTAAAACTGTAAATGAATTATGTTTACATGCAGAAACTATTCGACTTTGAGTTAAAATATTATTTTGAAATAGTCTCATATAGCCCAGGGTGGCTTCAAACCCTCTGTTCAGCCAGAGACAACCTCTAACTTCTGATAACTTCTGCAACCACCTACCAAGTGCCGAGATTACAGGTGTGGTATACCCAGTTTTGTGGGGTACTGGGATTGAACCCAGTGCTTACTACATGATAGGCAAGGACTATACCATGGGAGATACCTTCCAGTCCAAGTTCAATCTTGCCAGCATTTCTGTCATGCCTAATCCTAAACACCAACTGAACAACTTGAAAGTTTCAATGTCAATTTTACTTTTATAATCATTTGCAATAATAACAAAATGGTGTGTGTAAGAGTTCATCACTTGAATGCATACGGAATGATAAAACTAATTTTTAATTCTCTTTTTTTTGAGAAATACAATGAAATATGATATCTATCCCTCATTTCCTCTCTTCACATCCCCTCTCAACTTCATGTCATGTATATATTTCACTAAATATAGCTAGTACCTACATGTGTGTGGGAGGGGTGACCACCCACAGGAGAATGAAAATTCTACCAGCAACCATATCCTCAGTAAACAATAAATTTTCCTTCCCTGGAGATTATCCACTGCCAATAGAGCCTCAATAAGGGCCTTTTGGGTAAGTATTTCTTTTGCACGTATGTGTGTGTGTGTGTGTGTGTGTGTATGTGTGTGTGTGTGTGTGTGTGTGAGAGAGAGAGAGAGAGAGAGAGAGAGGGAGAAATGAATGTGAAGATCAGAATATAATGGGTAGGTGTCTGTTCTATCCTTCTACCATGTGAATTTGGGGTGGGGTACAGATCTTCAAGAGTCAGGCTTGGATAGAAGATGCCTTTACACCCTAATCCATCTTATCAGCACAAGATGTTAATTTTTTAAACAAGGCCACACTATGTAGAATGCCTGGCCATACTACTGTGTAGATCTACTATCTAGATCAGGATGGTCTCAATCTCCTAGCAATCTCGCTGCTTTGGTTTTCTGGGTGCTAAGATAACTACTAGCCATAACCATACTTGACTAAGGATCTATTGCTAATTTTTGAGGGTTTTGTTGTTGTTGTTGTTGTTGCTTTGTTTGTTTGTTTTGTTTAGTTTTTGAGACAGAGTCTCACTATGTAGTTCTGGCTGTTCTTGAACTCACTATGTAGAACAGCCAGGCCTCTAACTCACAGTGATCTATCTGTCTCCATTTCCTGAGTGCTGTTGTGTGCAAAATCAGCTAAGTATGCTTTTTTTTTAATGTGATAGTTGCCACTATCTTCCTAAAAAACAAAACAAAACTTCACCAAAATAAGACAAACATGTTTGGTAATGCCTGTGCTAACTATATGAATTTAATCACTCTACAACACACATGTATTTCAAAGATACATAACAAATATATGTAATTCCTGAGACACTGTCTACAACATGGATGGTAATCTTGAATTTTTGCTTCTCTTGTCTCTATCTTCCAAATGTTGGGATTATAGACATGTACTACCACACTCTATTTTGTGCAGTGCTGAGAGAAAAATCCAAAGCGTTGTACATGCTAGGCTACATGCCCAGTGTCTACGTGAAGTTTTACTTCTCAGTTTATTTATGGTGATGGAGAAGGAACCCAGGGCCTTGTATGTACTGTACAAGTGCTCTACCACTGAATGATACCCTAGGCCAGCGGTTCTCACCCCATGGGTCTCAACACCTTTAAAAGGGTCAAATGACCCTTTCACAGAGGTCGCCTAAGACCATCTGCTTATCAGATATTTATACTACGATTCATAACAATAGAAAAATTGTAGTTATGAAATAGCAATGAAAATAATTGTATGATTTGGTAGTCACCACAGCATGAGGAACTGTGTTAAAGTGTGACATTAAGAAGGTTCAGAACCACTGCCCTAGACTGTATTTGTCAACTTAAATAAATAAATTCATTCAAAATCATACTAAAATATGTGGAGATGAAATAATGTAATGTTTTAGTTTCTATGTAAATCATTAAGGAATAAGGATAGTGGGTACTATTAGTAATATTGATGGTACAATATTGTCCAAGAGAGTAATTATTGAAGCTAACTGATGCATTAGTACATTGGGGATCATGATAGAATTATCTCCAATTTGCTTGTCTTGAAAGCCTCTGTCATACATTTTTGAACAATATTTAAATCAAGTTCGATAGATAAACAAGTTCTTTAGCAGATACATTGTGTTATCTGTGTTTATAGCTATTCAATGACTTTTAGTTTTCTTTCAATTAGAATGAAGCATATAGACTTCAAGTGTTAATTATTTACTTTTTGCTCCAGTAGTCTAAGAAACCATCAATGAATTAATTCAGAATTCCATCTCATTCATCTTAAGCCTGAATCTCTAGCAGGGGAATTCTAATCTTTCAGTTATATGAATTGTTTTAGTGAGTGAATTATTCGGCTTTTCAGTAGAAGACAGACAAAATGTTTACACAAAGATTTCTATACATACGTATTTATTGAATCAATGAAGTGGTTTACTATGGAAGAAAGATGATTATACATTGGTCTTGCTTCTCTGGAAGCTTAAAATGTAGCGACAAAAATATGAACTACACAAAAATAATCAGAATACGAAACAACACTAAAGAGAATAAACTAGATCTAAGGGAGGAGAGTTTGCAGGCAGGAAGACTACCTCAGAGTAAAACAATTATCTCATTAAGATGTAATTACAGGGGAAAAGATGGCGCAGTGGTTAAGTGCTCTATTAGAAGACCAGAGTTTGCGTCTCAGCACCCACATCAATCACAGATGCCTATAAATCCAGCTCCAGGATTGTCCAATGTGCTCTTCTGATATCTGTAGGCACAGGAATACACAGAGGCACATGTAAAGAAAGTAAAGCTTTAAAAACAAAACAGATGCAATTAGAGTCTACCTGATCTCTAGAACAATGGTAGTGAGGAACGGAGATAATGGTGGCAATTGACCCTCCCCCAAACTCACTTTCCTTGAGTCATAGTGGTAGTAGTGGCTTTCCTCAGCCCCTATAATCACGTGATTTAATGCCTTTGACTATTTTGAAACATAGGATAGTTGGATGTGTGTAACCAACATTATGGCCAATGCCACAGAGATCATTTTGTTTTGCTGGAAAGTGGCTAAGTGCAAAAACTCTCCAGATCCAGAGGCAAGATATCTCCAAGAGCATATGGAAGGTAGTTTATCCCAGGTATAAAAGGCATGCATATAATAAAGTAGCTCCATCTTTCAGTCAAAAGAAGAGCTTGTAGAAAATGGTGAGGTCCTTGTGGTCCTTAAGTGACTATCTACATAGACATCTATTGAAATAATGTGACACTGTGGGCAGCAGTAACTGTAGGAATTCGTAACTGGTCAACAGGATAAGAATAAATGCCTATTGGATGCTTAGCTGAAAATGGGACATCTATATCACCCTTCTAAGTGTTGGGGAACATTGTGAAAGAGAAAACAGAAAAAATATAAGACCCAGAGGACTGGAAGGCATGCCAAGTAAGCATAATATAACCTTGGCACTCTTGATTTCACTAGAGCTGTGATTACCCTCAAACATTTACACAAGATTGGGCCTGTCAACATCCTCTCGTGGAAAGGGAAGGGTCTCATGAAGACGCATATCTCCCTGAGGATCTATAGGCTGCTAATGGTTGCTGGAGAGGGGAAAAACATTTTCTTCATTTCCAAGGTGACTATGCTCATGAACACACTATCCATTTAGAAAATGAGAAAATGCTTCTGTGATCTTACTGTGCTGTTTTTGAAGACCATAGTATTTACTGAGAACAACTGTCCAGTTTTCCCTCCTTATAATCTGTAAAAAAGTTTCAGAAGATAAAAGGCTCTATTTTATTTTTCTATCTTTTTTCTTTCCTTCTTTCATCTATCTATCTATCTATCTATCTATCTATCTATCTATCTATCTATTTATTTATTTTTGAGAAAGAGTCTCATGTAAGTCAATCTGGCCTTGAATTTACTATAAAGCCAAGGATGATCTTTAACTTATCTTCCTGTCTCCATGACTCCATAGTTCTGGGATTTCAGGGAAGTATGTGCTTTCAACACCCAGTTTAAACTCTATTGGATATCAAATGAAAATACCACCTGAGCTATTTGCCACCTCAAGCTTATGAAAACTTCAACAAATGTCCTCAGATGTACAGAAATTGAATGTCTAAATTAATGAAAATATTATATATTTTAAAATTAGGCAATGATAGAAATAGGTATTTCTCAAAAGAAGAAATACAAATGTCCAACACATACATGGAAATCTATTCACTGTTACTAATTACTAGGGATTACTAATTACCAGTGACTATTATCACTAATTGCCAGTAATTATCAAAACTATGATGAGCCCAACTAGACTATCTATTATAAACAAGGTAGACAATGAAGGTGAGAAGGTAAAAGATGAACTCTAAAACACTTATGGTATAAAATTTCACTGAGGAATATAGTACCGGTATTCCTAAATAAACTAAAAATTGAACTACAATATGATCTACCTATCCTACTGCTGAGGATATATCCAAAAGGAAACAAGCATATGAAAGAAATTGCCACTGTCACGTTTATTGGAATATTATTCATGATATCCAAGCTATAGAATCACCCAACATGTTCATGAATGGAAGAAGGAATAACAAAAATACATATACATACAATGGTATCAACTGTTTGATGGTATATTGCTCAGTCACAACATTAAAGTTTTGTCATTAGGAGAAAAATTAATGAATCTAGAGGACATGACGCTAAGTGAAATAATTCAGACACAAAAAAAGACAAGTGGTACATACTCTCACTCATATTTGGAAGCCAAATATATCAACCTAAATGTAGACAAATGATTTCTAGAAATGGAGAAGATAAGATAGACTCATATTAGATCAAGATAGCAAGTCCAAAAACAGTGCAAAAAAGTATTAAGTCCTAGTGTTTCCTGTAATAGTGGGTGACTACTGTTTACAATAATATACTATAATTTTATGGGCCCAGCATGCTTAAGCTGCTCCACACTCCTATACTATGAATCAGCATAAATAGGCTCCAAGTATAAAAAAATGAGAATGAAATGGAAATTATAATTATTTGGATTGATTACCACATACTTTATAAATTATTGAAACATCACATTGTACATAGCAAAAAATATACAACTATTTCAGGATAATAAAAAGCCAATCTTTTTCATTACTTATAGACTACTAATTATTTCAAACACATGTAAATAGGACCTTTTGTATTTAACAATACATGTACATGTGCTATCCATGTACAAATGGAAAATTTTAATTTTAATGTTTCTAGACCAATGTAGCTGTTAATTTCCATACATGCCTACTAAACAGCAAAATAATATATTCTTTCCTAAGTTAACAGTATCCCTAAAGTTTGGAAAAACTCACATTATATATACTCATTTTAAAATATCCATGATGTTATGAATGAGCAACAGCTTTTCTAGTTTTTGGAGTCTGAAGAGCACTGTAGAAACATCACACTTCTTTGAAAAATAAAAGCTCATTCTAGGCAAGCCTGGTCATCTGAGTTCAGATCCCAGAACCTAAGTTTGTAGGAAAGAATGAACCTCCAAACATTGCCCTCATATCTCCCCATGCACAGCATGTCACATGAAGGTCTGGACTCACAGTCACAATAATGAAAATAAATAAAGTTTTCAAGTAACCGAGTAAAGCAAAAAATAAAAATTCCACAAAGTAACAAAGTTTTAAAAAGCAAAACATTTTCTGAAACCTAGCTAGCAGACACATACTTGTAATAGATATGAGTTGGATCAGGGGGCAACATAGATAAATGTATATACATTGCAGCTTATGGAATCTATATTTGTTACACAATAAAGGGATTTTGAAGACCAGCTTAGTACTGATCAGATTTGATCTGTGAAGATGATCTGAGAACTTATATCAGTGTTGACCCACAGGCTACCAACCCAGACTTAAAGTATGAAAAGTTTCAGAACTACTGACTAGTCCAGTAGGTTCCTTCTGAGATCATCAGTTGCTTTTCTTTTTGAACTTCAGTGTGAATATGAACCTGCTGAGTATCTTGTTAAAATTCAAGAACTGATTCAGTAGGCCTGAAAGAAGGAGTGGCAATCCCCAGGGAAGAACCATTAAATATTCAAGAAACACTTTTATGTTTTGTTGGCGATTTTGAGTAGGAGAACCTTCAGTTGGGTTCCTATCTGAGAAATGTCTTTTCATTTGCTATGCAGTAAGCTTGCTGCTAGGATGTACTGAGAGCAAGTATCCAGAATATCTCTGAACTGAAAAACAGAAGAGTATCATTTGGAATAACTCTAATGTACACTAAGTATTGCATAATTATCTGTTTATTCAACCTTTTTCTTCATAGTTTGATGGATATGAATGCTAAGACCCGGATGAGAATTAAATTGGCTGGAGGCTTATTGACTAACGTTCGAACCACTGATATGATCACATGTATCTTATTTCAATTTTGCTTTTCTTATTCATTGCCTTTGTCATATACATTCCTGGAAAAAAGCTCCAAAATCATTTTTAAAATGGATATCAAGGAAAACACAAAATATATTATCTGAGTAAAATATCGACAATATGAGGACTCAAAATCTAACCTTTCAAAGTTAAAAGTTAGAATTTCTCCTCACCCAGGCTGGCCCCACTGTGACATCCAGTAAATCAGAGGTGAATACTAGTAATTATTTACAAGCCCTGGCTGCAATCTAAATGATCTCTGTAGGCAGCAACAAGGTGTGATTCTTTGGTCTATGTTGCATTGATGTTAGATAAGGAAGGCTATCGATTTCACTAAATATCTCCACACAGACTAAACAGACCTCAGCAAGTGATAGCATTTCATGTGACAGATCGTTACCTTTTGCCATCTATTAGGGACTAGAAATATACATCTGTACTACCCACAGATACAGATAACTAAAGATTTTGCCATTATGATGGACTCGTTCTCTGTAAAACTGCTATTATAGCTATACTCAATACTTATACATAGATCACAGTGCTACAAGACAAATCTACTTTGCTATAATTAGCTGTTATAAATTTCCAAGAGGAATGATCTCTTCTTGAATGTTAGTTTATGATACTTTCTAAAGAATTAAAGGTATTTGTGTCCTTTAAAAAATTGTGCTTTATTCCCATGGACTCTTTTGGTGGTAGATAATGAAAATGTTCTGAAATTCATTATAGCATTGCACAATTCTTAAGTACACTAAAATATCCATTATATTATGTAATCTAATTAGGCAAGTTGCATGATATGTGAATTTTATGAACAAAAACTGTTACTCATAAAATCTCCCAATATTTTCAATCATTCATCTATACACACTTCCAACTTTTCCTCCTCTGCCTCCTCCTCCTCCACTTTCTTGGTTCTTTGAGAGTGTTCTAAGAAGCATGGCCTGGACTCATACTTGATATGTTGCCAAGGATCACCTTAAACTCCTGTTCCTCCTACCTCCATTGTCTAACTGTTGTGATTATATGCATGCCTTAAGATATGAGGCCTTTTTCCCTGCAGAGCTGGATTTCTAGCCCAGGGCTTCACACGTGTTAAGTAAGCAGTCTACCAACCAAGCTACATTTCCAGTCTCAGTTCAAAATACTTGAAATATATTTTTCTAAATCATGCCTTGAAAGTACTTGAGGATAGAAGTTATTGTATATTATCTTCCATATCAGAGGCAATTAAAGTACATTGAAATTGACTTTAAGAAAACCATATTAGAAGGTAAAATCTACATAGGAAAAGATGTTTTTATTCCTTTTTTTCAAATTCAGTCTTTGGTGGGTTTTTTTCTTTAATATTATGTGTATGGGTACTTTCTCTGTGTGTATGTCTGTGCACCATGTGCATTCCTGGTAACTGCAAAGGCTAGAGAAAGGCATTGTGACAGATCTCCCGGAACTGGAGTTACAGACAGTTGTGATCTGCCATGTGGGTGCTGAGAATCAATCTTAAGACCTTGAAAAGAACAGCAAGTGCTCTTAACCGTTGAGCCATCTCTCCGCCTCAGGAATAGATCTTTTATAATTTATATCTCAAAGATAAGAAGTAACTCATCTGCAACTGACAAGGCAGACCATTTAGTAAGAATTCTGAATGTTCTTTTCATAAAGTATTAGAGCTTTAAAAGACCTTAAAGAGAGTCTAGTCCAAGTCTTATCACTCAAGAGATAGGGGGCAGGAGAGTTGTGAAGTCAGCCTAGGCTATACAATAAGTTTCAAGACCCCGTTTCAATAACAAAAATAAAAGTCAGAACGGGATGAAAGAGGGGAGGGAGGAAGGAATGGAGAGAGGTAAAGACAGATTTAGGGATGGGGGAAGGGACAGAGAGAGGGAGGGATAGAATTAGGGAGGTAGGGAGGCAGGGAGGCAGGCAGGCAAGCCCTCTTCAGTCCTGTGATTTTCCAATAAGAAAACTGAAAGGGGTGAAAAAGAGAAATGAGTTATTAAAATTAGGCACGTGAATTACTGATAGAATGACACTAGAACACAGGCTTCCTGGCTTTTAATCTGAGACTCTTGTTAGAGAGTTAGATCCCAGCCACTCACAACAGGGAGACTTCCAATCTACTGTGATAATGAAGTCAAGGATTTGATCTCTGACTACACCTCCAACCTTGTGGTCATCTTCCCTCTAGCTCCCATAGCCTCTGTTTCTCCAACATATCAAGGAACTTTTTCATTCCATGATCCATCCATCTACAAAGCTTTCTTCCAGATGTTTTTCTCATGTCTAGTTTCTATTTATCCTTCAGACATCTTTGTGAAAACTTTTAAAAGAAGATGTTCCTAATGGCCCATTTAAAGTAGTCATCTCCCATTACCATTAGCCAATCTCAGTCTATCACAGTACTTTCCTATTATGATTTTTATCATCAGCTAAATTCGTGTTTCTACACATTGTCTTTCATTTTTTTCTGATTTTAAACTATTAACTCAGCTATATTGGCCTCTACTAAACAATAGCTTTAACAGAGCACTAATAACATCACTCTCCTGGTACCATTTTCTGTCCTAGTTATGACTACACCATGACCAAAGCAACTTGGGGAGGAAAGGGTTTATTTCACTTAAACTTCCACATCAATGTCCATCATTAAAGGAAGTTGGGGCACAAAGTCAAGCAGGGCAGGAACTTGGGGGCAGGAGCTGATGTAGAGGCCATGGAGGAGTGCTGCTAACTGGCTTGCTCACCATGGCTTGCTCAGACTGTTCTCATATAGAACCCAGAACCACTATTCCAGGAGTTACACCATTCACAGCTAGGTTCTCTGGCGTCAATCATCAATCAACAAAATGTACCATAGGCTTGTGCACAGGCCAATCTTGAGTAGAAATTTTCTAAGATGAGGTTATTTCTTCCCAAAATGGTTGTAGCTTGTATAAAGTTGACATAAAGCTAGCTGGCACACAAGATGAAATTACAGTCTCTGGCAACACAACACTATTTAACAGGCATGCAAAAGGATAGTAAATGTGATCCGTGAGGAATGTAACTATCTAGAAATATCACATACTCTAGAACTAAGTGAAAAAATGCTTATTATGAATGGATTTGATTAGTTCAAAAATTTAAGTAGAATCCAAGCATAGTGGCACATACCTTTAACCACAAAACCTGGGAGGCAAGAGCACCTGGGGGGCAGGAGCGCCTGGAGTTTTCTATGTAGATCAGGCTTGCCTGGCACTCCCAAGCCAACCAGAGATATACAGTGAAACTTTGTCTTTAAAAAACGTAGTTAAATAAAGAAATATATATATATATATATATATATATATATATGCTAATATTAGAATCAGGCATGGTGGGCCACATCTGTAACATTGTTACTGGGACTGAAGAAGGAGGCTCATAAGTTTAAAAGACCTATCTCTAAAAAAAAAAATTACCCAAACCAAACTTCTAGACATAAAATAAAATTCCAATGTGAAAAGTGGAAAGTGAATTAGATGGGATTATCAACAAAGTATATGTTGTAGAAGAAAAAATGTTGAAATTGAAGGTGCAGTAATATAATCTGTTCAAAAGAAGACAGAAAGGGATATAAGGAAAACAATACAGTTGAGAAGAAGGCTCAGTGTATAAAGTGCTTGCTGCACAAGTAGGAGGACTAGAACTTAGATCTTCGAGACCCAAATAAAGCTGGAAATGATAGCATATGTCTGTAATCCCATTGCACCTGTGACAAGATGGCACGGGACAGGAAGGTTCCTGGAAGCTCATGGGCCAGCTGTGCTAGTGTAGCCAGCAGTTGGATAAGAGACCCTGCATCAAATGAGGAGGGAGGCAAGGACCTCCATGAGAAGGTGATGGTTGAACTCCAAGGCTACAACATGGCACACATACAAAAACATTAAGTAATAAAAGTATTTTAAAATAAAAATGAAAATAGAGTTAAAGAGTCATTTCATCTGGCCTTAAGGTACATGGTTATAGTCACAAAACTAAAGGAGAGACATGAATGGTGAAGAGAGATTTGCTGAAAAATTCCAAATTTTATGAAAACTACATCTGTTTGGATATAAGACACTCAATAAATAAAGTATAAAATATATGAAAAACTACATCAATATATATTATGATAAAATAGCTCCAAAGAATGATAAAGAGTAGATATAAAAGAAGCTAGAGAAAAGGACTCGTTAGGTACAATGAAACAAATACAAGGGTGACTGTTGTGGAAGTTTATTTTTAGTTATGTATAAAAAAGTTTTATGCACTGTTGGGTGACGGGCTCCCTAGGTCTTGGTGTTTTGTATTGTTTGTAGGTGTTGGATTTCTGTGAGGGACATTTGATTGCTAATGATCTGCACATGCTATCAGTAGAATACCTGAAGAACTCAATAAAAACCCTGAGCTCAGATGCTTGGGATTCTGCTGTCTAGTATGGCACCTGCCATGATGGTGGTTCCCTCTGCAGAGGTCTTGCAGGGCTTGCACAAACGAATATGCCTCCTTGTTGTCCTTGCTGAGCCACCACAATAGGTGTACAACTACAAGTGGTGTTATGAATAACATGTGAATTAGTGCAAAAACTAAATTCTAGATCTTTGTATTAACTATGAATCAGCATCTTCAAATTGTAAAACGAAAAAAAAAAAAAAAAAACCTTGTTTACCTAGAATTCTACACCTGGCAAATACCTTGCAAAAAAAGGCAAATAAAAGTTATTTTAGACATACAAAAGATAAAATAAGTCACTTCCAGAAGCTCCTGAATATAGGAATTATTTACCTTTAGCCAAGAGAAAAATGATATTAGACAGAAAGGTGATTACCCAGGAAAGAATGGATGACACTGGAAATGGTAACTATGCGTGTAGAAACAGATAGGTAGGTGTTAGATTAAATCGATGACTGAGATAGATAGATGTAGGTGACTAGATAGACAGATGATTGGTTGATTGATAGATGATAGATGAATTGAAAGAGAGAACTCTGCAAAAGATAACTGTTTAAACAAAACTATCACAACGTACTGTGGAATTTAAAACCTGCTTAATAGTAAAATATAGCAACAATAGCATCAAGGCCAGATAAAAGGAATGAAGTTTTAGAGTTGTAAAAGTTTTTTACTTTTTTTCTTTTTAAAACAGTATTGTGACAGAGAGAAAGAGAGGGAGAGAGACAGAGACAGAGAGACAGAGCAGAGATACTTTTAAGAATCAGTTTTTTCCTTCCATCATGGGTTCCAGAGTAGAACTCATGTTTACATAGAAAATGCTTTATTTCACTTTTAAAATATTTTATAATTTATTATTGCTTCTCTCTTATAATATATCCCCATCCTCATCCTTCCCTCTATCCACTCCTCCCCCTGTCCCCCAGATGTACCTTCTGAGCCATCTCATAGGCCCAGTTTGGACTTTGTGTTTTGCTTTAGTTTAACTTTGTTTTGAGACAGAAACTCATATTGCCCATATTAGCCTCAAACTCCCTATGTAGCTGAAAAGAATAACCTTGAAATTATGATCCACAGGCAGGTACCAGCACATCCGGTTCTCTTCAGTGCTGAGTATGAAACACAGGTCATTTCACATGCTAGGCAGGTATTCCAACAGCTGTGCCCCCTCTTTGTTCCATATGATCCTTGTCAATATGTATGAAACGATTAAATATCACTTAAAATCAGAAAGTGATGAGGATGCATATTATAAATCTTAAGACAGCCACTGAAATATCAAAATAAAATGTTGGCAAAGCCAAAGATAGAGATGAAGGATGCTCATAAAGATACTGAATTAAAAAAGAAAGTCAGAAAAGGGAGGGAAAGGCAAATTAGAAAAGATGGAGCAAATAGGAAACAAGCAACAAATGACAGACCCAGTCTGATTGTGTCAATAATCACATTAAATATACATAACCTAAACTCTTTAATTCAAATTGTGGGATTGGGTTTAAATATACCATATAATTATAATTACACTCTGCTTACAATAAACATTCATTATATATAAAAACTTAAGTATAGGGTAAAAGTAGAGCCATCAAAAAAGATATTCTAGCTGGCCATAGTGCTTCATGACTATAATCCCAGCACTCAGGAGATGCAGGCTGAAGGATTTGGAGTTCAAGATCATCTTCCCTCATAGCAAACTGGTGGCATCCAGGGCTAAAAAGAAAAAGAAAAATAGATCTTCTATGCTAATCATGTTTGTGAGAAAACTAAAGTGACCTTATCAATATAAGGTAAAGCAGATTCTGGAGGAGAAAGCCTCATTTATTTTCTTAAGGTCGTATACTTTATAGTTTCTGCATGGCACTAAAGCCCTGCTCTGTCTTATTTCAGAGAGCCTTCTCTTTGTGTGATGTTATCTTTTGTTAAGTGTATTTTGGAGAATTACAGTGGAATATTTTCAAGAAAAGCATCACCACTTTCCAAAGAACACATAATTAGTGGTCAGAAAACTGACTGGCTTTCTCATCCCAACTCTAGTTCTTATTACCTATACAAAGCCGAGTACATTGTTTCACCTCCCTGGACCTCAGTGATCTCTCCAATTGAGTTATGATCTTGGATCATATTTTTCCCAAGGACACATGTGCAGTCCTTGTCCTAGCCAAATTTTGACCTTGATCTAAAACTTACATTCCTCATAGGACTAGGCTTGGCAGTAGACAGCAATACGACTACGTGCAGGAGACTGTACTGCCCAAGAAGTTCTTAGGAACTCAGTTCCCTGGGAGATGAGGTGGAGCTGGTAATGCACAGGAGGAATAGAGGGATCTGGAGACAGAATTGGAAAAAGCCAAGTTTACAGTCTTGGCAAGTGAACTGTTAAGGTTGTACCGAGGTGATGCTAAATCCTGCCGTGCAGCAGGCCTTCCCTAGCCAGGAGGATGACGCATTTGCAACTCATTTCCTGATGCTAAGCCAGTTTCAGCCTCGGATCAATGGTCTCCCAGCCCCCTCCAGTCCCAGCAGGCAGTTGAGAATTAGGCTGAGGATGTTGCAATATCCGTGGAGAAAATTCAGCTATACACATTTAATAATAGTTTTGAAATATGTCACCGCGTCTGTGTTGGGCCATTTGGGTACTTTTCAAATATGTGTACAACAGACATTGAGCACATTCGTTAAGCTGAATATGTACTTGATTCAAGCACAAACACAAAGCTCCACAGAAAGGCTGCTCAAACATTTTAAAGTCTGTAGAACTGCATGTATGTGTGTTTCTTAAGTCTACAGCTGCCTCCTAACTTCCTGACTCAGATTTCCAAGGTAACTCTTTTCACCTATTCTTTTTCTAGGCCCGTGATCTAGCAACAGTCATGGAAAAAAAATGTACTGTACTCTTTTATTTTTTAGCAGTTTTTTAACCTAAACTAATGGGAGGGTAAATAGAGAAGAGAAGAAATAAAGCATTCACTGAGAGTCATAAATGCAGTATTAGCCTAGGGTGGGCATGCTCCAAATATTTTTTTTTAATTTTTTCAAGACAGGTTTTGGACCATAACAAGCTAGTCTCATATTTGTCTCATAGCTGGGGATGGTCTTGAATTCATTCATGATCCTCCAGCCTCTACCACTTAAGCACTGGAAATATAGGTATGTACCACTACAACAGGATATAACTTTAGATCTTACATAGTCCAACTTGCTTATTTTACAGATGAAACGCTAGAGTTTACTTGTACAGAATCATTTAGTGAATGTGAAATTGAGCTGGGGCAGAAATTTAGCTGTCAACACAGAGCCAATGGATTGTTATCCACTTCGTCCTCTTAAGTGATATTCTGAACTCATGTATTTTATTAATTATTTTAGTGCTGCTCATTTAAACAGGCTAAGATAGACCAAGGAAATCGGAGAGCCATGTAAACCTGGATGTAACAACGCAAAATCTATAATTATAGGCAACCTATATTTTATCTCATTGTCTATTAAGTTTCATTATAAAGCAAAAGTAACCAAGAAATGTGAATGTCAGCCAACAAATATACTATTTTTGAAGTTATGAAAAGTAATCTACTTCAAGAAGATATCTGAACCTCCTCTATGGATATCAAGCACTGTATTTTTCAAAACGAAATCAGTCTTCTGGTCCAGTCATGCTTCACTTTCTCTAAGGCACAATTGTTGAGCTCATCTCCTCTCGTCAAAAATGAGTAAAATTAATCATAAATGTTGTACAAAATAAATGACTTACTTTGCTGTAGGTTTTATTCATTTGATACAGTGCTTGCCTAACTTTCATGACGCCATGAGTTTGATCCTCAGTACCATAAATAATTGGTCATGATTATGTTTGCCCATTATTCAGACACTATAGAGGTGAAGAAAGCAGAATCAGAAGTTCATAGTGAATTCAAGGCTAGGCTGGGAGAGGGATATTTTCTCAAAAGAAAAAGAAAAAAGAGTATTACTTTTTATTATTATGCTTTGAATATGTGCATATATATCACCATAGCTCTGATATTATATACATTATATATATATATATATATATATATATATATATATATATATATATATATATATATATATATATATATATGAGGGGTATATACGTGTGTGTGGTATTTGTGTGTGGTATATGTGTGTGTTTGTGTGTATGTATCTCACACTAAGTAAAATATAAGAAATCAAATGCCAAGTAAGTTCTACCATTTAGTGACACTTATAAAAATTAAAAATATATACACAGATTTATTTTAAACAAAAAAATTACATAAAAATATATACAAGTGACCGTGGACACACCTCAATGAATAACAGCATTTACTGTACAAGCATGAAGGACTGTCTTAGTAAGGGTTTCTGTTGCTGTGAAGAAATACCCTGAGCACAGCACAGCAACACTTACTATGGAAAACATTTAATTGGGGCTGGCTTACAGTTCAGAGATTTAGCCCATTATTGTCATGATGGGAAGCATGGAAGCTTGCAAACAGACACGGTGTGGAGAGGTAACTGAGAGTTCTGCCTCCAGATTGGCAGGCAGCAGAAAAGACAGTGACACTGGACTTGGCTTGAACATCTGAAACCTCAAAGCCCACCCCCAGTGACACACTTCCTCCCAGAAGGCCACACCTACTCCAATAAGGCCACATCTCCAATAATGCCACTCCTTATGAGTCTACATGGGTCATTTTCATTCAAACCACAATTTGAGTTAAATTGATTTAAAATCCCCAGCACCTACATAAGAAGCTAGATATGTCCCACACACCTGTAAACCCAGTGCTGTGGAGCCTGGACACAGAAGGATCTCTGGGATTTGCCTGTGGGTAGATTCTCTCTGGTTTCATTGAGAGACACTGTCTCAACTTGATAAGGCAGAGATACAGCAGGATACCCAATGTCCTCCTCTGGCTCCAGAACACATGTATGGGTGCACATACCCATTCACATATACACAGACATAATACACACATTCACATACATACACACGAAAATACATGCATAAAAATTATAGTAGAAATTTTGAAAAAGCATAAGTAAAACGTAAAAAACACTTGAATGACTGCCTATATAGTAAAAGCAGGTGAACAGATGTGAGAATGGGATAAAGTTGAAAGAATAGAAAGTTGATTGCTTGGTAGAAGATGGATAGATAGATAATAGATAATACACATATCAATGCATAGATGATGGATATTGATAGATATACAATAGATAGTTATGTAATGAGATAGATCATTAGATGATAGATACATGATAGATAAATGATAGATAATTGGATAGATAGATAGATAGATAGATAAACCAAGAGATAATAGATGCATAGATAGATAGGTAAATAGGTAGATATAAAGAAAATGATAGACAGTAGAGCTTTGTGGGGATTAGTAGTGAAGGTGGGCTGTAACTAAGGCACACGATGTAGCCAACCCTCAGTCTTTGAACTACAACAAAGCAAATAAAAGCAAAGCAAAGCAAGTTCTTTTTGACTCTCAATCTGGAAAAGAGATCCAGCAATAGATGCTTTAACATTCCTTTTGTATTAATCTCAGATTATATGTTCAGAGCTTTAGGTGCTGTAGTTGTATAGGTATGTCTGTATAATTATGGACGTATCAGTTGCCTCTCAGTCATACATGACTAAGTGTATTCATTTAAACTAACCCCAGTGCCTATCATGAATATAAAAAGTGTTAACCGTATGCAGCTTTTAATTTAGACATCAAGACTTTAATGAGCTGCATGTGTAATTAATTTTGTTGAGAAAAGAGGTTCAAAGTTTTCTTTGGGTTTGCTAATTTGTACTTTAATTTTAGTCTACTTTTTTTCATTTGGATCATTGTTTTCATTTTTTTTCCAGTTGAATGATTGGCCACACTTCTAGTCCATATTGTATCAATAATGTGTTTCACCTTGCAGTTATTAAGCAGAGAACATATTTTCATTATAAGCATGTAACAGTGTAAGTTTCCATTCTGTGTCCTGAAACATGTCAGAAAGGGTCTCATTATACTCCGTTAATTACACATGTAAACAGATCCTTAGTGAAGACAGTCATCTTCCTTTCCTAGGTTTCCCAGCAGTGCAGTCCTCTTGGTCAGCATCTGAACTCACTTTGATGAGGACAGGAGAGGGAAGAAGTAAGGCAAAGAAGCAGGGTCCATCCATCTACCCACGCCAGCCACATATCTGTTTCTAATTATGATTACCAATGAACTATAGAAAGAAAATAAGAAAAGGAAGCATATAATGCAATAGTTAAGCACTGGGGTTTTGAGATTACAAATAAATAAATAAACAAACAAACAAATAAATAAGTAGCCTGGGCCTGACTCCAACTCTATCTGAGTAACTGAGAAAGCTACCTAACCTCTTTGAACCTCTTTTCATATGAGGATAATAATAGTATCTATCTCTCAAAGTGGCTGTAAGAATTCTACATGATCGTTATGCAAAGCACAGTAGTGTGTGTAATGTAATCGTAGTAGCATTAGCAGTAATACAAATTATAGTAAAATAGTAACAGCCATATAGTAAAAATCTCTGCGATAAGCAACAGCATACCATTCAAAATTCAGTCTTGCAAAATATAGGCCTGCATCATTCTGACATGAACTATGGTGACTAGGTAAACAGGGACAGTAAGCAGGAGTCTTTTCAAAGGTCTAACAACATTAAAGAAATCCATCTGGCTTCCAGATGTCATTTGGTACCTCTTAGTGGAAGTTGTCTACTCCTCTGAAATAAATTCTCTCTTCTCTCAGAGCCCCTACACCCTTCTTGGGAAAATAACCTACCTATATTTTAAAATGAAGTAAGATGTGATATGTTAGCCAGTCACTAATCGTGTTATGTTCATGCTTGTTGTAAGGTTTTTCTGTAATATCATAAAAAACCAAATATATCACATCTTAAAGCAATTTGACTTTCTTATAGTCTACCTTGTTTATGGAAGATATGTAAATATTAAAATGTCTTGTCTGTTTACACGTGGCAACCTAATAAATACTGACCTATTTACATCATTGTTGTGTTTGGCTTACTAGTTCTTGTTTTTGATTTAGAGAGCAAGCAGGCTTGAAGTAATAACAGCGACACTTGAGTGTAGTCAGGTTAGCTGTTAATAAATATCACTGTTTCTTTCTCACAGTAGGGGTCAGCAGCAGCAGCTTAAAGGGTATCAACAACGCTCGAATACTTAAAGTTAGATGATATTCTCCTCAGCAACCAGGTCAAGGGTTGCCAAATTCATTACACTGTTTTCATCACCTTGGATGCTTGCATAGATCAGAACAGAAGTAAATTGACAATTGACCCCATGCTGTAACTCAGAACTACTGTAGATATCGACAAACAAGAAGCCCAAATTTCTTGGTTCATGTTTTAGGTGTGAGATAACTAGATCTCAGTCCCTCCAAATGGATCCATGCAAAGTAAATACCCTTCCACAAAAATGAGATCACTTCCATACATAAATAGATTTCTGGCTTGACTAATCACCACCTGTCTGGGCAATTCAAAAACACAGCAGCATGATATCTTTGTGTATAAAATGCCAATTGTATGTGTGAGTACATACCAAAGTGAATATTTCAAAGTTTCATGAGTTA
Organism: Cricetomys ansorgei; assembly: GCA_026225945.1. Lineage (NCBI taxonomy): Eukaryota > Metazoa > Chordata > Mammalia > Rodentia > Nesomyidae > Cricetomys > Cricetomys ansorgei. The sequence continues at coordinate 10,221,027 of JAMJFZ010003268.1, forward strand.
TTAGCAACAGCTAAAGCACTGATTCTCAGAAAAGGTAGCCTGCTTGTCACGTAGTGTGTTGGCTTCTGTAAAACTCTGTGCCTTTAAGATCATGTCACCTACTGCTAACCTGTTACCACCACAATTCTCTTAGTCCCATCTCTATTCTGACTAAACTTTGGAAGTTTTTAATGGGTACCTGAGTAGCATGGCAGCAGTGCTGATGCACAATGTCTCCATTTTGAAGGAATGAATTGAAGAAGCTTGGTGTAACCACAAAGTGAGGAGTCAGATTAGTCCGGTGAAACCAATTTAATGGCTTATTTAACCATTTCTCCTTGACTATGGACCCACCACATATATGCCCTTTAGCTCCTACATGATTTTGAATTTATGTCAAAAATGAGTTCTTGGTTGTTATAGTACTTAGCTTTTCTCATTGCTGTGACAAAATATCTGACAGAAGCAATCTAAGTAAGAGTTTATCTTGGCTTGTAATTTAAAAATGGACATAGTCCATCATGATGTGAAAACTGTAGAGGCAAGAGCAGTTCCAGCTGTGGTAGCAGTAGTGTGAGGCAGCTGCTCATATTTCATCTGTGGTCAGAAAACAGAGAGAGATGAATCCTGGTACTCGGCAGACTTCTTCATCCCCCCACCTTTCTTGTTGGACTTCAGCCCACAAGATGAGGCTACCCATACTGAGGGTGGGTCTTCCTTCCTCAGTGAAACTTCTTTGAAAATTTATTCACAAACATACTCAGAAATGTGTCTCCTAGGTGATTCCAAGTCGAAAATGAAGATTAATCACCACAGTTGATGAAGGAGAATTAATGAAACATGCATCTTTAAACTACTCTCCAAAATTCCACATATTTAGAAGTCAGCTGGAAACCAACTTGCTTTCTAGTTAAATGGACCCTGACGATGAAGGTTAGGGAGTGGGGAATTGGTAGTTGGCACAATGAATAAAAGTGCTAGATATACACACATGAAGATCAAATTCAAATCCTCAGAACCATGTGAAAAAAACTGTGCTTGGCAATGCATGTGCCCTCTAACCACAGCACTGTCAGGGATGAGGTGGATACAGAAATACCACTGGAACTTGCCAGCCTAGCTCCAGATTCAGCAAGAAAGTTGTCTCAAGGCAGTAAGATGGAAATGATAGAGCAGTATACCCAATGTCTTCCTCTGGCTTCCTTGTGCATGCATGGGCACGCACGTACACACACACACACACACACACACACACACACACACACACAGAGAGAGAGAGAGAGAGAGAGAGAGAGAGAGAACCATAAAATAATCATTGTCTCTGAATTATCCATGATTGATTCGGTTGACAATGCTGGGGCTGAAACATGGGAAAACTAGTATGAGAGCTGAAATGGGGCAAAGTGATTATTGCATTTTCAACTGTAGCCAGGAAAGAATAAGCTGATGGTAACTTTATTTGTAACAGTTGGTGTGAACTCTAAACAACTGCATTGAAGTTGAGGTGTGAACTGGTATCCATATCACCATTAAAAACTAGATTTCTGTATACTGCACTGCTACTAATAAAAGAAAAGAAGGAAGGTAAGTTATAAGGCAAATGAAATCACTCATCTCTTTCAGCACTTTTCATTAATGGATTTTCTTTGGTCAATTACTTTGCATAGTCCCATCTGGCCATCTCTTATTACTAAATGAGGCTTCTAGTGCTGAGAGTAGGTTACATCTAATTGAGTTGTTGGCATGGAAATCCCCAAACAACCCAGGTTGCACAAACTAACAGCAAGGCCCCATTGCTGAAGACAACACCTACCCAACTCATTGAACATGGAGAAGGTGAGCTGCTGCCTATATACAGCCTTCACCCTTAGAGCTAGTAATCTCAGAACAAGAAGGAACTTTGCATGCTACCAAAGGAGACACATAAACACCAGCACAGACACAAACCCTTTGATCAACAATGGTGTCCTGTCTGCAAAATATGCTAGGGCAATGGTGGCCCAAAGCTTGTGGGAGTAACCAACCAATAGCTGACTTGACTTAAAGCCTACTCTGCAATAAGAAACCTATACACAACACTACTTTAGTGACCAAGAACCAGAGACTAGATAACCCAGGGATAGAGAGTAAAACAAAACTACTGTTCTTAAAAAATGTAGTGATAAAATGATTCTTAATGATATTCTGCTATACTCATAGATAAGGTAAAAAGAGTTTAAGAGCAGGAGGGGTTAGAGGACACCAAGAGAACAAGGCCCTATAAATCAACTGAGCAAAGCTCACATGAACTCACAGATACTGAGACAGCAAGCACAGGGCCTGCACCATCTGCATCAGGTCCTTAGTGTGTATATGTATGTGTGTGTGTGTGTGTATATATGTATATATACATATATACGCATACATACAATACAATAGTGGGATTTGAACTTCCGCCACAATGAAACAACATGTGTGTATATGTATATGTATGTATACGTATATGTGTATATATATGTATACACACACACATATATATAATACATACATGTATATATGTATGTATATTCACACACACATATATACATACATATGTGTGTGAATATATCTACATATATGTATATGTATACATACACACACACACACACACACACACGTTATTTCATTGTTCAAAATGAAAGTTCAAATCCCACTATTGTTAGTATATTGTTATCTGTAGTCACCCTAGAGCATACAGCATCTTCTTGTTCCTATGTAGGTGTAACTGCATACCCACTGACTAATCTTTCCCTGCCCTCTAATATAAGCACCATTCTGCACTCAACTCCTATGGAAGCAACTTTTTAAAAATTATTATATGACAGAACTTGTGCAGTACTAGTACTCCCGTGCTGTGTTTGTTTCATTTAAAATACTGATCTCCAGATCCAACCATGTTGCAGCAAATGACAGCTTTGCAGTCTTACCGACTTCATTTCTTTTGGAAATATATCCAGTTATATTGAGTTTTCTGTTTAACAGTGATGTAATGCTATGCATACTCCCTACCATCCTTCAAGTTAAATTTCCCACAAAATCAGGGATGAATATCTAGCTTTAAGATGAATTAACTGCTTTGGACTGTTCTGTTGCTTGAAAGAACATGAATTTTTAATTTTTCTACTTGATGGTCATCTATACATTCTTTCCAAATAAACAACAGTGTTTCTTCCTATGTGAATATTAGTTCCATGAGAACAAATTTTTCTTTACTTAACCAAAATATAATTACATAATTTTGTTCTTTCTCTTCTCCCTACAACTTCTCCTATCTTCCCTCTCTCAGTCAAGAACTTTAAAAAATTATTATATACACACTCCTATATAAACAAATAAGTATATAAATGCATTCTGCTGAGTCCATCTAGTGCTGTTCATAAGTACATGTGTTTTAAGGATGGCCATCAATTAGAAGCTCATTCCTGGGAAAGACTAATGCCCCCTCTCTCTCATACTCTCTCAAGTCATTAGTTGCCCATAGTTCTCCATCTACAGATGGAATCCTATGAAATTTGCCCCATTCATGTTTGGCATGTCAACTAGTGTTGTCATTGGAGAACAAAGTTTTTTGTCTCATTTGTCTGAAGTTGTAGCTCTACTATCTAAAACAGTGCTAGGCATGTGTAAGCATCCATAAGTATATGTTGAATGAATGCCATGATTATTGTCCACACTTCCATGAGTGTATGTGTATATGGGTGTGTGTGTGTGTGTGTGTGTGTGTGTGTGTGCGTGTCTATTTTTTTCCATTGACTGAAATTTGGAGTCTTATTCTAGGGATTACCTGAGCATCTATTTGAAAATTTTCTCAGGGTTTTAATATAAATTGTGTGTAGTATTGTGCAAATGAAACTTTATCATAGAAATTGAAACTTTATTAAGAAATCTTAAAGTTGCCTTCCAAAGTTCAAATGAGTAGCTCCACATAGTTAAGGAGAAGGTTCTTGGGTGTAGGTATCAAGTAGTTGCTGGCCTACTTGGAAAGTATGACAATGACTATTCCCTTAATATTATACCTCTGAAGCTTGAACAGCCTCTGAAGATCCCTAGGTTATCACCTCAGTCAGGCAAAATAATTAGACAGGTCACTCATTTTCTATGGATGATCCCTATCTTCAGAGTTCACTTTCTGCTTGGGTGCCTCATATCATTTTGTTGTTTCAAGTTTACCTCATTGGAGAAAGAAGAAATGTGATGAACTCAAACACTGGAACACAAATGTGGACAAATATAACAATCTACTCAGGTGTTTGGTCCTTTGATGAATAAAAATGTGTGTCATGTACCTAGCATCTAGAAGGCACTGATGCTCTTCCACAAGAACACTATATCTGTGTAGTCAGGAGTTACCCGAAATGCTTTCTTTAATACTCCCACCTGTGAGTTTCTTATTTCCCAAATACTTCTTTTTTCTTTAATTTATACTCTTTAGTAGGCTCTGCTTAGGTACTCAAACAAAATTATGGCACAAAATTATAGTGCCAAACATATATATTATATGGTTATAGGGAACTAGATAGACTCTTGGGGCGGGAATAGAAGTTTTCTGATAAGGAACAAAGGAGAATGTTTGCAAGTGGTTGAGGTCAGAGCTATCATTTGAACAAAGCTTTTTAAAGATCAGTAGTTTCCCAATATTCCAAATTTAATAGGTGTAGGTGTTTCTCCCAGCAAGAAGTAATGAAAAAAGTGTATGGTTCAAGTACAAATAAAGCAAGCACGTTTGGGGGGAAGCAAATAATCCTGTTTGGCTTGAAAGAAAGGTACACATTTATAGCAGTAATGAAAAATGAGTTCAGAGAATAAGTGAGAATTCTATTGTGAATATCTTTGAAAAGATTGCTGGAGCATTTATGGATTGTTGGAGTGGAATAATTTATGGGCACAGAAAAAAAAAATTCCCTTTGAGACCATCTGTGAGTTAAGCATCACTGGTGTTTGTGGTATCCAAAGACACGAGTGGTTATAGTGTACAATTAATGATGTATATGGATTAAAAATGGAATTTGGCATTGTTAGGTACATTAGCCCTACCTCTTTGTAGTAGTTTTAACATGATGGTTTTAAGGTAAAAGGGTACTTCTTTTTTTTTAAAAAAAATGTTATTAATAAGTCTTTGAGAATTTTATATAATGTATTTTGATCATAAGCAACCCCAACTCTTCCCTCCAACTCCCATCAGATCAAAGATTTAATTCTTTACATAAATAGGACAATACATATAAATCCTTTTATTTCAAGAGGATAAACAAAGAAAAGCAAAGTAAAATGGAAAACCACAAGTACTAGATCTATGAGAGTTAGTTTCATAAAGTTATATAAGCTAGATGATGTCCTTCCTTATTTTCTGCCATCTCAAACAAATCCAGGACTGGAAAGAAGGGGCTGTAAAGAGACCCTATAGAAACTGGGGTTAGAGAGTCGAGAAGAAGATGAAACTTCAAGATTCTTGCTAACAAAATTCACTGATTAAAAAAAATATAGTGAGTGACCATATATCACATAGATAAACTGATCCAGAATTGTCACTGAAAAGTCACTAGGAACTGATGTCAGCAGCAAACAAAGGAGCCCATTCATTCACAAAATTTCAGGAATGACAAGAGAAACAGCTGAAACTATAACAGAGAAAAGACAGGAATGAGAACTGTAGCCCCCCTCCCTCACACACACACACACACACACACACACACACACACACACACACAGGCTTGCAAGCACTCGCACACAATGAGGAAGCTTTTCATAGAGCTATTCCTAGCAAATTCCTTGGGGAAAACTGCACTGTAATTTTCCTCCTCCTTAGGCTAAGATGATTAAATATATCCAAGACCTTGAAATGTAAGTTAGTGATAAAGGGCAACACATTTCTTGAAGTGTGGGAAAAAACAGAGGGCTAAGTCTCAAATGCGTGATTACTTTTGAACACAGACAACTGAACGGTCTTTCTTAGTCAAAGACTATGATCATGGGTCAATGGCTATTCACCATTTGCAGAACAAAGTTTCTAGCATGTAATGTGGAAGATTATGTTGGAGCTAGAGAGATGATTGCTCAGTGGGTAACACTCGCTGTGCAAACAGGAAGACCTTAACTTGAATCCTCACAACCCAAAAGCCATCTGGCCTAGCATAAACAGCAGTGCAAGGTAGAAGGTGAAGATAGACAGTGTGTGTGTGTGTGTGTGTGTGTGTGTGTCAGGGGGTGGGTGGTTGTTCTCTGACATCCACATAAGTGAGACTGCACATGCACACACACTCAGGACAGATAATATGCATAATTTAGGGAAAGAAAGTTAAAGAGACCTCTAGCACTGTCCTCAGTAGCCTGATCTAGAATACTCAAATGACTTGGCTCTTCAAATGTTTAGGTCCTTTTTTCAGTCTCATTCCTATGAAAATGATAGAACACATTTTCATTTTTATTCTACAAGCTATTAATCATCCTGCTAAATATTTTTACTTTGTTCACTGTTCCTTTTCAGACGTTGTGTGCCTAAATTAGTAACCCTCCAAAAGGATTCATTCTCTCTATTTTGCTTGTATACGTTCACAATTTATCTTGAGACAAATTCTTACCCTGTGACCCAGACTGGGCTTGAACTTATAGAAATCCTCCTGTGTAAGCATCCTAAATTCTGGGATTACAGACATGAGCCACAGTATGATGCTAAAAGAATAATTATCTATTGCTTGTCCTGTTTTATTTTTCTTTACCATCCTTTTTAAAAAAAAAAAACTAAAACAAAGTGTTTTTTGGAAGCTTTTTTATAGGTAAGTCAATATTTATTATTATCCGTTTTACATTTTATTTTTTATTTTAATATGTTTTAATTGTAATAGAGTTACATCAATTTCCCCCTTCTCTTTCCTCCCTCCACCCCCAATTAACCTCGGTCAAACCCCTCCCATAACCCCCACTGTCAAGTTGATAGTCTCTCTACTATTATTATTGTTGTTGTTGTTGTTGTTGTTGTTACATATGTGAGTGTACGTATGTGTACAGAGATATATATATATAAATACAGTCTGCTTAGTTGGTTTTTGTTGTTGTGTGTATATCAGTTCAAGGAATTCAATGATTCCTCTGCATTGAACAACACTCCTACCTGGGAGAGTCTAATTCTATGTCTTTCAGCTGTCATCAGAAAAATAGGTGGAGGTGAAGTCTTGGGAAGGAAATAGCAAGACACAGGTGATACGAAGTTGGAAACAGAATAATGGGAGGACGGCTCCAAGTAAAGAAGAGGGAAGGAAGTCAATACAGAAGGAGAAGGAGGGTTGAGGGGTAAATAACACCAAGGTTGTTTGATAAAGCCTCAAGGAATCATATTACTTTATATTTATTTAAGATTATACAAAAGACATATAAGTGTACACACACACACACACCTTAAAGGAAGTTAAGCCACTTGAGCTGACAATATTCTCCACAAGAATCACAGAATAACAAAAAGTCCAGTAGTAGGTATGAGAAACCTCATTTTAAATGATTGGTCAGGGAAACCCAAGTGACTCTCAAAATAATATATATTATCCATGTAGCCTTTGTTGCTTCTCAAGGGTTGAGGGTGTAACCCTATTGCTGAAGACAACACAAGTTTAGGACACCAATCTCAGATTCACCCTGGATCTGACCTGAAAGCCTCTTCCCCATGGTCTAACTTCCATGTTTCCAAAAAATATTATGCTGGGTACGTGAGGGTGCAATTAGTCTTACCCAGCTGCAACACCTATGAGCCATGATAATGATCAGCATGGCAAGATATTCATAAAGGTACAATAGATGGCACTCACATGTCGGTGACAACGAATGGCTATCTAAATTGGATTTTTGGCCTACTCAACAAGAGGAGTATTATGCCTAATAGTGAAAACCTAGCCAGCTTCATAGGCCTATTGAGGTCATAGACCTTAAAAATGCATCTACTACTGCCCCTTTGCTTGACAAGAATAAGTCTTGACTACAGTCTAAATCTTATCCTTATACCCACAGATAGGAGTAGCTACCACTCCTCCACAAAGAAACTTCTTTTTTGCAACAGATAGAGATCATCTCAGAAAACCACAACTGGAGACAATGCAGAGATCAACAGATCATAGAGACCCCAGCCCCAGTGGACATATCTGCAGTACAGTTCTTCAAGTATGGCTCAGAGAATATTGAAGAAGAAGGAGCAGAAAGACTGTAAAAGAATACCAGGATCCCAGAATACCAGGAAGCCTGCTGTGAAAACATCTCTCCTAGAAATACCCGCATAAATGAGACCAAAACAATGGCAAGGTCAATGGACATGTTAACATGGAACGGGGAAATTTTCATGGAGTCCTATCCCTAGACAGAATATTCATTTATTTAAAAATATTTTAAAGAATTTGATGCACAAATATAATGAATTTTGATCAAATCCACCCTCATTCTCTCATCTACGACTCTTTCTCTATACCCTCTACCACAGCAGTACTTAACCTGTGAGTCACAACCCCTTTTGAGGACAAACAACCCTTTCACAGAGTTCACCTCAGACCATCTACAAATCTGATATTTACATTATGATTCACAGCAGTAGCAAAATTACATTTACGAAGTAGCAAAGAAAATAATTTCATGGTTCGGGGGGGTGGTCACCACAACATGAAGAAGTGTATTAAAGGATCCCAGCATTAGGAAGGTTGAGAACCACTGAGAACCACTTTCCCCACCACCACTTTGCCTCTTTCAACATCATGTAATCTGTTTTTTAAATTTTATTTAGTATGCTTAGTGTTCCTGCACTCTATACCAGCAGAGTCCATTCTTCTATCTAGCAGAGCACACTTAACATTTGTAATACCAAGTTTCCTAACTGTAAGTCTACCCCTTTCTTATTTTCTCAAGAAAGTGTAACAAAATATAAACAAGTGGGGTGCAATGAAGGAAATGGTGAGATAACCTATAGATGGAGAAAAATATTCACAATATATCTGGGGAAAAGTTAATATAGAACATACAAAGTATAATAATAACTTGATAATAAAACAACAACATAATTCAATTTAAAGGTAGACAGAGAGTAGACATTTCTCAAAGAAGTTATACAAATAGCCAACTAATGAAAATGGAAATAAAAGTATAAATTATGATTAGATTTTGTTTCTTTTTTTAAGTAAAAATCTTTCCTTACTTGTTTTTGTAGTTCTGGGGATCAAACCTGAGACTTTGCATATGCAAAGCAAGTACTTTATCACTAAGCTGTATTCCCAGTCCTGTATCATGAGATTTCGCATCACACTCATTAGGATAGCTGCTATCAAAGCAACAGAAAATGAATGTCATCAAGAAGATAGAAAAAATTGAACCCTTGCATACTGTTGGTGGGAATGTAAATTAGTATAATCAGTACCTAAACACTAAGAAGCTTACTCACGAAACTAAACACAGTACCTCCATATGGTCCTGCCATTCTACTTTTGGATATATATCCTACAAAATCTGAGAACAGGATCTTGAAGAGATACTTGCACACATATTAATTGCTGCACTATCTATCCTCTGGAGCCAAAAAGTGGAAGCAACTCAAATGTCCACCCATCAATGAATGCGTTACAAAAGTTGTGTATACATATACAGACGGACAAGAGAATATTTGGAGGCTTATAAGAAGGGAAATTTGGAGATGGAGTTGATTTTTTTTAAGACAGTATCTCTCACTCTGTAGCTCAAGCTAGCCTGGAACAGTGCATTGTGCAGCCAGTTTGGCCTAAAACGCATGACGAATATCCAGCCTTTTCCCAGAGCTGGGATTACAATTGTGTATGCACCATACTCAGCCAAGATATGCTATGACATGAATAAAACTTAAAGACTTTAGTGTAAGTTAAATAAATCAGTCACAAAAAATAATGCTTCATGATTCTACTTTGATGAGCCACTTAAAGTAATTAACCTCAAAGAAACAGAAAGCATAGTTGTGGTTCCCTAGATCACAGGAGACAGGGAGTTAAAACTTTGGTTTTCCAAGATAAAGTTCTGGATACCTGTTGCATAATAGTCTTTATATAATTAACAAAAGTGCACTGTACCCTTAAAAATGGTTAAGATGACAAATTTTATGTTATACCTTTATTACTATAATAAAAACACGAAAGAGGGAAGGGATGTTAGTAAAGAAGCAATCTTGAACACTTTATAAAGTAGTTAAGTAAATCATTCCCAAACCTCAGACATTCAAATATAGTTTGCAATAAGTGAGTCGAACAATTTTCTCACAGTTGTTTCTTGTACTAGTCAGGTCAAACGAGAGTAAGATTGGATATTCTGAAAGACTAAAGTCACCAGAGAATAAGACAAAACATTGAGCATATCTACCTTGTGTTCGTTTTTAAATCTGCTTCCATCCATGTTGATTGGAACTGTCTACTTCAGCTTCACCTGTGTCTTTAAGAGACAGCATACTTAGTGAAAACAAAGATGAGACATAATAAAACTCGTGCTACTAGGAGCACTATATGAGAAAATTAAAAAAATTCTTTTTATGAAGACGACACTCTATTGTCTTTACGTGTTTTTTTTTAATTGAAAATGGATTCTTCTCTCGTACAATATCTCCTGAACACAGATTCCCCTCTCTTCACTCCTCCCAGCTCCCACACACTTCTCCCACAGATCCACTCCCCCTTTATCCCCTGAGAAAAGAACAGGCCTCCAAGAGATATCAGTCAAATATGACACAACAGGATAAAATAACACAAGGCACAAACCCTCACATCGGGGCCTGACAAGGCTACCCAGCAGGGAGAAAAGGGTCCCAAGAGCAGGCAAAAGAGACTGTGATACCCCCACTTTCATTGTTGGGAGTCTCACTAAAACACCAAGCTAATACCCCTGACGCATACGCAGAGGACCTGGTGCAGACCCATGCAGATCATAGGATCTTGCCACTCCAGTCTCTTTGAGCCCCTATGAGCTCTGCTTAGTTGATTCAGTGAGTCATGTTCTCACGGTGTCCTCGAACCCCTCCTGCTCCTACAACCTTTCCTCCCCTTCTTTAAAGGATGTTTGTAGATATATCTTGAATTTGAATGTTTACCTTTTTGGAAGAAGGTAAACCTTTGGAAGCCTTTCTTTCAGTTTCCCTCGATTTGAAAAAAAAAAAAAAAAACATTCCTGGCAGTACTTAAATGTCTTTTCTTTGTCCACCAGCAATTTTCTATAACAAAATTTTACGTAATAAGAACCAATTTTCTTTTTGAAATCTCATTTGGCAAAAGTGACATTGTAAAGGATATACGTCTGTGGAAAATATACATAAGGCTACATAAGAATTCTGCACATCCGGCATTCTCAGAAAGTATCCACCTACCTATTTGTAGTTTCATCTTCCTTGTAGCAATAGTAATCATTGAAATTTATTGTATGCAATGATTTATGGTTGATTTATTATTTTAATGCATGCCTTATAGCATGTCTGAGCTAAGACTTCATCTGAACACAACACAAACAAATGATGGGAACATCAAGAAGTGATTACGCACTTGTATTCGCTAAAGAAGTTTCAGAGTCACCCAGTCCTGCATACTGTACTACAAGTTGGTGTCGTTAAGGCTAATATGAAATTTAGTGTACAAAATCTGAGACTAGGTGCTTTTTTCCTAAGACACTTATCTGGGTTTTCATAAATGTGGAAACTCAGAAATGGTGCAAGACCATTATTTGAAATAAAACTAATTATAAATTCACTGCAACCACTTACTCATAGACCCTCACTCCAGGTAGAAACCATGGCTACTTTGTTTAGTGTGATGTCCCTTGTTCACTATCTTTTCCTGTGCTGGAAAACAATGCAGCCCAGTGATGAACAAAGCAGTGTTGTGTGCTTATAGAGACTTCTGTTCCCGACCTTGGAAAATGCATGTGACTGCTCTGAGCCTCACTGTTTCCTCTGTTTGAATAGGGGAGATGATAATAGTATCTGTCTAATAAATTTGTGGTGAAGATTTAACTGAATATGCAAAGTGCCACAAAGCACAGCTAACAAAGTAGAAGCTAGAGAAGTGGCAGCAATTTAGAAAACCTTTAGAAAGGAAACTAGATGACAAGAAATAACTGTTTTATTTATAATTACTCAGATGTTATCATAGTTTCAAGTTAAAGAGACTTGCTAACTCTGACCATAGGAAAGTGATCACATGTTGTAACAGAATATGAAAAAAATAAAACACCGTCCTCTTAAAAAGGCAAGGCTTTAAACAGCACAGATTTGCTACAAGTTCAGTCCAAAGGAATTCATATCTAAACTGTCCATATAACATGTTATTAGAAAATATACTTAGTAAAGCAATAGAATGGAAATATTTTCTGTTTTGTAATACATTCAAGATTGATGTTTTCATATATTGGAGCAGCTGGCCTTATTGCATTTGAATCCTCTCTGGAGAGGAGTTAGAGTGGGCCATCTGGGATGGGCCTGCTGGAATGAATGTTTAGGACTTCAGTCATAAAAGGCTGAAGTAATATCAGAGTATCTTTCTCAAGATAGCCATGAGAGAAAAAGAAAAGATAGACTAAATAGAAACCAGAGCTCTTCAAGAACTAGACACTGAATCAGAGCCATAAGCTTTAGTTCAAAGTACTGAGAAGCTGGGAAAATGTCAAGTATCCACAACCAGGAAAACTAGAAAACAGGAGAAAGTCATGAGTATATAAAGAATGGCCATTATTTCAACACAAACTGTAAGGGGAAGTGATACGTGGTGAGATTTGCTGATTTGTAGAAGCAGGATTTGGGTAAATGTCTTCAGATAAGTTTACACTCTAAGTCAGTAAAAGGACTTGACCAGGATGCCCATTTAGTCATATGGTTAGCATAACGGATTCTGAAGCTTTACTTACAATAGACTTGATCCTTTAAACAAAAACTGGATTTCTAAAGTCCTTGACATTAATTCAGTGCACATTATATGATGGGAAAATCATATATATTATCACATGTGATGTTTATTAAACCCTACCAAGTAGAGCATTACTGGCATTTTACTGCATTCATTTATTGACTGATTGCTTATGCATGTAAGGGGAATGTACCTGTGCAACAACTGAAGCATGGGGTCAGAGGGCAACTTCTGAGTATATTCTTACCCTTCACCATGTGGGTGGAGGAAACAAACTCAGGTTGTCAGAATTGACAGCAAGTGCCTTTACCCACTGAGCAATTTCAGCAGCCCTACTTACTACTGCTTTAGGCATGAGGAAATAAAGGATTAGAAAAGTATCAAGTTCAAGTTGTTGTCAAAAATCAACCTGTAAATAAGAGCTAGGCTTTTAGGTCTGGTGTGTCTGACTTCAAAGCCCATGATTTTTTTAGCCATTATGTATAGAGACTTTCCTTTGATTCACAAATTATAAGCATAGTCCAGGGTGAGCTGTTTTAAATATGTATCATTAGCAGGATATGAATGTGGGTGGCCCAGAGCAAATCCATCACCATCCAAGGGGAAAAACACAGCAATTAAGGCCAGGTCTTGGTGAGGACCTTTTTGTTGGGCACATGCTCTTTTGGCTGCCGAATTTCACAATAGAGTGCCAACATTAAATTGCCATTTAAAGATCTACTTAATTGGTAATTTGGAACAATTATCACACAATCCCTATTAAAAGCACAGCTAAGAAAAAAAAAAAAAAAAAAAAAAAAAAAACAGCGATGGAGGTTTATATGGCTTTCTGGTATGACATTTTTGTTTTTGTTGTTTAAACATTCCTTCTACTATATATATACTATATATATATATATATAGTATATACAGTCCTTTTTATATATATATATATTATGTTACATTACATTACATTTATGGGGCTGGAGACATGGATCAGTATTAAGAGCACTTGCTGCTCTTGCAAAGGACCCAGGTTTAGTTCCCAACATCCACACAATACATGTACATATATGTATATATATGAGGGGAACACTCTTAAATATAAAAAGAAAGATGAATATTTAAGTTAATATATATAAAATACACACAAACACACACACACACACACACACAGATATTCAGGCCCAAACTCTAAAGACTAAGATACATTGTGTCTATTAAGTACAGGAATAAACATAATTTCAAAGCAATTTTTTAGATTTAATTTACATGTTTGAGTGTTTTGTCTACATGAGTACGATGTGTATGCAGTACCCACAGAGGCCAGAAGAAAGTATCAGATCCACTGGAACTAGCGTTAGAGGTGGTTGTGAATCAACACATTCACTGGCAACCAAACCCAGAACATCTGCCAGTGATCTGTCTGAGCCATCTCTCCAGTCCCAGAATTACCACTTTTTATATCCTCGGGTGATTCTAATGTTCAGTGTTGAGCTCACTAATACACTAATCAGGTTTCTTGGAGAAAGTGCTGAGAAAGCTCTGAGTCAGTATGTAACTACTCTGAGATGTATGGCATTTTGATTAACCTCACTCTTGGCTCCATTTTGTGTTCGCCCTTGCCCCTCCTTCTTATAATCTGTCACATAGTAACCACAATTTGTGTTATGTCTCTATTGTATGTTTCCATGTAAAATGAATTTTTAGAGCCTGTCACTTCAGGCATCCATCCCATCAACTGGTGTGAAAAGTCACTATGTTCATTAGCAAGTTATAAAATAGAAGCTTGCTATTTTTGTTTTTTTATTTTTTATTTGAAAGAAGATTTCACAGTGTAGTTCAGTGGTACTCATTCATATAGCCCAAGATGACCTGGAGTTCAGGGCAATCTTTGCATCTCAGCCTGTCAAGAACTAGGGTTATGGGCATAAACCACATCTCCCTGCTAATACAGAATTTAAGGAAGCTACCATGCTCACTCTGCTTTGTAAAATTTTGAAAACAAAAAACTATAGCCTTCCAATATGCACTATTATGTTGCAGGTAACAAATTTCTAAATAAACAGTAACATCACTGCTCAGTTCATTCTTGATTCCTTTTCTGTTCTCCAATGACACAGCGCTTAAGAGTCCAGGAACATTGTTCAAATATGTTATGGAGCGTTAGCCTACACATTGGATTCAAGAAATGAAGTTCTGGTTTCTGCTAACTGAACTGCCCCTGAAAACTATACAGATATGTATTTTTTTTTTCCAAATCAGATCCTCAGGACCTCATTTGTAGATTGGTGGCACTTTTTCAAGTCAATAAATGGGAAAGTAATGAGAATTGCATTAAATTTCCTTTCCTCCTACCATCTTTGAAATCCATTGGCATCAGACCTGATTTTATCATCTTGTAATTTATAATATTTTTCTATAAACTTACAATTAATAGAACTAGAGTGTCTATCAGGGGAACTTTGAGTCTTATCACATAGCATACATGGTTACATTTTAAAATGTGTTCTTAAAATTGAAAGCAAAGCTCATTTCATTTTTCTTTGCAGCTGAACGATATTTCATAGTGTATATATGCTGGATATTCATTATCCATGCATCAGTTGAAGGACATTTGTTTCAATTTCCTAGCTATTGTGAATAGATCAGCAATGAACATGGCTGGGCAAGTATCTGTGAAGTATGAGGGCAAGTCTTTTGAGCATATGCCAAAGAGTGGTGTAGCTGTATCATATGGTAGATAT
The DNA here is from genome assembly GCA_026225945.1 of Cricetomys ansorgei. Lineage (NCBI taxonomy): Eukaryota > Metazoa > Chordata > Mammalia > Rodentia > Nesomyidae > Cricetomys > Cricetomys ansorgei. Next base: position 10,236,619 of record JAMJFZ010003268.1, read on the forward strand.
ATTTTCAGTTTTATGTTTATGATTCTCCATATTGATTTCATTGTGGCTACAGCAGTTTGAAATCCCAACAGTAAATGAGGGTTCCCTTTTCCCCAAACACCCTCCAGCATGGGTGGTCAGATGTTCATTGATCTTTGCCACTCTAACTGCAGTAAGCTGAAGCTTCAAAGTTGTTTTGATTTGTGTTTCCCTAATTGCTCAAGACAGTGAATATTTTTTGAGGTATTTCTCAACCACTTTTTCTTCTTCTTGAGAACTTTCTGTTCAGTCCTGAAAACATACATATAAGTAACAGTATACAGACTGAGAAGTTTATATTTAGGAATATATCTATATATTTATATGAAAATATAAAAAATTAATGAAAAAGAGGGCATGATTTTGAATAAGAACAAGGGGGATATATGAGACTGTTTGGAGGGAGAAAAGTGATAGATTATTTAATTATATTATAATCTCAAAAACAAGAATCTAAGATTTAAGAAGGAACGGGCTTTATTGGCAAGATGAAGGTTTTTAGGGAAAGGGAAAGGTAGGTTAGAGAAGGAAATGAGAGGTAAAAGCAACTAAAATTTCTTATATAAGTTATAAAACTTGGGGGCTGGAGAGATGACTTAGTCATTGAAAGCACTGGCTGCTCTTTCAGAGGACCCAGGTTCAAATCACTGCACCCACATGGCAGCTCACAACTGTTTGTAACTCCTGTTACAGGGAATCTGACACTGGCACAGAGACATACATGCAGACAAAACACCAAAGTACATAAAATAAAAATAAATGAAATATTTTTAAAAGGTATAACACTGTCAAAGAATAAGAAACTAATATGAAAGTTCAAGGTAAATGTGTCTTATATTGAGCCAATAAAACAGTCAGAATTCGATGAAAAGTGAATTTAATATTAAAAACTCTCAGATGTCAACTGTTATTGTTATTGTTCAAGTATTGTTTAGGCAACCACATATTTTTGAGATTTCGCTGTTGTAGCTTCCATGTCATAAGATCTTCCAGGGCCTCACTAGATGAACAGCTATACTCAATTAACACTGGAGAGGAGGGGAAGGAAGGAGAGAGGGAGAGGGAGAGGAGAAGGGAAGGAAGCTGGAGAGGAGAAGGGAAGGGAAGGGAAGGGAAGGGAAGGGAAGGGAAGGGAAGGGAAGGGAAGGGAAGGGAAGGGAAGGGAAGGGAAGGGAAATGAAGGGAAGGGAAGGGAAGGGAAGGGAAGGGAAGGGAAGGGAAGGGAAGGGAAGGGAAGGGAAGGGAAATGAAGGGAAGGGAAGGGAAGGGAAGGGAAGGGAAGGGAAAAGGGAGAGGGAGAGAGAATTAGTCTTCCATAGGGACGAGCCCCCTGAATGATTATCCAATAGCGAGTGGTCAGCCATAGAAATACATATACATGCAGACAAGACTGAATGGATTCATCAGATTTTGTTTCTACATTTTTTTATTTATGTGTATATATAACAATAGTTAAAGAAGAAGAGACTGAATTTGTGAGGGTGGAGATACAGGAAGAATAGGAGGGAGGAGGAAAAAATGGTGTAATTGCATCTTACCTAAAATTAAAAAAATATTGAATATGTGAAAGGGCAAGAAGGAGACATCTAGTTATCACAAACAACATAGGGAAGTAGATGACACCCACCAGTGGTAAGGAGAACTACTTACTAGAGAATTCTTAAGAAAACTCTGTGGTAGTAATTTTTTTTTTCCTTGAAGAGCTGGAAATTGAACCCAGGCACTCACAAACAGTAATTTGAGAGTGTTTTGAAGGGAAAAGAATTGATCAAGAGCAGAATAGAGTGATTTTTTTTTTAAATCTATCACTGATTGTGCGTCCTTATTACTATGTCTCTGGTTGAAGCCTGTATCATTCCACCCTTAGACTAAGAGAATAGCCCCACTGCATGGAATTGAAGTCACTCTCTTTGCCCATTTATCACACAAATCATTATTTATTCATTATGAAAAATTATATATATTATATATATTAAAGTATATTAGGTGTGTATGAGTGTGTGTGTGTGTGTGTTTGCCACAGTACACATGTGGAGGTCAGAGGGACAGCTTAAAAGAGTTGGTTCTCTCTTTCCACCATGTGGGTTCCAGGGATCAAACTCAGATCTTTAGGTTTGGTGGCATGCATCTTTACAGACTGACACATTTTGGACACATTTGCTCCACAAATTATATTTTTTAATAAAAGAGCAGATCATGTTATTTGCTACCTAAAACTGGTTTTGTTTGGTTTGCTTTGAATCAGGGTCTCACTGGGTAGCCCAAAATATCCGGAAACATGTGATCCTGTGGTCTCTGCATCCTGAGTGCAGGAATTCCACATGTGTATACCTGTACCCATTCTGCTGTTTGAAACTCGTGAGTTGATTTCCATTTAGGAAAGAAAATTTTAGCTTCTTTCCCATGGTTTAAAATGGTCTGTGTGAATTGATGTGTGCCCATTTCTCCAGCCCAATTTCACTGAGTGTTTCTTCCTAATCTCTGCATTCTGAGCATGCTGACCTTGTTCTCTGCTAGTCAGATATGCTATCGCTCAGCCTACTTCAGAAGGATTGCACATGATGTCCCTGCTGCATGGAAAGATTACTGTTCTTTTTATTTATTTAACATTTAGCCTTCAGATCTTAAGTCAAAGGTCAGTTATTCAACGAAGAGATTTCAGATTAAATGGAGTCCCACTCCTACCTTCTCTCAGCATACCAAAAACACCTGTAGAGAACATGTGTGTTTCATATGCTTCTTTGACTAAGTATGTCTCTCCCATTAGACTGCAAATTTCCTGAATGCTGAGTTTGTCCATCTTGCTCAGTAACATAGGTCCTTATATGAAGTACATAGCAGATAATCATCCCATATTTTAATGGATTATTTAAGGACAGAGTAAATACAGGAAATGATTGTAAGACTATCAATGTAGGTTGAGATACAGACATTTGAATTATTTTCCTAGTTATTCACCTGTCAAAAAAATAATATCTTGAAAGGAGGCAGAGATGTAGCTTACTTGGTATAGTACTTGCCTAGGTGGCTCAAAGGCCTAAGTTTGTCTTGCTAGAGACCCGTGATATACTTGAGTTATTTTTTACATATAAGAAACCTGAGGTTTAGAGATTGTTAGTGTTCAGCCGCCTTAAAATCTGAGTTAGTTCTCCTGTTACAAGCACAGAAAGACAGTGTTACTGCCAGTTGGTTTACTGCTCATGTTCTACATCCCGTTGTAGTAATGTGACTCTTGCCTCACCTCTTCTCCTTCAATTATCCCAATCTATAAAACAAGACTTAGTTTTGTTTCTCCTTGTGATTGCTTTGGGCATAAGCTTCTCATCTGCATGACTATCTCCAAGTGTTATTCTGAACCACTCAGAGACATGATCTCATCATGAATGGATTTTTAATTTCATGTTTTTGTCCTGGCAAGGAAGTAGATTACATGTAATATTCGTGTCTCCTTCACAGTAAATACTTTAGAAAAAAGAGAGAACAGCGTGGTGAGTGGGAAAAAAAAATCAGTGTCTACGACTCTCATTCCTGATCTTGTATAAGCTACTTTTATTATCTTAGGCAAACTACTTAATTTTCTGCTCCCCAATTTCAGATCAGAACAAGTGGAATCACCTCTAACTCTAAACATCACCATCCCAATGATTTTTCTAGATGAGAAGCCCACATTTGAAACTCAAAAACAGGTTAAAAAATGAAATCCTTGCTGTCTTACTCTGGGTATTAAGTAAATGAAAGGAAAAAAGTTACTCTGTTGTTGTGACTATCTACACATATATCATCGAAGGCATATAATCCCAAAATACTAACAGTATCTTTCTTTTTATCTGTGTTTTGTTGCACAATCCTTACTTGATGGCTTTGGATGACAGTCATGTGCAAACTGTATCCAGAACATGGAAGGATCTTAATGCATTTTTGTCGAACCTCGAAATTGGTAGTGTTGGCTCTTCCTAATGTGTGTCTATCTTGTTCTGACTGAATCCAAATGTCATGTGTTCTCCAAATTCAAACCTGATAACAGAACTCCGCTCTCCCTCTCTCTTTCTCCCTCTCCCTCTCTCTATCTCTGTTTTTCTCTGTGTCTGTCTCTCTCTGTCTGTCTCTGTCTCTGTCTCTCTCTGTCTTACAAAATAAAAATAAAAATAAAAACAAATATGAGGCCTGCCCTGGAGTGTGGTTGATATAACCAGTGACACTCTATTGAAGAAAACTGTTTTTCCCTTTCACTGCAGGTACCAATTGCAAAAATATTGCTAGTTAGAGATGTGTTCCTTTTTCAGTGCTAGAATTTTGTTTGGCTTGAACCTGTGAAGATCTTGTGCATGCTGCCATAGTCTCTGTCCATTCCTATGTAACTAGCACTCTTGTGTCTGGAAGATATTGTCTCCCTGGATTCATCCATCCTCTCTGGCTCTTACAACCTTTCTGTAACCTTTTCCATATAGATTCTTGAGTCTTACTGGGAGAGGTTTTATTAAGATCTCCCATTTAGGACTTAGTTCTATAAAGTTTCTCTAATTTGAAAATTATTGAGGATGCCAAAAAGCTTTTTATGTGGTCTGTATTTATTAATATCTACAAATTTTAAATTAAATCTGTGACTTTTTAAAAGTATTTGTACATTTATGTGTATGTGTGTATAGAGGTCCATTTTAATATGACATGTGTGTGTAGGCAGCCACAGAAGCCAGAAGAAAGTGGTGGATCTCTTGGAGCTGGAGTTACTGATGATTATGAGATGCTGGATGTGGGTGCTAGAAACTGAACACAGGTCCTCTACAAGAACAGTATGTGCTCTTAATTAACACTTAAATCATTTCTACATCTCTAAAACTGGTAGAATAAAACCATAGTTTATTCTTAATTCATTAACAGCAATTAATTTGTATATTAACAAAAATTACATTTTCTTGAAAAGTAATTATTATTTCCTTCAAAATAAAAATAATATATGTAAAATATATTTAAAATATATAAAAATAATATATGGCTTATATAAGACAGCTGGGATTTCATATCATGCCTACTTTGATTTCAGTAAGTTGTTTGCTTAAAATATATGAAAAAATAAAGTTTTGTGTATATGCATGGGAGGAAAAGTCATTGCACATCTCCTAAAAGGACTACAGAGACCCCTGGATCTTTCCACACTGCAATGTGACAGATTCTGTTTTAAATATCTTAAGTGGTATATGAAAGAAAATACAAATAACTGGCATGAGTGTGATTGAGTGTTGACTACAATATTACTTCTTAAAAGAAGTTCATCATTTCTTATATACACAATTACTTAGGATTTTACATTAATCATGGCACATCTGATCTGCTAACATCACATCAAGGATTCTAACCCACAGCCCAGTTCTTTTAGATAATAAGGGAGAAAGCCAAAGAGCACAGGTTTGTGAAGAGCACAGTGACTTCAAGTCAGTTCTTGTCAGTGTTTTTCTGTACAGCAGAAAAGAACTAAAGAATTAAGCAGACAGAGATTAGGAGTGCATAGAGTTTACAGACAAAAGTGATTTGTTTTGTAAATAAGAGATCATAACAGCCACAGGAGAGAGATATCAATAGCTTAATTTTTCAGAGTCAAGAAACAGATATTGAGGGGATTTACTTATCTAGACTCAAATTATACAGTTCTTAATTGCAGAGTCTGACTTCTGTCTTCCGTATCACACTTGTACAGGTGTCAGCGTTTGAAGAAGAGACAATTCATGCACGTTGTAGAAGTCAGGGTGCTCAGTAACATTCTAATAAAACACAAATGTATAGAGCCTTGGAAGGGCTCCATGGGTAAAGTGCTTACTATGAAACTGCTAGGACCTGAGTTCAGATTCTGAGCACCCACATACAAATGTGAACATGGCAGCACATGAGTGTTACTGCAGTGCTTGGGGGCAGAGACAGATGGATCCCGGAGAAAAGCTAAGCAAACCTTCTAGCTCCAGGTTTAGGGAGAGACTCTGTCTCAAAAGATTATATATATACACACACATATATACACACACACACACACACACGTGTATATGTATGTATATGTGTGTATATATACATATTATATATATGCATATATATGCATATATAGCCTCTAACTATACTCTAAATACATACCCTTATACCCACAGATAAGTGTAGCTCTCAGTGATTCAACAAGTAGCTTCTTTTGCAGCAGACAGAGACTATTTTCAGAGAGCCACAAGTGGTTAAAATGTAGAGAATAAAAATCAGCTTAAATAGTGATTATATGGGCTTAGAAGTCCATGGATTTAGGAATATATGAGTATGTACATCTACATATGTTCATGCAGTAACTATTAGTGAACAAAGAGGTCATGAGCTAGAAGGAGAGGGAGGAGGTCTATATGGGAGGGTTTCAAGGGAGGAATTCAAAGGGAGAAATGTTGCAACTAAATTACAATCTTAAAAAAAGAAAAATAATAAGACAATCCCATATTATCCATGTGAATCTAGAGTAATCACATACACCCTTCAAAACAAACAAAGAATAAAATACAAACAGAATAGACACTGAAGAATGGAGTGTCAGATTACAAACAAGAAAAAGTTGACATTGAGAAAGTTTTGGTACAGGAATATATTAATTGGGTGCTACATGATGTTTTGATACAAAAGTATATAATGTGTAAAACAGGCAGAGACATCAAGGAGAGAACATCCAACAAAGAAACAGAGAACTTTTATTAGTCAGCTTTTCTTACAGAATATCTGACAAAAATCAACACACCAGAGAAGTTTTATTTTGACTCACTGTTTCAGATCTTTCATTCCATGGTTGATAATCATTTTGTTTTGGGCCCATGGTAAAGCACTGCAACATAGTGGGGAGCATATGCGGAGAGCAAATCCGCACACCTCACAGTCACTGGGAAGCCAAAAGAAAGAAAGGAGCAAATTTTCCTGATGATGTACTTGTTCCGAGTAGGTAAGCCCCACCTCCTAAAGTTTCCACTGTTTCCCAATAGCCCTGCCAGACAGAGTCCAAACCTTTGGGGGACAATCCAAATTCAAACTTTAACAGATTTCATTCCTACATCCATAGTGAACTAAAGTTTACCCCCAGGAATGAGAGTAGAAGTAAATTTTCCCAGAGTCGCTTTGTAAGAACTCTGCCAGCTAGCACTGTGATTTCAGCCTTGCGGAAGGAAACTGGAGCAGAAAAACCAGTCAAGCCAACCTACACTCCCAAGGCACAGAACTGTGAGATAATAACTATGTTGTTTCAAGCTGCTAAATTGTGATTTGTTGCAGTGGCATAGAAACAACCCCTAGAATAAGAAGTGCATTTGTTGACTCAGGAAATAACTGTCATAGGTTGAAGGAAGATAAATAAGGAAGATTCAGAAATGCAGTAAGACAGAGGAAGGAATGCTATGGCCCATCAGCAAAATTGAATCTCCACTCTTTATAAAAACCACAAACTACAAGTGACGTTTTACATTTTTAGTTTTAAAAAAGGACATACAAAAATTATATAAAAAATTTAAAATCTGTGACATGAAATGAAATTCTATTGGAAGATTTTATATCCATATCCATATATATATATATATGTAAATAAGAACTCTGCCAGCTAGCACTGTGATTTCAGCCTTGCGGAAAGGAAACTGGAGCAGAAAAACCATATATATAGAGAGAGAGAGGAGGGGGGAGGATAATAAAAAGAGAAAATGAATTTCAGAAAAAAATAAAGGATGAAGGAAATCATTAAACTGAGAACACTGAGAGGTTTAAATTATCTGATAGAATTTTTCACATCAGGTTAAAACAAAAAGACAGAAGTAAAACAATAATAAATATTTTCCAGATGAAAACACCTAACATGCTTTAAACAGTGACAAAACACTGGGCATACAATAAACCACATACTCTTCAGAAACTGCAAATATGTGGAATTAATCTCAATTTATCAACGAAGCACAAAGGGACTATGCAATGTGTAAAGGGAGAATCAGTAAATAGTAAAATCTGATTTTTAAATTATGTCTGTCAAATGCGTGAGAAATACGAATGAATATTAAAAAATAAATAAACCTTAATCATGTGATTTGTCACTTAGATATTGAGAATTGTCCTTATGCAATAAAATTGTAACTTCCTTATGATTAATGAGATTGTGATATTTTTCTCAAAATACAACCCATACAAATTAACTTCTCAAACTTCAGTGCCATCAAAGGAAAAATGAAGAAAAAAGCCAGCCTCACCTATATGAAACAATTTCTCAAAAATGGAAATAAAAATGTGAGAAAAATTTAAAAGTTGGATTCTGACAATAATCAGTTCATTTCTAAATACCTTATTGCTTACAGAAGAAAATATAAAATCATATATTTATGAATTCCTTAGAAAGCCAATGATTTTAAAATGTTATGATTTAAACAACACACCAAAGTACAGTATATCCCATTGCTATATTCGCAGTCATTTATTGCTGTAAAGGATTTTCCTATTTAATGTAAAGAATGAAAACATTTTGCTCCTAATCAAACTGAAAATATCAGCAGAAAAAGAGAAATTATTACCAAAGATCAAATCAGAAATAAATAACATAAAAAAGAAACAATAACTACCCAAATAAATGATTTTGAGAAAAATCCCAAAAAGTATATAGCACTGTCTAGTACAAAATATCAAATATACACCAAGAAATATCAAATACACAAAATAACTCATGAAAAGCATAAATGTATACTCTGGAGACACTTAGATAAGGTATAAAAATTTTAGAAAAGTACAATGAATGCACAAGAAAATTTATTTATAGTGAAAGTGGAAAAAACAACAGATGAAAATGAATTTAAAGATATATCTTGCTTGTACATAAAAGTAAATCCCTAAAATGATATAAATGTTTATGTAATCTCAATAAAATTACTGCAGTGAATTTTTTCAGAATTATATTAGTTGATTCAAAGATCAAACAATTAAAAGCATGTGGGGATAATCAGAAAAATTCCCAAGACAATATGCACAAAGATTTGGGCCAGCCTAGCTAGGCATCATAAAAATGTCCTTTTTCTGAAGCTACAAAGCTTCAGTAATGAAAGCTATAGTAATGAAAAGCTATAATACAAAGTACAAAGCTATAGTAATGAAAACATTTCCATGTTGAGGATGAAGAGAGAGAGTAAAGTCCAAGTAGGTTAACAATCCACAAACAAAAATGTGAATGACAATCCTTTTGGAACAAATTATTAGCCTTGAGAAAATAAAGCTATACCTTAACACAAAATAAATAATATCAGTATCACTAATATAAGTTTAAATTATAAATGTACATCTTATAGAGAACTATTAAGCTATTGAATAAGTAAAATATGTGATATTAATGAAAGACAAGAGATTTGTACTAATTAGACTGATTTAATTATCCCACAATGTATGTGCATATACATTGTAGCCTAGGAATTTATGAAACTATTATTTTTCAATAAAAATATTTTTCAAACATTTTTCATTCTTTGAGAATTTCAGACTGTATATTACAGTCATATTCACCCCACTCCTTCCTTTAAGTTCTCCAAGATCCACCTTCACTTTTCTAATGCCCCAACTCTTCTAATAACATATTAAGCCAAATTTGTGCTGCCCTCATACTCCTAGGTGATGTGGGTCGATCCACTGGAGGATGGCTGATGTACCATCAACTGTCCATAGACCTCAGCTAGTGGTTGGGTCTCATTAACCTTTGCTGCCTTCATGCTAGAATATTAACTAACTTAATCTTGTGTGGGCCTTTTACTGGCAACCACATCAGCTGTGAATTCATGGGCGAAGTGATTCTGTCATGTCCAGAAGACATGACACCAGTCCTTGCCTAACTCTGCCTTTAACAAGATTTCTGCCATCCCTTCTGTGATGGTCCCTGAGCATTAGGAAAGAGGTGCAATATAGATGCCCTAATCGTGGCTGAGCAATGCAGTCACTAATTCTCTTCACTTTGACTAGTGATGAGTTTCACTTTACTTTGACTAGTTATGAGCCTTAACCACTGCCCATTACACAAAGAATCTTTTCTGATGAGTCATGAGAGCTTTACTAAATTACAAGTAGACAGATAAGAATTTGGAGTGCAGCTTGATTCAATATCTGGTTAGAAGAACAATACTAGTTTATTCAATGGATGCCCCCAGACAGCCATTCATTTCCTTCTGTAGAGTGGCCATAAATCCAATCAGAAAGCAGTTGTCACCTCTATAACACGTGTGTCACTATTTCACCAATGGGCATATCTTGCCACCCAGATCGCTTAGTGAAGTTTACAGGGTTCACAGTTGGGAAGACTGTTGATGCCTTTTCCTCCCGGAAACCTGAATAGCACTTAACAGTACTGTGAGAGCTAACTATCAGAGTTGGTCACCACCAACTTTGTTTCTCCATGTCCTGGGACAATTACGTATGGTGTGCTACAACGGGACAATGAGGTCTTACCATCAAGTTCTTCTGGGAAATGAAGAGCAACACCCTGTATTGTTTTGTGGTTCCTGGGATACCTCTGACCAACAATTTAAGGGCAAGTATCCTATATTTAAAAGTTAGTATAAAAAATTTCAAGGCATTCACTATGAAGAAATAATTGCTGAGTCATATATTTACCATTTACCATTATTTAAGCATTTCATGCTTTGAGTGCATCTTTTCTTGTTTTTAATTAAAACGAAAAATCATAAACATGGTACATATCTATGCAGTACAATGTAATGAATGTGCAATGCATGTATACATTGTGCAATCATTGCTTAAATAAAGTTAAATATTTTTATAAATTCATTGGTCACTTCTTCCTGTTGGAAGTCTTAAAAAAACTATCCTCTAACCTTGAAATGCACATCATAAAATGACTATCCATTAGTCAATGTGTTCTGCAATAGTAGCCTTGGACTTCTTAATCCTGTCTCCTTTAGAAGCCATTTTCCAAATTTTCTCCATTCCTTCAGATGCTTACTCTCCCCGGCCCTGTTAATCACCATACATTCTACTCTAAATTTCTGTGAGAGGTTTTGATTCCACATACAAGTGAGATCATATGGCACTTATTTTCTGTGCATGGTTTCTATCACTTAGCAGTCTCCAGTTCCATCCATGATTTGGTAACTAAAAATATTTCATCGTTTATTTGACTGTGAATACTTATTGTGTACATGTACCATATTTTATTTATCTATTCTCCAATGAATAGACATTTGGATCATTTTCACTTATTGGCTCTTGTGAACAATGTTATGAGCAGTATGAGAGCAGAGATGTTTCTAAAACTACTACATATATTAATTCCTTTCTTTCTCAAATGATCCTTTGAGGTAGATGCTATTGTTATTTCAATTGCACACATGAAGAAACAGAGGTAAGCAAAGGTTAAATAATGTCCCCAACTTCAGTATTTTATTAATACGTGATATGTTCCTTTGAAATTTTTAAATTTATTTTATTTATTCTCACTAGGGAGGAGTGCGTGCAAAATGCATGGCATGTAGAGGACAGAAGACTTCTTTGTGGAGTCTTTTCTATTACTTCTGCTGTTTCCCTGGGTTCTGGGTATCAACCTCAGGTCATCACATTTGTGCACCACGTGTCTTTACCCACTGAGCAAAGAAAGGAAGCAAAAATAAGCAGCATTATTTAGTATGTTTTCAAATACACGTATACATATTTCTTGATCAAGCACTTGATAAGTACTTCTCAACACATCTCCCCCCTAGCTTTATATTCTCTTCACTTTCTATTTATTTATTTGTTTGTTTGTTTTAGTCCACTGAGTCCAATTAGTGCAGCCCCTATGCACATGAGTATGGGGTTATCCACTTGAGGCAATTCACTACACAAACCAGCACATGTGTAAGTTTCAGAAAGTAAAGAAATCTAGTTAGCATATTATTTGCTAAACTTATCTGGCTTCAGAACTCATTTTTAACTTGAAACACCAATTAGTATCTCATAGAATAATTCTTCCAAGAAATACAGTCAGAACGGATGTTATGAAACATTACTGTGATCCCCTTAAGAATTACAAGGCTCATTCCCACATCTTATGAGAATACTTCTAGTTGATGACCTACAGCTGCTAACCCCTTCCAAAAAGTATCATTAGCTGGAACAAGTTACCTCTCTCAAGTCTTTAAGCATTTGTCAGGGACAGTCAACATTTAGCATAGCTAAAAACTTAAATATAAAGCCCCAACCACCTACCACGATGTGGGGCAACTTCAAATGGATATCCCACTTCTAGTACCCACTGTGAAAGTTGGCCTTGGCCTTTCTTGGGGCTTTTCTACACTTCAACTTCTCTCTTTACCCACTCCTGTTTTCTTCCCCTTTGTTTTTCCCCTTCCTTTCATTTCCTCTCAACAGTTGCTAATACTTAGTGGGCTGCCAAATAAATGTCCTGAATGCTTATCTCTATTTCAGAATTTACTTTTTGGAAGAACCCACCCTACAAAGCATTAAGGCATTTAAATGTAATGGAGACTATCAATACAAGGAAACAATAATCATATGCCAAATTATGTGTGGGAAGAAAACATGCCAGATTGTGGGAGAAGCTTAATAGGAAACATGAGTGAACAACGAACCTCTCCTTTATTTCATTTTGATAAGCGTGGAATTGGAGCGCCAGCTGTGGCGTGTTATGCTATGTGAGAATCTAAACAACAGCTGTCCTGAGGGAGCAAAAAATAAATAAATAAAAGCTAGAAAACCCTATGGAAAATCACTAATCTCTGTCATTAATACCTTGGTTACTGACCTCTTAACTCATCTTCCCTCTTCTAATCCTATTCTCTTTCAGTCAATTTAGCCCGAGAAGCAAAAGCGTTTTTTTTTAAATGAAAACACAACCATTCTACATCCCTAATTAAGCCCTTTAGTTGTATACCCTTCTCTCAAATTTCTTCCCTTAGCATATAAGATTTTTTATTATTTAAATTGCCTTGTCACTCTTGACTTAAAACCCAGTGTTCTATTGAGCTCCTTTTGGTTCTTTGAAATTAACGTATTATAAACTGCCACTAAGACCCTGCATTTTGCTATTGCTTTTCCATGGACAAATTTCACACTGTTACCACATACTCACCTTTTTTTTGAGGGGTGGGGGCCGGTTTGAGACAGAGTTTCTCTGTTGTAAGTCTGGTTGTCCTGGAACTTGCTCTGTAGACCAGGCTGGTTTCCTACTAACAGAGATCAGCCTGCCTCTGTCTCCCGAGTGCCGAGATTAGAGGCATGAATCACCACTATCTGGCCCATTTACTCATCTTTAATGCCCAGACTTTAGTACCATTTTCCTCAGGAAGCTTTCCATACCTACTTTCATTTAGTCTGGGCTTAGTTCCTCTGCCTTATGTTTCCTTATTACCCTGTCCTTCTCTAAGAGACTATGTAACATAATATAATTGACTCTTTAACATTATTTCCCTTCTTCCAAAAGAATGTAAAACCTACAATGGCAGCTCCTCTATATGACTCATGCTGCCTATGGAACTGTGAGGATCACATAACAAGTACTTAATAAATGTGGATTAAGTATATAATGGAACCAGTGCTAAAGCAATAATGCAGAAGGTGCAACAAAGGTTAAACCAATACCAAACCCTTATTCTTTTTTACAATTGAAAACAATTTCACACGATATATTCTAACCATGCTTTCCCTTCCCCCAATTCCTCACAGATTCTTCCCACTGACTCAATTACATACCCTTCTTTTCTCTCTTTAAAAAAAATATAAAAACAAGCAACATATTCTTTTTAAGAATAGATTTTCATGACTACAAAAACTAATTGCTTTGTTCACTACTTTCTGGAAGCTTATGATTGTATTCTACAACTCTTTTACTGAGTACTTCATTGCATGTGTTTAAGGTGATATTCTCCCCTCCCCCTCTGAAAATATAACCTATGGTTAGTAAAGGGATTCACAAATGATCAAAGAGTGCAGAGAATAAGTGACTGTGGGGAACTCAGTCCTAAGAGGATGTCTGTATTATCCCACCCCAGAGACTCAGGGAATATGGCAGAAGAGATGGAGAAGAATTTGGAAAAGCCAGAGATTACAAAGACTGCCTCAAAACAGTATCTTCGGGACATGACAGGGTCATTGCATTCATGAACTCACAGTAGCTATGTTTACCTGCACAAGACCTGCACAAGATCAAGTCAGACAACATTCCAATGTGGATGTGGAGGGGCTCCTGAGATCCCACCCCAATCTTAAGAGCATTTGACAGCTGATGGCTGCTGAAAGACAGAGTCTTTTTTTCCAGGTTTGTAGCCCCTGGTACATTGCCTTTTCTCCAGTGGAAGTTTCCACCCCCCACAAGCATATGGGTATCACTAATTGGACACAGTGGGTTATAAAAAAGGATATGAAGTGAGGAAGGGGGTGTGTTTATAGATATGGGAGAAGGTACATGGGGAAAATGGCATGTGGTAATTATCAAAATATGTTGCATACATGTACACAACTCTCAAAGAATAAACAAAATGTAATTTCAAAATTACAACTAATTAAGCATGATTAACTGTGAACATGCCGATCACAATCTCTGCCTTTAGTGGTTCTACAATTTTATTGAGATTAAAAAAAAAACACAGAATGAAAAATGCTATAGGTTTTAGCTTAGATTAACAGTTCTAAAGGTGTTATAATAAGTTGTGAGGTATGTAAAAAAAAAACCTTGACAGTAATATAATGTCAATATTTAAAAATGATCTTAATAAATAAAAGGCAGCTGAACTATTAATATCACTTACTCCTTACAGTCTAATTTGAATTCTTGTAAAGATAAAAGAACAGAAATTTTTGCTAACTCACTGGAAACTGTTCATATTCTCAAGTCTCTGGAATTTTGTCTTGCAAGTTAATTCATCAATCAGATGTGATATGTGTGGGAATGTGTGTGTTTTAGCGTGTGAGTTGAACACATTTTAGAGAATGAGGAAATCGGTTTGAACTAAATGCATGTATGCAGGCTACTGATATGGTTTGTTCCACTGAGAACTGGACAGGCTTGAAAGTTAGTTGTGTGTGTGTGTGTGTGTGTGTGTGTGTGTGTGTGTGTGTGTAGCTGAATAATTGAAATGAGGACCATTTTGGTTAAAGCCCACTAACTTTTAGCATGGTCTTTAAAGATATATGTAACAAGATATTAGTAGAACTTTTTATCTTTTACTAGAAATGGCAATAAAACTTTAAAGATGAAGAGGATAGTCTCTAAAGGCTGATGCATTTTTATGAAATCCAAGAACATTTGAGTCTAGGGCTTTCACAAAAGCTTACTCAAACTACAAGAACTTGCCATGTATACACTAATCACTGTCCCATATCCTGCACCCTGTCAAAAGATGAGGCAAAAGGGAAAGCAAAGAGGGTTATTATAGTTGTCAATACTACCAGTTCATAGTGAAAAGGCTTACCCCTTCCCTTTCCATGTGGGAAAGGATATGGACAACTTCCTCCTAAAGTCCAGGGGAGGGAAACGCCAATAACCAGTAGAATATGGCCTGCCTGAAAAAATAGCGAGGCTATTGCTTCATTCCTTAGCTGTAAAGCTGCTAAGTTATGAACGACATGCCTATCTCTGCATATTGTTCAGATTGAAGTCGACATTAGTGAGATAATTCTTGGAAGAATTTGATGTATTGTTCTATGAGTTGAATTATTATGTGATGTGATGAACACACAGATGTCTGCTTAAAATCTAGAGATTTCTTAAGAGGATAGTTTTCATAAGCAGCTGGACACAAAGGAATAATAAAATATCAAGATGTAAGGAGCCAAAAAAGAGGCTAAGCCCTCCTTCTCCCTCTCTGAGTACATAGGAGCACGTCAACATTTCTTGTGGACTAACACAAGGGAAAGAGATTAGTGGGGAGATCAACAGAAAAGAGATGCAATAGCGTAGAAAAGGTAGAAGACGTGTACCATCAGAAAGACCTTTTAAAGAAAATCTTCATTAAACTAAGATAATACTGCTCATTAGCCCCTCCCAAGAAAATGACACCATCAGTATGGACCACTGTGTCCATGAAGTGTGCCAACAGAAGATGGAACCACATAAAGCCAGACCAAATCCATGGAGATCTCCTTACCAATATAGCCCATGACCACTTACAAAAGAAGAAATCATCTCTCCTATTTCTCATCTCAGATCCAACACTAGAGCTAAAAAGAGAATAGATTCTAACATTTGTCTAATCTTCTTGTCCCTTCCAACTGCATCAATTCATTCCCCTCTATGCCTCCCAAGTATAAGGCTAATCGCAACCAATAAATGGTGAATGAGTAAGTTTATAACTGGAGATTAGTTGGCTAAACTAAATTTTACTGAGTGGTTCATAAAAATTCCTACAAGTTGCATAAAAAGCCCAATGAATTATGTTTACAAAAGAAATGCAATGAAATCATGGGTAGGGAAGAAACAAAAATGTTTCACATATGAACACTACTTTATGCATACTACTCACACAAGATATGTATTTTTCCTAGTGATTGGTATGCAGTAAGACATGTAACAAATACACCATACAGTTTCACTGATGGATAAAGAAGAATATGTTTAGAATCTCAACCTGTGGGTTGTGACGCCTTTGGAGGTCAAACAAGCCTTTCACAGGCGTCACGTATGACCATCTACATATCACATATTTGCATTATAATTCATAACAGTAGCAAAATTACAGTTATGAAGTAGCGACAAAAGTAATTTTATGGTTGGGGGCCACCAGAACATGAGGAACTGTGTCAATGGGCCATAGCATTAGGAAAGTTGAGAATCACTGCTTTAAATGAAAGCAGTTGTCTAGAACAGATTGTTGTACTAAGAGGGAATACTCCTTTAGAAGATGCTTTATTCACAGATGGATAGGATCAGAAGATAGGAATGAGCAGAAAAAAATAATAAAAATGAGGAAAGAACATTGTTGTAGTTTGTTTTCTATTGGTATGAAAACATCATGACCAAACTCAAATTGGGAAAAAAAGAATTTACATGGCTTACATTTCTGCATCACAGTGCATCAACTAAAGGTATCAGGGCAGAAACCTCAAGGCAGGAACTGAAGCAGAAGCCATGGAAAAATTGTGCTTACTGGCTTGCCCCTCCTGGATTGCTTAGTTTGTTTCCTTATACACCCTAGTACCAGCTAGTCAGAGAAAACACCACCCTGAATGAGCTGGACTTTTCTGTATTGATCACTAATCAAGAAAATGGCTCCACAGGATTGCCCTCAGGAAAACCTTATGGTAGGCAGGTGGGCATTTTCCCAATTGAGGTTCTCCCTTTGCTGATGGCCCCAGATTGTGATGATATATATATATATATATATATATATATATATATATATATATATATATATATAGTTAGATAGATATAGAGATAGATATAGAGATAGATAGATGATAGATAGATGATAGATATAGATATATGAGAGATATATAGATAGATATAGATATATAGATATAGATATAGATAGATAGATAGATAGATCACAGAAGTATTCAGTGTGAGGATATAATAGAATGTATTAAAGAAGATGCTGAAAAAGTACTACAGATGGCCAGAATGAAAGTCATATAAGAGAGTTAAACAAGAGTACAGACAAAAATACTGCATAACCAAAGCATGTATGTCACCAATATTCTTAATTCAGGACCAGTTAACTCAAGGAATTTTATCTATGATAAATTGGGAAGGGGATAAACATTTAGAAATAATACAGAATATGTCTTATTACCTGGGCAAAATGGAGCAAAATGTAGACTGCTCCTTTAAGTTATGTGCTCAATTCATTTTTTGTTTTTGTGATAAAATATCTTGACAAAAGCAACTTAATGGAGAAAGGATTTTTTGTAGCTCCAGAAGGGCTATAATGTGTGATGTGAAGGGAGGCATAGGGACAGGACCAGGAGGCAGATCTGCTTCAGGAGCAGAGAGTAAATAAGAAGTAGGGCCAGGATATAAAAACTCAAAGTCCCCTGTCAGACATTTCTTCCAGCAAGGTTCCACTTATTTTAATGTTCTTTAACTTTCACAAACCAGCTGGAGACCAAGTGTTCAAACACAGGAGCCTATGAGGGACATTTCACATGCAAATCAGAACAGTGCCACAGTAGTTTTACTTAGAGTTGGAATGCATCCTAGATATGTATCACACACATATGGATGCATACCTACAAAAATATCCAGACAACACACAGAAAGAATGCAAGCATGTGATCCAAAGTGCAGCCTTGAATAGGAAAAACAACAACAAAGACACAGTAGGCTGAGAAGACAATATGAAAACAGAGATACTGAAAAATTTTAAGAATGGAGAAATGGCTCAGGGGTTAAAAGCACTAGCTCCTGTTCCAGGGAACACAGGCTCTATTCCAAGCACCCACATGGCAGCTCACAACTGTCTGTATCTCCAGTTCCAGAGGATCTGACATCCTCACACCAATGCACATAAAATAAAATTAAATAAAATTATTTCTTTAATCTTATTTTAGAACAGTGCCTTGCAATTTGGGATTTCCTTCCTCTTGCTGTGGCATTCCAGGCTGCTGAAATTAACAAAGGAAGAAAGATGTGAAGCCAAGATCCTATTGTTGTTGTTTTGTGTTTTAGGCAGGACAGGAGATCTCATTATGTAGGCCTGGCTGACGTGGAACTTGCATTGTAGACCAGGTTGGCTACTCACAGAGATATGGCTGTCCCTGACTCCCTGATGCATGGATGAAAGGTATACATCACCATACTTGGCTTGTACTAATCATTGCTCTAAACAACTAATGACCAATCTACTCTAGGGAAAACAAAGCTTGCCTTGGTGGTGCCAGCCTGTAATCCAAGCTACAGTGAAGGATAAGGCAGGAAGATTACAGGTTAAGGCCTGCCTGAGCTACAGAACAAACTCAAGACAAGCCTGGGCAATTTAGTGATATCCAGTCTCAAAAACAAGTCCAGAGAAAATAGTTATTAGTACTTTTCATTTGTTTTTTCCTGAATAGTAAGTTTTCTTTGAGTAAATATGAGTGTTGGAGCATCTAAGTAATAATCTCACAGCAAATACTTACCAAGACTAAATCATCTAAGCAGATCCCTCACCTCTGACTTTGTCTGTGCTTGCCGAATCTCAATAGATAAGAATATCTAAATATTCACTTTCTGCCAGACTAATCTCAAATGTTGATTATAAATATAAAACAAATATTTGCATTGAATAGCAGAGCCACACAGGGAGTCAGGCTAACAATAAAATAGAAGAAAATGAGATTTAAGGAAGTCAAAAGGGACCCAATGAACTTTCTGTGTAGCATTCTGTCTTTATGTAAATGGCAACCTACACTTGCCTTTCTTAGATAGGAGACAATGCATGTGATCTCTGTTCAGTGTCTACAATGATTATTCACCCAGATCATTATTTTTTTCCCTAAATGTATCACTTGACACTCCAGATGCATAAGGAGTCTAGGTTTTGGATTATTTATCCTGTGGCTAGTTCTTTTCTACCATAGGGTTCATTAGCTTACAAATAGGCATCAATGAGCTGCTTTTAGGAAATTCAGTATGTCTGAAGTGGCTCAGCAACTTATTGCATTTACGGCTCCCACAGAGGTTCCTAGTTCAGTTTCCAGCACCTATTGTAGGGTAGCTCACAACTACCTGGATTCCAATGCCTCTGGCTTCAGCAGACATCTGAATTCATGTACACACACAAACACACACACAACACACACACACACACACACACACACACACACACGTGTGTGTGAGAGAGAGAGAGTTAGAGAGAGGGGAATTTAAAATAATAAAAATAAATTATTTTTTAAAAAAGAAATTTGGGAACTCAGGCTGAAGCCCAAACCTACTAAATCAGAACTTGTGTCTTGATAAGGCAACTCACATACACAATAACAGAGTTTGTCACAAGTCATCACATGAGAATCATCCCAGATATTCTGTCTCATTTTTTTCTTGGAGAACCTAGACTTAAAAGAACAATGCATGTTGGTAAGGTATGTTGACTAGTCAAGGGAAGGAGAATACCAAATATGAGGCTAGGCAGGACTATACCTGAAAAAATCAATACATATTTTGAAAATCTTCTCAAGTTATTCCAAAATACATCAAGACTTGATCCCCACATCATGTTCCTGTGCATTCAGCTCTGTGTTCTTACTTCAAATGGCAACTCTAGATAAAAAAACACTTTTATTTGTTTGTTTAGAAAGGATCTCAGGCAGCCTATTCAAGATGATCTTGAATATCTGATCCTCTATCTATGCCTCTATCTTCCAAGAGCTATGAATTATAGGCATTTGTCAACACAGTTGATTTTATGTGGTTCTAGGGCTTTGATCATGCTAGGCAAGCACAGTACCAACCGAGGTACAACATCAACCTCCCAAAACACTAAATTAAAAAAGAAATCAATTATGTCAGTACTATCTCATTCATTCAAAAATATTAAATTATTAGACCATTTAAGATGCTATGGCATTTCCTAAGAATCCACTGTGGGAAATGAACAATGGTGACTCTGCCCTCATTGTGTTTATATTCTAAAATAATAGAATGGATAAATGTGTACACAACACATGTTATGGTCCCCTAGAGGAATAGAACTGACCAAATGAATATATATTAAAGGGCATTTATTAGATTTGTTTATATGATGCCATCTGAGTAGTCCAACAATGCCTGCCTTTGCCGGAGAGGCTGAGAGTCCATAGCTACTCAGTGCATGAAGCTGATTGCCTGATCACTTTCAATCTTGCAGCAAAGGCCCATGAGACTTCTGGAAAGCCATTGGGCTTCAGTCCATATTAGAATGCTGAATTAGAATTCTGATGGCAGCTAAGGATGGTAGTAGCCACAGCAAAAAGGTAGAATGAACTTATTAGCAAAACAGGAAGGGAAGCGGGCAAAAGCAAAAAGCTTTTCCCTTGCAGCTTCTTACACCTGGGGCTCTTGTCAGAAAGTGCTTTAAGATTGGTTGTGCCATTTCAATTAACCTAATCAGGAAACTCCCCAACAGGCACGCCCATTGTCATATCTCCTAGGTGATTCTAAATCCTGACAAATTGATAATCAATATTAAAGAACTATAGATGGTTAGAAAGCCTACACAGAAGCTGGAGAGAAGGATCAGTGGTTAAGAGTTCTTGCTGCTCTTGCAAGGACCCTGGTACAATTTCCAGCACCCACATGGTGGTATACAAGCATCTGTAACTCCAGTTCCAGGAGTTCTCACTTCCTCTTCTGAATTCCACAAGAAACAGGCATATATATGTACATACATACATTCTTGCAGAACACCAATACACATAAAGAAATAATCTAAAAACATTTTAAAGAAAGTAAACACATCAGACCCTAAACAATTTAATGTCAAGTTTTGTCCAAATTTTTATTTCAAAGTACATCCCCATACTATGCTTGGTATACAAATCTGAAACATAGATTGTTGTCCTCAGAAAGGTCTTCTGGGCTAGGACCTGCCTGCAGTGCTGTCCTTGATGTGTTTTTCCCCATAGCACTGCCTAACTCCCAAAGGAAAGGCCACTATGATATTTTCACTCAGTCAAAAGCGATTTGTGGGAAAAAGAATCTAGGAGGGAGTTAGGGAGAGGAAAGAATATGATCGAAATATATCATATGATTTTTGTTTCATTATAAGGCTATTGGAAGTTTTCAGTAAAATAATTGTGGAGGCTTCAGGATGCTTCTTCCCACAAATGATCCAAATAGCTACTGACACCCCCCCCCCCAAATTAACAGGCCAATATACATCCAACATATTCAAGTATCTGTCTGGTCTGTTAATTTGTGAACTAGAAATACATTTATTTGATTACATGATAAATACAAGAATATGTGTTGAAATAGTAAAATCCAGTTATAAATACCCCTATGGCTACTCAAATTATGCACAATTAAGCAATTCAGTAGAGTAATAATTAAAATCAATAGATGTGAATGGAGAAAACGAAGATTCCAATCAAAGTTGTGCAAATGAACAACTTAGAATCTTAATGAGCCTTAATTCCCTCCACTCTGAGTTGGAAAAATAATCGCATCTACCTAGACTGTACATGTAGCTTCATGGTAGAGTACAGTTTCGCCCCCAGCACAGCAAAAATAAATAAGCAAATAAATGAATGCATTCAGAACTCAGAATTCAGAGCTACTGTGAGGCTTAAAGGAAGTTGCTTCTGGAGTTTGTAGCCCTACATAGGGCAAAGTAATAGTATTAAGTGTTGTTATTACCAGCTCCCCGAATACATGAATTCTAGCCACTATTTAGAATGAGTTGAAGATGTTCTTGCTCGATTTTTTCTGTTAGTGAATAATTACTTTACTAAAAATATTCCAGTCTGAAGTACAACATATGAAATGTTTCACGAGAATAATTAGACAAGCTACCAGAAACAAAAACAGTGTTAGAACAAAGATTTGTAGGAGACAATAACACTATTGACCTTACTCAATTCTCTTAAAACTGTTTTTGTATGATTCAATGGCCAATAATCATGTCACAAATTAGTCCTTGTTGAGGAACAATACTTCCTCAGTCTGGGGAAGCCATACCCATATCTAAAAACTTGAAGTCATTATACATTTCCTATAAGATATATATTTCAATTTAAGTGCACTTGGCTACAGCAAAGGGTTCATATAAAATGCTATAAAAGAAAATATTGTCTTAATGAGCATCACAGTATTTGTATAACAGTGTAAATCCTATACAAACAAAAACTTAAGGCAGAAAGCTGATTATGATCACAAATAAATAGATATTAGTCTTTTATGTTTTGGCACAACCATGAAACAAAAGAATAAAAAATGGTTGAATCTAGAGTTTAACATTTTTCCATACATTGTTTTATGTAGATGAAACATAAATATCTTAAAACTCAATATAAACAACCCAGGATCTAAGCCTTCAACACAGTTAAGGTTAGCCCAGATAGGTCAAAGCATTGTAGTAATTTAGAAAATGACTTCAACTCAGATTATTCTCTTTATTTGTCTTATTTTGGAGCAGAAATTAAAAAAAAAAACTGTTGACAGCTTAGCCACAGAGAAACCCGGTAAACCATGGGAGTTTTCTTAAACCTACAATTCTTAGATAAACATCCCTCATCACCACTGCCATCTTGCCATCCTTCTAGAAAAACATCAATGGTAGTGTTCATCTCATAAATTACATTACTAATGAACAGTTTTTTACAGTGGATTTCCTAGACCACTGCCCCTAAGACATTAAAATTTAAGTCTCTGTCTTCTCAAAGATACATTTCAGGACCCTATCCATAAATAATTTGACTAAGTAGATGTGGGTAGAATCTAAGACTCTGAATTGCTAACGAAGTTGCAAATAATGTTGTTGATGCCAGTCCAGGAAACTGCATGCTAAGTTGCACTGAACTAAAGTGTGTTGTTGTTTAAATTCTCCTTTCTAACAACTTAAGCTTATCTCTACCTTCACAGATGATGAAGCCACTTAAAATGGTTCATGGTCCATCATCAAAAACATATAAGAATTCTTATAATTCTCTGTTCCTTCCATCCTGTCTCAGGTAAAGGACAATATTTTTCCCCAAGGAAGGAAGACTCATCACGCTTTAGCACCAAATCCACACATTCTAACTTCAACCCCATCTCAGTATCAATTGTATGTTACATTAGCTAGGATAAAGTGATTGGAACAGGCAAGAATGCCCCCCAAGAAAATCATAAGCGTCTAGGACTTATATATTAACTCCCTAACTATAAAGTCCCACATCCTGTCTATCTTTTCACAAGTAATTGTATCTATTTCAAAATCTGGCAAAGAAGGGTAGTTCTAGCTATTAGGCCCATGCTGCAGTGTTGTGGAACCTTATTTTTAATTATGTTTAAATTATTATTTTGTGCACTGTTAGGTAAGGGCTTACCTTGGTGTTTGACTTTTGTATTGTCTGCAGGTATTGGACTTCTGTGTGAGATGTTTGATTGCTTATGATCACCTTAGGAGTTCTGAATCAATAAAAACACCTGAGCTCAGACACTTGGGGTTCCACTGTCAAGGTTGGCACTGTCCATAATGGTGGTTCCGTCTGCTGTGGTCTGACAGAGTTTGCACATATGAGAACTCCTTCTTGTCTCCGTGGTGAGCCGCCTCAGCAGCAGCAAATAACAACAAATGGTGAATCAACATGGAGCAGGACATCACACTAGCTAATCCAATGTGGAGACAAGGAAGAAGAGAAAGAAACTCCAGACCTCACAGAGTCCAGTAAAGTATGCTCAGGGAAGTTACCAGAGGATAGAGATTAAGTCATTAATTGAAGGCTTCTGAAGGAAGAGGAGGGAGAAAAGAAATAAGCCTCAATGAAGAGAAAAGGCTCTGAAATTAATAAATAAGTGAGGGAAAATGTTCTGAGTTGAGAGCCACAGAATAGAGGTCTTTAGAAGAAGACATTTTCATAGTAAAACCAAAATATTGAACTGGGAGCAGGAAAGAAGCAACAAAAAGTTTAGACCACTTTTCCTGATCATGGAGCTGATGATCCTCCCACTTCTGCTGCTGGTGGCAGTCAGGGAATAGGAAACGGAAACCAGAACATACTGAATTATAGACTGAGTTTGTTTATGGCTTTTTGTGTGTGTGAAGCCCAAGTGGGTCTTGTGTTTGAGGTCTATGAAGAAGGGTATATGCTTCCCCATAGCAGTGGTGAGAAAGAATGCCAAACCACCAGAATGCTTCAACAGGAGATTCTTCCCATCCTGTCCTGGAACCCCTGCTGTTCTGGTAGCTGAGTCTTAGTACAAAAAAGCTGCTTAGTTAAAATGGATGTTTTTTGTTTTTTGTTTGTTGGTATAATGTTAAATTGTGTCATAAACGTAAAGCAATTTTTTTAATACAGAAAAGTGGAACTATTGTGGAAGCTTATTTTTAGTTGTGTTTAAAATATTGTTTTGTACACTGTTAGGTGAAGGGCTACCGAGGTCTTGAGTTTTGTATTGTCTGAAGGTGTTGGATTGCTGTGGGAGGGATGTTTAATTGCTAATGATCTGCACCTGAGGCATTCTGAATGAATAAAATCACAATCACCTGAGCTCAGACACTCAGGATTCCACTGTCTAGGATGGCACTGGCCATGACAGTGGTTCCTTCTGCTGAGGTCTGGCAAAGTTTGCATGTATGAGAACTCCTCCCTGTCTCCTTGATCAGCCACCCCAGAAGCAGCTAACTACTATACTGCATTCTACAGGAAACAGAAAAAAGGGTGGAAGATGTACATTTTCCTTGTAAGAATATATCCTAGGACTACACTATTATGTCTTCTCACATACCATGAACCAGGGCTCACTCATACAGGCATACATATAGCTTCATTGGGAATTGGACAATATCCATCTGCACAAGCCCACACAAGATCTGAGGTTTCTATTACTGAGAAAAGAGAAAACAGATATGGAGGTGCAATCATCAGTTCCTGTGGCTAATTGTTAGTCTCTATTGATATTCATTCAATTTATAATTTTTGCTGATTTTTCTCTTTAGCCTATAAATTCTTCAAAGTACTTGGCTTTTGTATTACTCCTTCTTGCACCTATCACACAAACTTGCACCCATCTTTCTTTTCTTGTCAAAACCTCCTTTCTAAAGCTGTCAAAACCATGACTCACTGCCTATCACTTGCTTTTCTATCAACCATTTTCTTTTTAGCATCTTGTAATCTGGCTATGATTCCAAGTCTTAAAATTATCTTTTGCTGTATGACCAGTGACTTCCTTATCCCCAAATCCAATGACTACAAAATCCTTGTAATACTCCATAATATGTAAAACTGCCATAAAATACCTCGATGACACAAAACAAGCCTGACAAATGAACAGTTGAATATTCAAGGACATTGTCTTCCATCAAGAACCCTGTGTTTCAAACAACCCAGAGATTGTACTTCATCATTCCCAGTGAGCACAAACATGAGTCATTATGTCTCACTCTCCTTAAATTTGTGACCTATTAGAGGCATTGCATCTGCCTTTCCAAAGTTCTTTCATTACCTTGGGACTCACATGATTGCTGATGAGAAGTAAGAAAAGGAGAAAGGGGAGGGAGGAAAGGAGAGAGGTGAGGAGAGAAGAGAGATTGAGAGAAATTCTGTGGATAGTTGTGTTTTCTGAAGTTATCTTTCAAAAATATTTCAATGGTATTAAAAGAAATAATGAAAAGAGCAAACCAAAACTTTTGGTTTGGGAACCTAGGTCAACTGCTTTTACTGAGTTAAGTGCCTGTTGTATTACCATGAGAACCTGACTTTAGTTCCCCAGAACCCAAGTATAAGCCAGGCTTGGCAGCCACATATCTGTACTCCTAGGATTGGTTTGGGGTAGGACACACATGTATCTCTGGAGTTAGATAGCCTGTCAGTCTGCCTGAATTGGCGAGCTTTAGGTTCACTGAGAGACTGTCTCAAAAAAAAAAAAAAAGATGGTGATATCTTCCAAGGACTCAGGGATCATTGTGAAAGGGGGAGTGGAAAGATTGTAAGAACCAAGAGTGATGGAAGACTACAAAGAAACACTGTTGTCTGGGCACAGCTGGGAAGGTACGAACTCATGGTGGGGAGACAGCATGCACAAGACCTACACAAAGTCAAGTCAGACAAAGACTCCAGCACAAAGAGGAGAGGTGGACATGAATATCCCATACCTTAACGTGAGGAACTGTTGGCAATTAGTAATTGTTAGGAGATGGAGAGTCAATTTTCCCTAAGCATGTAGTCCCAAATACGTTGGCCACACTCCAGTGGAAGGCCACAGAGCCAAGAATATATAGGTATCACCAGCTGGAATCAGTCAGTTTAAAAACAAACAAACATAAAAGAGTACACAAATTGGGCATGCAGGGAAGCAGGGTTAAATCTTGTATGAGTTGGGGAAGCAGGGTGAATATAATCAAAACATTGTATAAAATAGTCAAAGAACTGATAAAAACGAGGGAAGTAAATAATCATAATAATAATCATAGCAATAATAGACACAAAAGCAACAACAACCATAATAATAACAATAATAATAATAAGGTAGAATGATATAAGATACTCAACATTGTTCTCTGTCTTCCATATACATACATGCCCATACATGCACCAACACTAACACACACACCCGAACACATTCACACAGAAAAATAAATAAAAATAAAATGTGCTTTTAATATTCTAGAGCTCTTTCGCTACAGAGATGGGACTCAGTCTGTCAAGCTAGTAGACCCAAACCATGGTTCGTAAATGTTCATGTGGAATTTATGATCTTAAGCACCCAGTTGTCACAAGTAGAAATATCATCTACTATCCCTATCTATCTGATTTCTGAATCTTGCTAGCTGTTATGCTGAGAATATGCGCACTATCACCTGTGTAAAGATAGGGGCCCCTCCCTGCTTTATGTATTTATAACAGCTTTGATGCTATTCCTGGATTCAAGTTAACTTTACCTTGAATCTTATCTTATCTCCTGTTCCTTTTACAATGAACAGTGTCTGAGAAATCTGGATTCCTTTGTTTCAAAACTCAGCAGTATTCAACTCTAAAAGCACATAGGAATTACTGAGAAAAGATTGAAATATCTATCAGTACCTAGTATGCTCATTTACATGGTCCAAAGTAGAATGAGGTGTAGGCAGCTTTCGTGGGTTCCTAGATAATTCAAATCTGCAGCCAGATTTGAAAACTCCCATTTTACCTTCTGTTTCTATCAAAATAACCTACTTGGGAAACTGTTCTACTACCCTCTCCTGGCACTGGACAATAACTGCTTTCACTGATGCCCTGGAACTCTATCGATTCAGTTGTCAACAAAACAAAAATCCATTCATTTGATATGTATATCATAGAATTTTAATCTTTTCTAAATAGTCAAAGAAAACTAGAATATATCTTCCTTTCACCACAGCTCACATGCTAGTGGAAGAATCAGTGAGAAAGTATGTAATTTTGCAGCGTGATAAATGCTTTAATAAAGGTGTGAACAAAATATTGTAGGAACACAGAACTGGAAGTGATTACCTCTCTATGCAGGTCATTAAAGACTTTTGGAAGTACTTGAGTTTTAAAGCGTAAACAGAAGTTTGTCAAGAAGGTGAGAGAAGAAAGCAGAAGACACAACCCAAGCAAGACCACAAATGAATGACATTCTTTGGAAAGAACAGGAATAGTTTAAATCTTTCTTTCATACTTAGCATAGATTTTAAAACAATGCTGGAAGTTCTGTATATTTTAAATTCTTGTTTAAAGAAAAGAGAAAAAAAGCAATCAAATGAAAAGTAAAGTGGCCCCTCAAAGAATCATAATCAGCTTAAAAATATTGTCAAATAATCCTATATGGAATAGCCAGGGCGATAATGTAAAGTTTCATGATTCTCCATGTTTTCATCAATCTATTTTTTCTTATCAGGAACAATGGTGGTCAAATTTAAAAGTGCATTTTCCTCTCCATTCAAATTTTAATGATTTGTAAAATAAGGCAAAAGAAAACACATTCATCTCAAGCCTAGGAATCAATTATATTATTTAAACTATCAAAGACTTTAGACCCAATAGAACGGGCACATAAGCCTATTTCCTATGAAAATAAAAATGCTATAATGTGTCTAATGTGCTTTACATAGCTTTTTAAACACTCCATAAAAATCACAGTAATATTTCATCTCCTCACAATCACACAACAGCCCCATTTTTTCTAGAGAAAAGTGAAGAACAGAGCATAAAAAAAAGTCTTCCAGGACATGTTTCTTTAGTTTGTTTCACTTCTCTGTTTTTGTAGTTTGCTTGTTTGTTTTATGATAATTCAAAGGGTTTCTTATAATTAGAGTTTGCAGAAACATTGAATTCAATGATCAGCTGAAAGTTTAAGCATGCTCCCACATGTGTTTTACATGCCTGAGTAATTTCTTGGTCTTTATTTAAGGTATAAAAATCTGATGTTGCTGGACAAATTTATGAGAAATACTGAAGAACTGAGAACTGAGCTGAGCAATGCCCAACACTTAGGAGGGAAACAGTGAAGTGAATTTAGACTCCATAAGAACACAGAATGAAATTCTATGCTCTGAAAAACCAGGCCTTTCCTTAATAGCAATGTTATAACCATGAATTTATAACAAAAGAAAAGAATTAAATACAAGAAAAACTTGTGAACAATAATGCTTATTACTTTTTTCATAAAAGCAAAGTGTGGTGAGAAAAGCTTAATATATAAGACAAATAGAGAAATGAGTCATTATAAAATCATTAAAATGTCATTAAAAAAGAATGAGCAATATTTATCTTTCTGTGTATAGCTATTTCATCTGACATAACTTTTGCCCTCTTGGTGCAGTAAACAATATGTCAATCTCATTTAGCATAATGTGTTCCAGTTCCATACATGTTGTCATAAATGATAGAATTTCACTCTTTTTCATTCACTCAAGGTTGAATAATTTGGTCAATTTGTGGTTGAATCTACTGTATGAATAACAAACATCCTTGCTCATATGTGGAAGCTAAAGGTATCATGTCTAGAAGTAGTGGGCAGAATAGTGTTTCTGGAGGTTAAAAAGAGTAAAGAGAGGAGGGAGAAATAGAGTAAGGTTGAGCAACTAGTACTATACACACACACACACACACACACATACACACACACACACACACACATATATATATACAGTAATACACAGGTGAATAAATTTTGGTGTATACACAGTAGTACACAGAGGAATAAATTTTTGTGTATACACAGTAGAACACAGAGGAATAAATTTTGGTGTATACACAGTAGTACACAAGGGAATAAATTTTGGTGTTCTATAGCACAGTTAGTTGACTGTAATTATTGTCTTCTGGTGAGGATGCAGGAGAAAGTCATTCTTGGAGCTATTGCAAACTGATGCAGCTACTCTGGAAATCAGTATGGAGAATTCTCAAAAAGCTAAAAATAAATCTAGTACATGACCCGGCTGTATGCTCAAGGACTTAACATACTATTCCACAGTTACTTGCTCAGCCAAGTTCATTGCCTCTATATTCACAACAGCTAGGAAATGGACACAACCAAAATGTTCTTCAACTGACTAATGAATGATGAAAACGTGGTTCATATACACTATGGAATACTATTCATCTATAAAGAAAAATGAAAGCATGAAATTTTCAGGTAAATTAATGAAGCTAGAAAATATTACACAGAGTGAAGTAACCCAGGCCCAGATGGACAAATGCCAAATGTTCTCTCTTCTTTGTGGGTCCTTTGAATTTGAGTATATAACCTAGGGTAACAATGGAAACCAGGAAAGTAAAGGGGGGCTATGGGTGGGAAAGAAGCAGTTGTTAGACGGGAGTAGAGTAGGACCGAGGTTTTATGAAGGGGAAATGAAAAAAAAAAATAGAGGACAGAACTTTAACTGAGGAGAAGAGGGAGAGTAATACAGACAGAAAGGGAGGTAGGAGGGATAAATAACACTAAATATGTTTGAAAAGCCATATAGATACATCATGTTTACTTAAAATACACATTTAATACATATAAGTATAAGTTTAAATGAAGTTAAACCACATCGCTTGAGGTAAATAATACCCCCCTCTAAATAATCTAGTGCCAACTTTGGCTAGTGTGCCTTCAGCTACAATATAGGATATTGCCATTTGCCTTTGGTTGCCTCTGGAACTTAAATACAAGAACCTGTGGTTGAAGACAGTGCACAATGTAGACTAGTTCTGGTAGTATCTGAAGGTGCTGTGCAAGCTGTCTAGAGTAAAAGGAAATCAATAATCCTACTCACCACAATGGCCACAATAATGACCAACCTGTCGAGATATTCCCAATGGTACAATGGGGGCAGTTATATCTTAGGAGTAACCAACAACTGTCTAGTTGGACCTAAGGCCAAATCTATGGGAGGAAATTAATGCCTGATACTGTCAAACTAGCCAACTACCAATAACTGTTGAGGTCATAGACCCTAGAGAAGAACCTACTACTGCCACTTTCCTAAACCAGTCAAGTTTCTAATAGAATTCAAAATACATATCCTTCTACTCCCAGATACTGCTGCTCTCACCCCCTCCTCAAAGAAGCCTCTTTATGCAGTAGATGGAACCCATCAGAGAAATATACAATTGGTCAAAATGCAGAGAACAAACATTCTCAATTGATACATCTACCACACAGTCCCTTCACCTAAAGCTCAGGGAATATCATGGAAAGGGGAATGAAAACATTATGAGCCAGAGGACCAGGACATCTGTTGTGAGACAGTATCATCTACCTATGACAGGGTGTGGCACCCATGAAATCTTAAGAATATGGTCATCTTAACAAGAACTGTACAACAAAAACACCAGTTGACATGCCAATATGGATGGGGGGAGACTCACAAGGCCCCAACTCTAAATGAAGAGTCCCTGGGAATTAATGGATGATAAAAGAGAAAGAAACAGTCTTTCACAGACAAATCCCAAGTGGTCAGCCCTAAATACAAGTAAACTATGAGCAATACTAAAAGGGCTCCTGGGCCGTATTTATAAATACATGCCTATATGTAAATGTGTAACAGTAATGATTACATAGGAGCCCATGAAGTTGAGAGGGAGTTGTGGAAGCAGGGAAGGAGAGGAGAGGCAAAAGAATGGGGTGAAAATGATGTGAATAAGTGTTCATATATGAATAATTCTCAAAACCTAGGGAGAAGGTGAGAAATGGTAGTGGGCAGAGTTTTTACTATAATCTCAATTCCTATAGTCAAGAAATCTTGCACAAACATTTAGTTCAATACTCTACCTAAGTAGAGTGTTAGCGTGCTCCTGCATGTCTGTTTTACATGCCTCCGTGGCAAAAATACCTGCATGTTCTGTCATACTGGCGCCACATTTGTTATCACTATTAAAGTATTTTCTAGGAATGCTATTAAGGAGTCAAAAGTTTTAACAGAAACCATGCCTCCAGTTGAAGTATTACAAGGAAAGATACATAGAGTACCCCGGACTTGACTTCTTAAAATTTTTTAGACAGCTCTCTGATGGTGTAGTATTTTGCAGCCACCATTTCAATTTGGGGGCTGTTGTGCAAAGCACACAGATGGTCTCTCAGTTGTCTGCTTTTCTGATTACCCTCAATCAAAATCTGTTTCTACTAAAGCCAAAGCAAAGCTGGTAAACTGCTGCTCACAGTCTCAGGAAAGAAGATGAAGAAGCTGTGATGAAGTCCTGTGCACACTAGTGCTCTTCAGTTAGTGCTACTTAACTCCAAAGTAAGTAAATTGAATGGAACCAAACAGAGCCATTGAAGGAAATTACCTTCAGCTGCTCTCTTACAGTGTTCTATCTTCAAGGTTTGTGAATAAGGTTAGTCAAACCTTAAGGCCATGTACAGGAGGGTGGCGTCTCACAAAAAGACTCCCAAAGAAACCTGGGCAAGCAAAAATTAGCACAGTTCAGTCTGTGTTACTATATATCTAAATTGGTACCTTTTCAGGATTGAGCTTTTCAATGCATGACACAGAAATTCCCTTTCTATATTATTGTTGAAACTCCTTTGGGGAGAGAAATGTCAGTTTGAACAATCAATTTAAGAAATGTGATACAGTATTCATACATAAAATTCTCAAGAAATAAAAAAAGAATGAAGGATATCTTTAAAAGAAATGTAGCTGCATTTGTTAACACGGGAATATAGTGAGAACAGAAAGTAAGGTCCCTAGATTTACATGGAGTCGTTTGACAAAATATGAAAAGAAAATCTTTTGGACAAAAGCGAACAGAATTGTAGATAACCAGTAAAGAAAAATGAAATATAGAAAAGAGGGGAATGATATATAGTAGCATATAGCATGAAGAGGGCAAAAGTAGTATATAAATTGGCTTAGCAATAGTTAGCATAGGGATAGGTTGATGGCTGACTAAGTATATAAAGCACTTGCAGCACAAATTGAGGACCAGAGTTTACATCTCAGCACCCACATAAATGCTTCTAAGACCACCAGGCTTCTAAGTACTTCTAGAAGTACTAGAATTACTTCTAGTACTCAGAAGGCAGAGTCAGGGGATCCTGAGAGCAAGCTGGCTAGCCAGAATATCAGTAAAAGCAAGTGCTGGCTTCAACTAAGAGACACTGTGTCAATGAATAACGTGAAGAGCAGTGGAAGAAAACATACAATGTTCGCTTCAGATCTCCACACACATGAAGAGATATGCTTATGAACCAACCTTAACACACACACATGGACTTAGACACACAACAAAATGCATAATGTGCACATGCACACACCACATGAAAATACTATCGGGGAAGCTTAAAGTCATGTGGATCAGAACACCAATGTTCAGGGGCTAAGGCTAAGGGGATTTTCATGCACTCTTATGTATTCAGTCTGGTACAACTTGAAGAGGAATAGAGTCCTACTCCAAATTTCAAACGGAGGGAGATCAAAGGACAAACCAAGGATGAGAGTGCCAGACTGACTGAAAACTCTGTTTTATTTGGTATTCTCATGTAGACATATGTATATATACATATGTGTACATATACTTATAACCATAAAATGACTTAATCTATTCATCTGAAATTTTGAAATAAAAATATTTCAAAAGATACAGAAACTAAGGCCTAGAAAATAAAGTGATCTGCTCAAGACTATCCTGTTCTT
This sequence comes from Cricetomys ansorgei, assembly GCA_026225945.1. NCBI lineage: Eukaryota > Metazoa > Chordata > Mammalia > Rodentia > Nesomyidae > Cricetomys > Cricetomys ansorgei. Next base: position 10,270,320 of record JAMJFZ010003268.1, read on the forward strand.
TACAAGCAGAATGAATGTTTCCAAAAATACACGAATCTAATTAAGAGGAAATATAATCCAGGCTCATTCAGTGAAGCAGAAAAGATTTTTGGCTTCAAATAGGTCATTCACATTACCTGAAATACTTTACCAAGAATGACTAAGCATTGCTTATATTCAGTGGCATATTCCAAATGTCTTCATAAAAGTGATACTTCAAGGGCCCTTGCTTTTCTTATTGAAAATTCGTTTTGTTGCATTGGATTCAACTGGCCAACATATGGTATTGTTCATTGCTCTATTCTGAGAAGTCAGTCCTTGAATGCATTTCCTGGTGATTACAACATGAGTGAATGTGACAGAGGTTGGTCCTGGGCCACTTTGTCATGAAGCATAAATCAGGGGCTAGAACATGTGTCTTTTCATATGAAAGCATTATTCTTAGTGACCACACCAAATTTTAGAAGCCGTCAATCTTCTCCGTTACTTCGCCCCACTATCGTTGATATAGTAGATACTTTCCCACCACATTGAGAAAAACAAAGCATTCATAGAGTTTGGTCTGGGATTATAGTTTATTTTCCCAAATTTTCTTTTGACTCATCTGCTTTGGGACACAGTATGACCTGTGTTTCCAGGTCTGTCTTCAACTCCTTTCAGACATCGATTGATCTTGGGCACATTAGTTCATTAGTCTCTCTCTCTCTCTCTCTCTCTCTCTGTCTGTCTTTCTCTCTCTCTCATATAGTCTCTCTCTGTTATATGTATGTATTTTGTGGGAATATACACAAGTGTGCAGGTGGGTGGAGGTCACAGGTCAATGTGGGTGGTGTTTCCGTCAGTGACTCTCCACCTTAATTTTTGAGACAGGGTCCCTTATTGAATCTAGAGCTCACAGACTGGCTATACTGGCTGGCCAGGAAGCCCCAGGGATCCACCCGTCTCTACTCTCACACTGCTGGGGTTACACACACATATCACACCCAGCTTTTTGAGAGCATGCTAAGGATTGGAATTCAGGTGCTCACGCTTGCACAGTAGGCACTCTTTACCCGCTGAACCATCTCTTCAACCCCTATTTTTTAAAGGTCTTAGTTTTCTCATCTGTAAAAATGAAATGATATGATTAAATGAGGTCACTGTATGTGTGTGTGTGTGTGTGTGTGTGTGTCATTCTGATTCCTTTTTGTGGCAAACTCTTAGGGAAACTAAGTGAAACAGTTTTCAGTCAGTAGGGAAATCTACTCATAAAGCCATTAAGGATATAAAAGGACATTATCAGCAATGGTATGACCCGGGCCTGAATCTCCATGACCATCTCAAACTACTCTAGACTGTATTTTAGGCATATACTTCTGACCATAGCACAGAAGAGACAATGTATTCATGTGACATAATTTCCCTAAAACATTTTGCTTGGAGGACCCAAGGAAAATACGTGATCCGTGAGTGGCTTGTCTGGAACGAAGGTGGGATTATGTGACACCTACCCTGGGATCCTCTGTGGAAAGTGAGGATTTTCAGCAACCTAACCACTGTTTCCCTAGTCAGCACAATTTTTAGGTTAGTCAATGCTTCTTTTCAGATCAGATTATCCCTATTTTTTAAAGGTACAAATCCTTCCAAAGAATAACAAAGAGAAATCTTTGTGACGTAGAAGATAGAAAGAAAATCCACCATTAAGCCTGCTGCTGCTTATTCATCCTCTTCTCTTCCTCCTCCGCCTCCTTCTTTCTTCCTATTTCAGAACCTTCACTAAGCAGGGGAATACATTTAGCAGTGTTGCTCTGGAGACAGGAGACAGTTGTTTACATTAGTGACGGAGAGATGGTATATGGAGTCTTGTGGGCACAACGGACTTCAGATCTGAATCAGTTTTGAGTCCAGACTTGAAACATCTTGTTTTCTAGTTCATCGAGTGACTCTTTAATCAACAGGGTTCTGATACTAGAAGGCATCCAGAATGCTGATAATCTTGATTATGTCTGGTTCCACAAGGAATCTTATTGACTGTCTAAATTAGCATACTGACTTGTAACATGTGTCTATCGTGGTAATCACCGTCTAGCACTGAATACAGTGCATGACATATACTAACGTCATTTTTATGACATTTGCAGGTGAAGGAACTAACTTGTAGAATGATTATATATAGGATGAGCTCATTGAAGAACTAAGGAAAATACCTAGCTCCCTAGGCACCCGATAATTGCTTATCACCCCTAACTTTTAAGCTAAGTACAAAGAATCATTTCTAGTTTTAAACGTCATAGTCATGTAATGTATTTTAAACTCAAGTGTTTTTCTAAATCCCCATAAGCATTTTGACCTAGAATGCCAGCCAATTGAGACTTACCATTCTTACATAATGGTTAGAAGAACTTTCTATAGGCAAACTATCCAGGTGCTCTCTGGACTTGGTCCCATAGCTCCATGCAAATCACAGGTGGATGCTTTTATCTGTAAAATGAAAGAAGTGTAGCTGTATCACTGGGTTATTGTAAGGGCTCAAATAATGAATATGTGCAAAGGGCCTAGATTTTGCACAGTACACATAATAAATATAAGTTGTTGTTACTGTTCTTACCATTGTTCTTGGCAATTCATTCAATCTACAGTTCTTTCACCACTTCACATTTGCTATTTTACCCTACTTGAAGCTTGTGAAGTCCACAGATGTAAATAGGCATCCCTCAGACTAGTCTCAGCTTCTGAAACTGCGGATTGTGAATGTGGTGTCACAAATAAATGTTGGCAACAGTCTTAATGTGCAATGGCCAAAAAAAAAAAAAAAAAAAAAAAAAAAAGAATTCAAGTTCAAATACATAATGAATCCAAAGTGTTTCTGGAAGTCCTTGCCTATGTTGCGTGGCTCAACTTCACTGTAGTCTCGGTCCCAAGCACACATCATGCACAGTTGGCCCTGCACGTACCATCACAGCATGCACCACCAGTGAACACTACATGAAACACCATGGCTCAGAATCCAGATTGCTGTCAGTTATAAAGCTGTAGATTTGTTACTTTACACTCAAACTTTTTTGTCCTTATAGAAACATAATGGTTTAATTGTGGCAAAGAATTTTAATATTTTCCTTCTGTTATTTCTCTACCACTTGCAAGTATCAAAGCGTTATATTTTGGGATTGTATTTTTCTTAGCATGCATTATTTTTTAAAAAGTTCTTTGGGGATAGGCAAGGTGGCTCAGTGGGTAAAACACTTGCTGCCAAGCCTGAGGACCTGAGTCTGATACCCAGAACTCACATGGTGGAAGGAGAGAACTGACTCTCACAAGCTGTTTTCTGACTCCACACATGTGCTGTGTTATGTATACACACACAAACAGAAACAAATTGAAAATATATTATTGTTCTTTTCTTAATTGCTGATTTGTATTTTAATAATCATTATTTGAATGGAAATAATCATTAAGTGAATTTTGACCTGGTCAAAGGACAGACTTTTCAGCAGTTATTTTATTTCATTTTATTTTGAGAATTTCACACATAATCACTGCATTTATATGATTCCTGCCTCTCTCTCTCCCCCTCCAACTCCTCCTCTATGCATACTTCCTTCCCAAAGTAATGCTGAAATAGCCCTACACATACTTCTGCCATTTTGCACTACATATTTATGCAAAGTGGCGTTTTCAGAATTGACAATTATAAAATCAAAATGTCAATAATAAATTGAAGAACATTAAAAATGCTCTGTATTTTTGCAGTATCAATATTCACCCAAAGCCTAATTTTTATGAAAAAATAAGTATATGCTCATTAGTATACAAATTTGCTATCTTAAATGGTAAAATTCTTTGATATATAATAATTATAGAATATATAGAATATATAAAAATATAAAACAAAGTCTTGTAAACCAAGGTATATCTGTCCATCTCTCATTAATGTATTTGTATTAATCTGCTCCTAGAAATTGGGACAAAATTACCTTGCTATTTTCACAGTCATATGAATTCATGTCTCTTCCTTATGGAAAGTCAAACTACAAAGTCAAACATCTTTTTTGGATTTGAATCAGGGGGTTAGTTTGGGTGTCCACTTCCTATCAGTCAACTGTATCAAAAATAAGGACTAAAGCTTGACAGATGCTTGACGACAAAAACAGATGGGTAAAGATTTAGTTTTCCTTTCTCTTATTAGGAAATGAAACAAATAAGAATACCCCAGAAGTCAGAGAGATTACAGCAGGGTTTGATGCATCTTTGAAACAATTGGAAGCACTAGGATTAAAATAGCTAGGAAGACAATGCACTTTTCTATCTGACTCTTAAATATCTGAATGACTGATATCTAACTAAAAGAAATGGACAGTGATGACAGTTCACAAAAACAATTTTGCCAGATACTCAGAAAGGCTTGAAATAACACCTACAGTGGCTATCGTAATCGAGGTGCAGGAAAGGGTGGTTGTATATCACTTTATAATCTCATGAGTAATTGTACATATCAACCTAGAGCCACTGCTGTGTCATCACTATGTTGAGCAGAAACTACTTCCTGGAAAGAGGCATGGCTGGCACCACACATTCTTGAACCGATGACAAAGTCTCTTGAACAGGTCCAGCTAGTCTTCTCTCAACTGGAAACAGAAACTTTCTACAGAGTAGCTAGCCAGACTCTGGGATGACCACGTTTTACTGATGTCATCAGTGACTTTTCAAATACATGGAGGAATTATCACCGAAATGCTATGCCTTCTCCTAAGTTTCATCTTTCAAATATTTTACTTGAAACAATAGTAGAGATATCTGAGTCTTGTTAGTAAGATGACTAGAAAGGAATTCTTTTCAACAATGGGTTATTCAATTTATTTAGATGTTTGGTCTTGATCAATTAATTTGTTTTATCTTCTGTCTGACATTTCTCCAGAGAGAAGAGGTCTTGTAAACAATTGCCAGGGTCCTTTGCAGTCTATGTAAAATGGCTGATTGCTACAAAACCATTTGTAACTACCCTTAGTAATGGTTTGTTGTTGTCCACTTTCAAGTTTAGTTGGTGACATATGGGTTTTTGGACCAGCATAATTTTCTACGTAGGGTAATTCCAATTACACTATGTCTTTACGTGTGTGTGTGTGTGTGTGTGTGTGTGTGTGTGTCTAAAATAGTTGGGCCTTGTAACACAGGCCTATAATCCCAGTTACTTAGGAGGAAACGGTAGAAGGATTGCAAGTACAAGGCCAGCTAAGGAAACTTAGTGAAACATTATCTCAAAAATGTCAATTAGAGGAGGAATCTGAATAGTTCAGTGGCAAAGTGTACATACAAGAGGCTCTAGGTCTAATCTCAAGTACTGTGAAGATGATAGATAGATAGATAGATAGATAGATGATAGACAGTGCAGACAGACGGATGGGCAGATGGAGAGACAGACAGATAGATGATGGATGAATAGATGGATATGTGTGTATGTATGTATATATTTATGAGTGCTGCATATGTATATATAGTATATGTATGTGCGTATATAGAGATAATAGCAATACTTGAGAAACACAGGTACTAAAACACTAGAAAGCAAAGAAAGTTCCGTTCTGTTTTTGAGGAACTATCTAAAAACAGACATGACCTTGTGCTATTTAAAGAAATTATAAACCTGGATATAATGTAAAACAATGTTCTGAATTTTTAAAATTTTTCCTTTATGTGTATGGGTGTCTTGCTTGCATGTATTTTTATGCATCATATATATTCCTGGCATCCATAAAGGCTAAAAGAGGACCTTGGATCCCCTGGAATGAGAGTTATGGATGGTTATATGACTCCATGTAGGTGCTGGCAATTGAACCCAGGTTCTCTAGAAAAACAACCAGTGCTCTTAATCACTGATTCCTCACTCTAGCCCCACAAAACAACTGCCAGACAATAAGCAGTGCAGGATTCTGTTCCATCAGAAAAGAAAAACATCGATGGGGATCCTTATATTCTTGTCAGTTATATTCTTGTCTTAGTACAACTTTCAGTGTAAGACACCAGGAAGTAGAATCCAAGCTGACCATGGCAATCATACTGATTTGAGAAGATACTTTCCTGCAGAGGAAGATACCAGAAAAGAGGGAGCTGTGCAGCAGGATGCACAGATACCTCTGCCAGGGTTTCCCATGAGTCATTGGCCAAGGATTGGTCTGTACACGTTCAGAATAAGATTGTGCAATGCCTAGCAGCAAGAGGTTGAGTAGGACTGAGAGTGAAACAGAGAAACTTAAGATGGCACAGTGTTTAAAAAATGGGATTTCATCACAGCCAGAGTAGGAACAGCTCAATTAAATTCCCAGAATTCAGCTATGAGATCACAAAAGCCTCCCATTACGAAAAGGATCATGCTATGCTATAGGGTTACAGTGACACTATCCGTGCCTAGCAAAGCCTGTATTCAAGCCTCTGTAACAGCAAGGAGAATTGCCCAGAAAGTAATTAACTACCACAATAACAAATTATTTAAAGGAAGACAATATGTGAAGTTGGTTCCTTATAATATCTAAAATATCTAGTATATTTGCTAATCTTAAGCAAAGTAGCAAATACCAATGAATGAAAGTCAGAAACCAATCAGTATAAAAGCAGCCATATATGCCCAGTTCTTGTAATAAAATAAAGATTTCACAGTAGCCATTTATTTGTTTTATTTTTTCGTCTCTCATACAATACATCCTGATCCCAGGCTCCCCTCCTACCATCCCCCCAGTTTCCCCCATCTCCCCTCTCCCCTAGGTCTGTCCCACCCTCTCCCCTTCCTTCCCCTCAGAAAAAAACAAGCCTCCCAAGGTTACCAATTTTACAGGGCTTAACAAGATGGAACAAGACTGGGCACAAGCCCCTATATCAAGGCCGGACAAGGCCACCCAGGAGGAGGAAGAGGGTCCCAAGGGCAGGTAAAAGAGCCAGAGACCCCCTACTCCAAATATTAGAATTCAACAGTAGCCATTTAAAAATATTCAAAGACATAAAGGAGAATATGGTTAAGTAACAAAACAGATGGAGGAAATCTCAGAAAAAATGCAAACAATATATTTATAGAAGAATTGCAGAATAATTAAGTTCAAATCTGTAATCTAAAAATGATGAAAAAAATATTGAAAAATAATCCAAACTCTCACTGACCTATTAGACAGTACGAGGCTCCAGTGTCTAAAACTTACATAGATGGCCTACTAGAGACAAGAAAAAAAAAATGGTGATGGAGAGTCTTTTGAGGAAAAAAAAAATCTCAAAAAAAAATTGAGGCAGGGTTTCCTCATGTCGTCCTTGCTAGCCTGGAACTCACTGTGTAGATCAGGTTGGACTCAACCTCACAGACATCTGCATACCTCTGCCTATCATGTGTTGGAATTAAAGGCATGCTCCACCACACCTGGCTTCTAATTTTATGAAGTGTAGTGAGGGAAAAAAATTCCAAGATTTCAGCAAACCTTAGCTGGTTAACTATAAAGAAAACCACAAAGCTAATAAAAACAACTTTATCTCAATGAAGAAAAGAGAACAAATGGTAATTACTAAAAGCTAGAAAGCAAGGCTAGATAACAAGTATCAAAACAAACTTAGGTAGAATGTGTTCCAGTGTTTGATAGCACAGCGTGATGACTATAATTCACATGACCTATTATACATATTTTATAAAGAACTAGAAAAGAAGGGTTCACTCAAAAGCCCCAAACATGAAGAACTGATATGACAGTAGTAGATATGCTACTATAATTACCCTGATTTGATTCTTATACTTTATATACATGTATTAGATTATCATGTACTATTAGGTTAATTAAATTAACAATTAGGTTAATTAAAAAGTTAAAAGACATAGGAACAACCTATTTTGGCAGGTCTTAGATAACTAAAAGCTACAGATAGAAATTATTTTTAAGAACCACTGGAGAATGATAAATCATATACAGTGATATATTGTCAGTTAATTATTATATGATAGCAATAAATCATTATAAAATGAATCTTTGATCAGGTGATAGTGGTGCACACCTTTAATCCCAGCACTTGGGAAGCAGAGGCAAGCAGGTCTCTGTTAATTTGAGGCTAGCCTGGTCTGCAGAGAGAGTTTCAGGACAGCCAGGGCTACACAGGGAAATCCTGTCTCAAAAAACAAATCAAAAAAGAAAACAAAAAATTGAAAATGAATTTTTGTAATTCAATATAATATTCATAGAAATACGTTTTTCAAAAATATGTAGTTTATCTGTATACTGAAAGTGACAATAAAAAGAGTCCTGGAAGAAAGTAGAAAAGATCTACATAAATGGTGAGATATGCCATGACCATAATTGGAAAATTCAGTTTGTGAAACTTCTGATTGTTCTCCATTGATCTATAGGCTCAGTAAAAATCTCAGCAATATTCTTTGTAGACACTGACAAGCTAATTTTTATATTATCATGGAACAGCAAACAAGCTAGAAATAACCACAGCAATCTAAAAGGAAGTTTTTCTCCCCCTTCCCCTTTTTGTATGAGTTTGGTATAGTTGTTTGTTTGACTGACGCAGAATCTCACATTACCCAGAATGAACTTGCTATATAGCAAAGGATGACCTTCACCTTCTGATCCTCCGCCTCCATCTACTACATGCTGGAATCACAGGGGTGTGACACCACACCCAGCAAGAAGAGCAAAGTTATAATGCTTATGCTACTTTATATCAAGACTAATTACAGGAAGAGACTACTGGTTGAAAAAGAAAAGAATCATGGGAAGTGAAGAAGAGGTACACAGGAGACGAGTAAGAAATGAATAAAATCAAACTGCAAGATATACATGTGTAAAACTGTCATAATGAAACCCATCATTTTTCTAACAAAAATTACAACAAATAAGGCTATAAAACTACAGTCATCAAGACAATAAGGTATTAGTAAAAAGTTACTCAAATGTGATCAATAAAATACGATACAGAAGTAAATATGATTATTATATATTCAAATGAGTCTCAACAAGTGTCTAAGGAATTCAAAATGGATTTTACCCTTTTATCAAAAGTTAGGATTAAAGACAATTGGATATCTTAAAAGTGAAAGAATGAATTGTCATCTCATACCATTCTTACTAGGTAACTTGAAATAGACTGTATACCTAAATTTAAAAACTATATTTATAAAATTTCTAGAAAATGAATCTAGGAAATACATAGAAAATACATTTGAGAACTTAATTACTTAGAACAAATCTCTATTTTTACTAGGAAAAGTCCTAAACTATATTTCATAAAATGAAAATTTACTGGTCTTCAAAATACACACATAAGAAAATAAAAATGCAGGTCCTAGATTAGTGTTTTCTTCCAATCTAACACTTCACTTTCATTTTCTTGTTAGTGAATTTTGTAACCATAAGAAATCTAATTGCTGACATTTAAAACATATAAAGAATTCTCACAACTCAAAGACCATTAATCAATAAAAGGGGAAGATGAAAAGGTGTTTTGAGAACTTAAAAAATGATATATTCATAAGCACATAAAATGATGATCAAGGGGCTGGAGAGTAGGCTTAGTGGTTAAGAGCACTGGCTACTCTTCCAGAAGACTGGGATTCAATTCTCAGCACCCACATTGCTGATCATAATTGTCTGTGACTCTGGTCCCTAGGGCTCTAATACCCTATTCTGACCTCCCCAGGCACTGCGCCTAAATTGTGCACAGATATACATGCAGGCAAAATTCCTATATTCATAAAATAAAAAAATGAAATAAAAATTATGTGATCAATATATTTAGCTTTTATGAAGATACAAATGAAAATAAAATATCAAAATTTATAATTACTTGAATGATTAAAATTAAAAACAGTGACATGATTTAAGTGCTGGTGAGGACTTGAAACAATTGGAATACTTATACCTCATAGATAGGAGCATAAAATAAGACAACCTTCTTGACAAAATGTTTTTGAAGTTTCTTACTAAGTTCAAAATACATCTCAACTATGAGCCCAACTATCCCATACTTACATATTCTGTGTTGAAACACTGTCCAAGGCTGAATATGGTTTGTTAGCTCCAGAACCCATGTTGAAGTTTGATCATCATTGTGGCAGAGTTGTCAGGTAGGAACTTCAAAAGAGGTTGTCACTGAAATTAATTAAGGTGGTTTTCATAGGACTGGACCAATTGCCATGAGAAACTTTTGTTATAAAATGAGACTATCTCTTCAGGTTTCTCTTATCTTACTTTCCTACATTGGAGAAGCTACCATCCTACTCTTGAATGGATCAGCCTCCAGGGTCATGAAAGAAAGTCTTTTATAACTACCTAGCCTTAAATATTCTGTTACAAAGGCTGGAGAGATGGCTTAGCAGTTTAGAGGACTTATTGCTCTTTCAGAGGTCCTGGGTTCAATTCTCAGCATCCATGTGGTGGCTCACAACTGTGTGTAATTTCTGACCTTCTCTTCTGGCCTCCATGGGTACTGCATGCTCATAGTGCAGTCATACAAATAGGCAAAGCACCCAAGACATAAAATAAAATGATCTCAAAAACTTATTCTGTTATAGCAACAGAAACAGACTAAGAAAGCCACATAAAAGCAGTTTGTATCAGTTTTGTTCACTAAAACTTGGAACTCAAATACTCATCGCTGTAGACTAAATTATAGTATATTCTGTTAAAAAGAAAACTTAGAAACAATTAATTTGAATGGCCAGAAACTTAAAATGAACAAATGATCAATACACAATACCAGTGATAACTGTCTAGACTCTGATTATGGAGAATGTAAATACTATATGATTTCATATATATGAAAGACCCAGAACATGATCAACTATTCTGTAATGACTAATGTCCTAGTGGCTGCCTAAACACAAACGTAAGATGGCATTTTCTGGAATCAGCCTATGTTTTATATCTTGAAAAGAGCAAAGGTTACATGAACATATGTTTACCATGACAAACTATTGTACAATTTGATGGAATGCATTTTACGTGTAAACTTGACCTCCACCATAACACTGTTTAAAAAAGAAAGCAGATCCCCCTCAGCTTGAGAAATGTGTACTCTCCTCCCTTCTCCCTGGAGTAGTATGAGCTCATTTTCCAGCTGAAAAGTGACGGAGTTATTTATAAACAAATGTCAGCTTCTACCTTGATGCCAAAAAAGAAGTCTTATGCCCTTAAGATTTTTGATGGGGTGGTGTAAATGTATGTCAGAAATGGAGCAGAGGATATTAAGGAAGCACAGAGTGGATGGAGAGGGGATAAGAATGTATGCAAGAAACAGCAGGGTGGCGTTGTAAAGGTTTATTGTGGTCCTAGAAGGGGTCATGCCAGGCCATGTTCTATTAAGAAGATAATCTCAGGGTGTAGGTTCATAGAACAAGATCAAAAGGAAATGCTTTGCCTTAATGAAAAAAAAAATCTTTGCCGTGATGTGTCATTTCCTTAAGACTATGCTCGATAAATTACCCTGAAGCCAATTGGATTTGTAGAAGCCTTTTAAATACATTCATGAAGCACAAGATAGCCTGTAGTGTATTGTCTTGAGCTACGTTTCATGCCTTTACTAACTCAAAGCTTGAGGTGCATCCCACTGTTAGATATTTTAGATATTTCTGGCTTTAATGAGAAGACAGAGCTGCTGTTTGAACACAATGTTCAGAAACAGAAAATGCAAAATTATTTTCCTTCATGACCACTGGCTTCTGTGGTGTAATTCATAAAACTCCTAGTTGGAGCATCCTTAGCCTAAACAAACAAAGAGCCAGACAGCTTCGAATTAGTCCAGCTGATTTATACTATTTTACACATGGCCTTCTTTCTTCTAACATCTTTGCTGGGCTGCCTGATTAGTTCTATGTTCCCACCACCTGCATTAAAGGAAAGGAATAAAAATTAGATTGTCTCTATGAGTTATTTCCTTAGTATCTCCACAAATCTTAAGGGGGATGTTGAAATATGATGGTGAACAGAGAATCAAACAGCTGGTTCGAGTGAGACGTGGGGATTTTTCTGGCTTTCTATCAGTATCAAATTCCCCAATGCTTATTTCCCTTAGCAATTTCTTTCAAAACATAGATTGACTTCTATTTTGCTTTCTTTCTTCCTAATCAACTAGGAACAATGTTTGACAGTACAACAATGTACTCGGACATTTGTAAGCCACGGAAAAGCACCTTAACTGGACCATTGCTAACAGCTTCAAATCCAACGCTGCCACTCTGCCATCCACACCAGCTGTCTGACCTAAAATAATGTCAAACGAAGTCTTTAAACCTCAATTTTGCCATCTCTAATAGGAGGATGAAATTGATATTTATCTCAAAGACTTGCTATGCATGAGACAACATTTGCCAAACACATGAAACGGTGCCTGTCACAGGGTAAAGCACTAGGCTTTGTAAGCTATTGTTATTTATAAGTTCTCAATCCTCTCAGCTTCTTGGGAGAACTTCATCATGAGATTCTACTTCATCCTATCTATGTGTGCTCTTGAAATTACAGGCTTCTTTCCCTCAAGTAAGTCATTTATCATTGTGCTGTACAATAGTAAGTCTTCAACTAGTAGTTCTTCTAATTAAATTGGATTTCAGAACAGGTACAAAACAAATATTATAATGTCAGTAACTCAATAGCACATCCTCTTGCTTGTGTTTTTCTTTTCCAATGAGACTTTGGAAAAAAGCCTTAAGAGTCTTAAGGGAGAATGTAAGCCCAAAAGTAGACTTTGAGCTGGTAGTGTAAAATTCTGACCTTTGGTGGGTACCACGAAAGAGAAAGGTCCCATCTCTGGTATTTATCTTGAACCATGTATTTATCTAATTTTCATGTTAATCCTTGTAGATCTCTGGATGTGACTCACCTTTTTTTCCTGGCATCTTGTTCTTTGTCTTTCTTGCATGTCTCAACCTGCTTCTTTATTTTCAAACATACTAATTTCTATTCATTTTTAGCATCTACCTTCTTATAAAAGAAGAGATGAACTCTGTCTATATCAAATCATGGTTTCCTCCCTTCTAGGTGACCATTACACAACATCTTTCCTTCCAGACTCTGCCGTGTCCAGCTCAGAACTCCTATAGAGTCTGAATCACGCTAGGTGCTTGAGATGTTGTGGCAAAAAGAAATATAAGGACATTAATGTCTACAAAAGTCATGTGACTTTTCTTAGAGAAATGATACAAACATGAAAAATATAATTCATAGTTAAGAACAAATTCCACGCCTGCTATATGTAGAGTAAGTTACTGGACTCCAGAGATACAGAGTAAGTTGCAGTTACCTGCTTTCTTGATGAGAACAGGACATTGAAACAAAAGCAAAGCTACATGACTAATGTCAACTAAAGAACATTATTCAAATAGATCAGCAAGGAAAAACAATCACCAAGGATGAGTCACTGGAGAATTCTTTTCCAAGGAAGTGGAACTTAGTAAGATCTTGAGGGAAACTATAGTTTAGTGAAACAGCAAATAGGAGGAGGGCGTGTAGGACATTCCAGACTGGGGAACAGTGTTCACTGAGGTGTGGTGCCAGGAATGCTCGCAGGTTGTTTAGAAACAATGATTACTGTTTGGTGTGTTAGGGAACCATGGAAAGAACTTTAAAAGAAAGTCTTATATTTAGAAAATTAAAAAAAAATATATTTGTTACAGACAATAAAAAGAAAGATTTAAAGAGTGAGTTTTGAGCTAAGAGTATCAGGATCCTAGAACGTAGATCTCATCCAGTATGCAGCTAAACTTGGAATAGAATTTAAACATTCTTTCTTTCCTTAAGTCATTCTTATGACTCCAGTGGAAGGATTCACTCTCCTATTATCCCAGCACTTAGGAGGCTGAGACAGGAAGATGGGTCAAGGCAAATCTGGAGTACACAGCGGATCTCTCTCAAAAAAATTAAAAATTTAAAAATAAAACAAATAAAAATTTAAAAATATCATTTTCAGAATAGAAAAATCATAGCTGTATGGTACAACACTGTTGGCATATGCCTAACTCTGGCTATATGTGTATATACATAGGATTTGTAGTTTAACATTGCTTCCACTATTAATGTAGGTAAGAAACCTGAGCTGCACTATCAATATAAAGAAACACATGCCACCTCAAGTTGATTAAAGTTTTTAAAGATTTGAGTGGCATTTCAGTGTAAATCACTTTCAGTGACATTTCAGTAAATCACTTTCTGCTTATACATTTTATTGTATGAATTTAAAAAGTAATAAACAGTCTCATAGAATCTTTTAAAATGAGATTCCAAAGCACAATGTAATATTATAGAATGTTATATTATGTTTATGACTTTGTTTTCTATTGACCTAGAATTTACTTCCCTCTAATAACTTCCTATTTTTACTATGTTTTTCTTAGATAGCTAGATGGAATAAATACCATGTTACTTTCATGTTGCAATCTATCAAATATTTGAAGACAGCTATCAAATGTCTATAGGCTTTTCTTTTCAAACTAATCAAGTATGTTTCTTCTTCTGTTCCTCTAAATATAATAGCAATGAATCCTAGGTTCTATAGCACAGTCCACCTGATGCATCTGCTTCCATCATCATTTTCAAGGATAGTAACTGTACTGGAATAAACACCTAGAGAAGAAAATTTATATTAACAAATTAGAATCTGTCACTATAGGCTCAATGATTCCTGTTCCACAAGTCACTGTAACTTGGATATGCTGATTGCGATATAACCAATGTAGTCATCATTAGTCCTCTCCCTTATAAACACCCAGGGCCAAGAAGAGATGAGTCTGTTGAAGACAGAATTACTATAGTGTTTATATATGGCTGGACATGTCTGGATCTGTATCTACTTCTGCATACTATCCAGATGAATTTGACTAAACCACTCAGTTCCCTCTTTGGTAAATGAGACGTAATAGTAATACCTACTATATAAACTCATGTTTGTTGAGTCAGGTGATGTATGAGACATGCTTATCATGCTGACTGCTACATTCCTGCTAATATCAATCAAAGTAAGATGAGAATTGCCCTCTTCATTGTCTCATTTGGGTTGTGGACACCTCTTTCTAATTTTTATTGCAAGCATGGTTTCACTTCCTCTTCCTGGACACAAAATTTAAATGTGTGCTCATCACATTTCTTGTTGGATGGTTTAATAAAGAACCATCTCCTTCTCAGACACTGATTGCATTTTTCATCTCTGAAGGGAGTTTAAGGAAGCAAACCAACAACTCCAAATATGATTTCTACTTATGTTTTCAATGTGGAACTGTGCTGCTAGTAATCAACCTTAAGATTTTGCTGCTACAGAAACGGAAGCGGCAAGCACAGAGCCTGCAGGGGTCTGCACCAGGTTCTCTAAAGATATGTCAGGGCTCTTAGCTTGATGTTTTTATGGGACTCCTAACAATGGCAGTGAGGGTGTCTCACAGTGCTCTGACTCATTAGCCTACTCTTGGGACTCTTTTCTTCCTACAGGGCTGCCTTGTCCAGCCTTGATATGAAGGTTTGTGTCTTGTTTTATTGTATCTTGCTGTGCTATGTTTGGCTGATATCTCTTGGAGGTTCGCCCTTTTCTGAAGGGAAATGGAGGGGGAGGGGATCTAGGGGAGAGGTGAGGTGTGAGGAAGCTAGGAAGAGTGGAGGGAAAGAAAACTGTGGGTTGAGATGTACTGTATGAGAGAAGAATCTAATTTCAATTTAAAAAAAAGAAAGAAGAAAATTAAAAAGGTGGAGAAATATATATTGGTGCTATATCCTAAATAATTAACCTCCTCTTAGTTTATTGGGACACTCTCTCCTTGGCCACGAATGTGAAAGGGAGAAAGTGAGAAGGAGCATGGAAGGCCTTGGAGGGAGGAGGGAGGGGAGAGATTATATAATTATATTTTAACTTAAAAATTACAAAATCAGTTTCTCTTTAAAATCAATTATATGTATCCATTAATTAATCTATATTTCCCACTCACCCTGTAAGGTTCTAAAAGAGGGATTCTAAGAACATAACCAGGAGTTGGATAGAGGAGACAGAATGAGAAAGCATCATAGAAATACAAAATGGGGCCAATTAAGACAGGCTTTTTATAGTTACTTTTGGCCTATATTGTATTACTTCAAGGCAACAAGTTTTCTAGGTTCAAATTCCATCACACAAAGCAATATACCCTCTTGTTTTCTTTGAAACTTCCTTGACTCAAAATCATATGCTTCTATTTCATAGGGTCCTGGGGTTTGTGTGGAAATCCAGTATGCCCTGGATTTCCCCATTTAACATCCAGAGTGTTGATTGTTTCCACGTACAGGCTTTAATGTCTCCAGACAGTATAATCAGAGCATTGTATTCTGTTCCAGTGTCGTACGTCTTCTACCATGCCTAACATAGTTCTGAGCACATCTTCTATGTTCAGGAAAAGTTTCCATAGCCCTTATAATCTGTAGCCAAGAACTGAGTGACCCTTCTGGGCTAACATTTGATTAGTTGCCTAGATGAAAGTGTGGGAACAGCGTGGGTATTAAATGGGAAAAGTGTAAACAAGTGTCCTGGTTGTCAAAATTACACTTAAGGTTTCACTAGGGGTATAAATAAAGGAAATGTGGGGGGAAAAGTTGTGCATATTTTAGTAAATACTTATAAGTTGAGTTAACTTTCTAGAGATTTTTGCTTGAAGTCTAAAATATGAATTAAATTCTAATTTAAGTATCCCCCCCACCTTTCTACCTTGATTCCTAATTTTCTTTCTTTTTCTCTTCATCTTCCCTCTCCATGCAACAACTCACTCAAATACTAAGTGACAGTTACATATCTTAACATGAAACTCTGTACTGTATACAGCCAAATTGTTTTCATTGCTTTCCCTTCTCTCTTGAAACATGTATGTCCTTTCATGTGCAAAACTTAAAAGACAAAAGCTGGTGAAAAGACAACAGATGGATTGAAAAAAAATCATTTTGTAGTACATCTGTGGAGCCTTTGTCTTAAATAGATTTATTGATGTAACAAATGGAATCAGATACTTTTAAGCAAGACTGAGTGGAGCCCAGCAGACCTTATCTTCAAGGAGCATCCTTCTCTGTTGATTCCTTCTTCACGGTTGTGTCTCATTTTATTATTAGCCAGGGTTACTTCTACTGTCTCATATGAGGTTGTATCAATGAGGACAAAGTAGGAGTTCCCTAACCTAGGCATAAAACTTTGGACTCATTAGATGACAAATTGTTGTTCAATGTAGAATACATTACATAAGCTATTATGTATGTGTGTGCCTTTAGCACACACAACTAAGAGCATACATAAGCAAAAGGCTGAATGAGGAGGATTCTTGAAAGTTTTGTTGCCCAGGGAAAGGCATTTAGAATGTATTTCTTGTCATGCTGCGATGGCTTCTTGAAGAAGGTAGGCCTCTCAAAATCCCCAGACAGCAAGACCGGAGAGTCCTGGGAACATTCCTAGCATGTGATATGGCCTGGGAAGGAGAATCAGGGGTGAAAGTAACATATTTGGATTTGCAAAACGAACAACTCTTTTTGCCAAGTGTGGTTTTTTTTTTTTTTTCCCTCAGTGTTCCAAGTAGAATAGGAAATGCAATCCATATGGTTTGGATGCACTCGTGCTCAATTATGGAGAGCTTCAAGACATTTGCTAACTTTTCAAGGTTTAAAGTCCTTTTCCTCCCTAAAGAACAGGAAGTATTAATTTTCCTAGCTTAAGGGAACTTGCAAATGCAAACGATTTATGTTGGACTTTAATATGAGGGTTCATGAGTTTAAATTCAGACAGATTTGTTATAATCCAACGTCAAAACTGTTCCCAGTGATGTCTCTCTACTCTCAGTGTGATTTTTTCAGAGCAATTTCAACTTGATTTTTGTCTTGAAATGGAAGAGAACATATTTTGAAAGAACAAAATACAAAAGGTTTAGAATTTATAGAGGAATTATAATGGTTCCAGCTCAGCTATACAGCTGAACAAATCACCTCCATATGCTAGCATAGCTTTTTTTTATTTATACTTTACATCTGCCAGTGGTGATAAATCTCTGAATATGTTAATAAATAAATACACCATTTGATATTTAGCCCTAACCTAATCACTTGGATGTGAGAATATAATTGTACTTAGGACTAAGATTTTTTTTCTTTTTTGCTGTTGTTGACTTTCCTCTGACATGCCCCAGTTTTTACATTTTTATTTGGTTCACCAATAAAAATTATTGCCTTATACCTGGAAATAGAGTTCATTATTTATACCATAGATCATAAGAAGGACATTATTTTCTGGAGTCGATAAAAAGGCAAAGGTCTGGATGGAGACTTAGACCAAAGAGGGGATCACAAAGTCATTGTTTTATAGTTTGTTTTGATAACACTAGATAAGTAGATTTGATCCATTTAATTGCACAAAGTAAACATATATCTGAAAATATTATATTACCTCCCATAAATTTATACAGTATGTGTCAATTAAAAATAAAATTTTGTCCCCTATGTGTAGCTCAATGGTATAGCACTTGCCTAGCATAGGCCAGATTCTGTGTGTGTGTGTGTGTGTGTGTGTGTGTGTGTGTGTGTGTGTGTGTGTGAATAAGTGTAGAGGAAAAGATGTGTGTAAATGCTAGAGAATATGTGATCAGAGGCCAAAAGAGCATGTCAGATCCCTCAGAGTTGGAGTATTTGTAGGGTGATCAGCTTGTTAAATGGGTGCCGAAATCCGGTTTTCATGATTGTGGAGCAAGCACTCTGAACCACTGAGCCATCTCACTAGGTCCTGTTTTTAAAGTTTGTAAAAGACTATATAAAGGTATATAAATATATAATCACATATATAATTGGAACGTATTCCTGAAATCTCCTCAACTGCCACTGTCTCTAGCTCTTTCCAATGTAGAATCTGCAGTTATCAATGGGTCAGCCAAAATTGGGCAGTTTTGACCACTGAAAATATGGTGGTCATAGTAAAACATACAAAGCCATACTTTCTCACTCTTCTCTGGTTTCTCAGTCTCTTTCAAAATTCAAATAAAAAGAGTTTATTTTATTTTAACCATACATTTCAAGCCCTTATGTGGTCTGATTGTGCTAAAATACAAATCCTCACCTTTCACATTAGAGCAACTGAGACCAACAGCTCTATCTGCTATCATTTACCTGTATAGAAATAAACAGTAAGGATGCTTAAATATAGGTCTCTTGGCACACAGATAGTTTCTATCATAATTAGGACTACTGCTACAGCCACTATGAAAGTTCTCTGCTTATACTGGCTGAAAGGATTATTTTCATAGAACAGTCATACTGCTAATTTTCTTGGTGAGGTTGGATTTTAACCAATGGGGGCTGGCACATTCTGGTTGAGGAAGAATGATTGGTATTAACAGAGGGGTAACCAGACTAGAGACTGCACTAAATCAAAGTGATTGAAGTAATATCCAATGTGAACAGAAAAATACATTGTTAAAATGTACAAAAAATCATTGTTAAAACACAATTGAAGACATTTAGCCTTAAGAACACCCTGTTCTAGTTTAGATCTAGACTGTACCCCAAAAGGCTCATGTCTTAAAGTCTTGAGGTCACCTTTGTTCTGTTGAGAGGTAGTGAAAGAAATCTCTACAGTGGGAGGTTTTAGGTCATTGAGAGTATGTTCTTGGAGATAGTGAGACTCCGGTCCCTTCCTCTTTACCTTTCTCATTTTGATCATGAGGTGATCAATTTTGCCTCATGCTCCTGCCATGATTTATTACAGTCTAGCCCATCAGAGGTTGAAAAGCAATGTAAACAACCAAGTGTCGACCGAAACTTCTAACACTGTGAAACAAAGTAAATATTTTCCTTTCTTAAGTTGATTATCTGGGGTATTTGTTATAACAACAGAAAGCTACTGGCATGCAATCACATGAGGGAGATCCTATTTTATTTCCACTTTAAGAATGAGAAAATATAATCTCAGAGTAGTTCAGTCACCTCCTAAAGTTGACATTATTAGTAAGATATAGATACGAGAAAGAAGTCCACGCATCTGAATCCAAATCCAGTGTCCTTTGTAATATTTCATAAGGTCTGACAATGGCAATCTGTTGTGAATATTTTCAAAGGTGACACCATTTTAAAATGCCATGGTATCATTAGCCTTGTAATTCACCTTTTCAGGACAGATTTCTTCTTTTGTCTGGTGTAATTTTTTTTCTTAATTAATTACTCCACAGTTTTGAACATAGAGCTTAACCTTTCTGAGATATGATGTTTGTCATCAGTGAACCAAAGATAACAATACCTCAGAGTATTAATAAATATTAGATAAGATCATATGTTTATATTTTTATATGTATAAAGAGGTGTTGTCCTTCCTGAGCTTAAATAGAGCTGGGAGTCCACAGTAACCCAGGGAGCTCTTCTTTGTTACAATAAGACAATACTTGAAAGGTATAATGTATTTAGAAATAGTTGGGAAGCACGGAGCAAAGAAAAGATTTCTGCTTTTTTTTTTTTACTCTGGTAATTCTTTCTAGAATCTAGAGTTAAGCAGGAAAATTGAGAGGACTTTAAATCCATCCTTTCATTAGGAAGGATTACATCAAACCCAGCCCAGAAGCCAAAGCATAACTGAAGAACTGTTTCTTTGAATATATTTCCAAGATCCAGCTAAGTTAGATGAGCCCTTTAAGTTAAGAAATTATTTATTTCAAAAGCATCCCTAAACATGTACACTGTGTATAGTGCTAAGACAAGAAGGTAGGGGAAAGATAAACCATAGTTCCCACAATCAAGAAACTACCTTCAAAAAAAGGGGCTTAGTAAGAGGCAAATCATGAGGAGTTTTAAAGTATGATAAGGGAGTAAGACATCCTCCTCAGGTCACTGTAAGCTACTGAAGTATTAAGCAAGAGTGTGGTATAATAAGATTTGTGTTTTGCATGGATCACTAGTTGCTAGTATGAAGAATGGATTGTAAAGGGGAAAAGGCTGAGTCAGGCAAACCAGTCAGAAAGATAGTGCAATAATGTGTAAGATGATGACAATCTGGCAAGCATCCAGCAACAGACACAGAGAAAACCATGCAAGAGTCCCCAGGTGCAAAGACTTCTTATCTTATCAACAAGAAAGAAAGGCAGTTGGGAAGTAATTTTCAGGACCTACAGGAGCAAAGTCTCAAAGCCTTCACTGTAGATGTGAGTATAATTCTAGTCCCTTTCTATAGCCTGTACTGAGTGTACAAAACAAGTGATCAAAGATCCATGTAATGGAGTTTTGTTTGGTTGGTTGGTTGGTTAGTTGCTTGGTTGATTTGTTTATTTTGAGACGGGATCTCACTATGTAGTCTTGGCTAGCATGGAGCTCACTATATAAATGAGGCTAGCCTTGAACTCACAGAGATACACTTAAGTCTGTCTCCTGAGTGCGGGGATGATTAAAGGCATACACCACCACACCCAGCATATTTTAGTTTATTAAATATGATTAATTGCATTTTTCTGAGAGTACACATACTCAAGGTAACAGAATTCAGGAGGAGGAGGGGGAGGAGGAAAAGGTGAGGAGAAGAATAGGAGAAGGGAGAGAAAAGGAAGAAGTGAAGGAAGAGAAAAAGGAGAAAGAAGATTATGAAAAGGTAAGAGTTTTCACTTGAATGCTCCCTTTTCATATGGCTTAAGGAACACAGAGTTTCATATCCTTCCCTTAAGCCTTTCTTTTCATCCATTATTTGCTAACAGCATTAAGAATAAAGGATGTAAAAGGAATTGAGACACAATTATTTCCTGAGTTCTTCATAGGTGCCCAACTATGCATTGATTTGACAGAAGGGAAGAGGTTGAGGAGAGTGAGCATGGAGGGTACAGAGGCATAAGATAAATCCTTTGTCCTCAGGAAGTGCACACTCCAGTTGGAAAGGCACAGCTAATAAACACCCTATGCCACCAAAATAAGGAATGATTAATTATGTCACGAACTGAAAGTGCCCTAGAAGTCTAAAGAAGATTGAGCTTAGTATGGGCTGATGACTTTGGAGAAGGTATTTGAAGTATGCACAAACTTTGAATTGGTAGAGAAGAAAAGGAAGTTTTACCAGACAGCAGTAATGATGGGGAGTGTACCTGAAACATGCTTGCTGGGGGTAATGGTAATAAGAAAAATAGAGAAGAAAATACTTATAGTATAAGTTGATCCTATAGCAGTAAGGATTAGAATTGTTGCTACCAGAGGCTAGAGTAAATAGAGTAGGAAGAGAGAATATTGACTAAGTTGACTTCCCACATAGGTGCGAAGAAAAAGTTCTAACAATCTATAGCACAGTAGAATATTATTAAAAATAATTTATTATAAACACAAAATGACTAAAGGAAACAATTTTGAATATTCCCAATAGAGATAAATATAGATGCTTGAGAAAATGGAAATCCTAATAATCCTAATTTGACCATTACATATTGTATCCAGGCATTGCAATAGCATACTGTATCTCAGAAAAAAATGCACTCTTACTATATATTAACAAAAATGTTTCAATATCAAATCACATTAGAGTGTATGGAAAAGTGAATGTATACATTTGCCTGTGCCATTTACTACCTATTCAACCTTCAGATAGTCACCACTTCCCACCTACATTCTCCACAAGGCTGTTATGAGGAACAAGCTCATCTGATCTCATTCATTCACTTATCTAAAAATGTTTAATAGCTCATGAATTCTCTGCTCGGCACTGTGCTAAAATCTAGGGAAAATGTATTGTTATAATTTTCAAAGAATTACCATCAGAAATACAGACTGGGGAATAGCTAAATATTATAAAACTTAGACTTCTTTTATGGGACCATATATTCTGAGAATGCAGTGAACTTTAAAGAAAGTAAACCTTATCAGTGACTAAAGGAGTTAGCAAAGTAGTCACATGGTATAATAGAGATTTGACAAAGACTGGATAAAGGGGAATGGATTTTCCCAGGAACCAGAGAGCTGCACAATGACCTCAGCCTGCTATAAAATATAGTAAAAAGCTACAATTCCAATGTTTTAAAAATGATCACATATGAAAGCAAACTGAGGAAAAAGACACAAAGAAAGGTCAATACCATGACATTCAAAAAACAGTGGTTAAGATGTTATAAGAAGCCACGTGAGATAAAATGTGAAATGTGTCTATTGAATTTTGCAACCAAGACATCATTGCAATGGTTTATTAGTGAAGTGGAAGTGATGGGTGCCACTTTCATTAGTGTTAGAGAAAGTATGCTTATAAGAGGAGAATACTAGTATCCTGGAAAGTTTGCTATTTAAATACCTAGGGTGGGAAGTATAAGAAGGAAATGTTGAATATAGAGAAGTATTTAGTGTTTGGTTCTTGTACATCACAGAGATTTGTGTATAATATATCCTGAAAGAAAAGTTTTAGTGGATAAAGAAGTTGAAAGTGTAAAAGAAATAAAACACAATTCATCGATGAACACAATTAAAGGAGATAAGTAAAAGATATAAGTAAAACTTCAAGCTTGGTGTTGTGGGTACTTCTGTAATCCTAGCACCCAGGAGGCAGAAACAGGAACAGTAAAAGCCAGCCTAGGCTACATAGTGAGCGCCTGTCTCAAAACAAAAACAACAACAAAATATACTCTTCTACATGCAGACATCCAATTAGATATCCCCATTTGATGAAGATGATTTCTGTTTTCCATTGTATGTTTCTGGCTTATTTATCAAAAATCAAGTGTCCATAAGTGTGTGAATTTATGTCTGGATCTTTGATTCAGTTTCATTGATCAGCATGTCTATTTTTAATGCCAATACCATGTGGTTTTATTACTATAGCTTTCTAGTACAGCTTGAGATCAGGGATGGACACCAGGAGAACACACCCCATGGAGTAAATGGACCATGACTCTTGAGGGCTCACAAAGACTGAAGCGCCAGACACAGAGCCTGCATGGGTTTACGCTAGGTCTCCTATATATATCTTAGGGTTGTCTGGCTTAGTGTTCTTGTAGTACTCCTAAAAGCTAGAGGGGGTGTCTCTGAACCTTTTACTTGCCCTTGGAATCCTTTTCTTCCTATTTGGTGGCCTCCTCTGGCCTTGAAGTAAAGATTTGTGCTGGCCTTGTTCGATTTTGTTAAGTCCTGTTCAATGGTAACCCTAGGAGGCTTGTTCTTTTCCAAGGAGAAGCAGTAGGGGATGGATGGTGGAACTGGAGGAGAGGGAAAATATGGGGAATCTGGGAGGAGTGGAGGGAGGTGAGGCTGGAGTCTTTTTAAAGACAAAAATATGCAAGAAGACTTGTATTGGCACATCTGTAATCCCAGTATCTGGCAGGCTGAGGGAAAAGGATACACTTGCGTTTGAAGTTACAATGTTAGTGAGTTCTATGCCAATCAGAGCTATTAGGCAAGACAAAATCTTTTCAAAAAAATTTAACTGAAATTAAAGGAAGGAAAATTTATCATCAAGTAGTAAGATATCCCTTACCCTGCATGTAGACAGAAGGGTGATTATCAAATAATTGTCCAGTGTCTACCAAGTGATAGAGCTTTTGTATCTATTTAGTTCTGTGTTTGGTATGCTATTTTCCCCTCTCATTACACCAGGCCCTTACTTCTGTGTTCAGATTCTGATTCCTTGATTACTGCTGGGAGAAAACTTCCTCTGACTCCACAGAGACCAGGGAAAGTCATCTGTCCTTTCCTTTTGCCAAATTGATCTCTTTTCTCTCATAGTACTTTTAACAATTTGAAGCCATGATACTTACAAATGTAATCAGTTAGTCGGTTGCCTATTCTCCACCACCACCCAATTGTAAGCCTCATAAGAAAAGGAATCAAGTTTCTACATGCTCCTTTCTTTTCTTAAAATCATATTTTATATGTTTCCTTGATGTGCTTGCATGTATGCCTATGCACCAAATACATAGTGCCCTTGTATCGGTAAAGGGCATCAGATTCCCTGAAACTGGAATTATAGATGTTTGTGAGCTACCATGTGGATGCTGGGAACAGACCCTGGGTTCTTTGCAAAAGCAACAAGCGCTCTTAACTACTGAGTCATTTCTCCAGCCCCAATATATAGTACACAGTGCATAGAATGTACAGTTACCCCCCTGTATCCTTGGATAATTGATTCTAGGATACTCCAAAGACACCAAACTCTATGGATTCTCAAGTTTATTGTTTAAATTTTTGTAGTTCTTGCATATAAGCTATGGACATTCTCCCATATAATCCAAATGATTTCTGCATTATTTACAACATCTAATGTAATGTAGGAAAGAGGTCATGAATTTGAAATGGAATGGTAGAAAAGCATGTGGAGAGTAGAAGGCGGGTGGAGGTGTGAGAATGATGTAATGCAGTACTCGCACATGAAATGCCCTCAAAATAAAAAAAAATTAAAATTAAAACATAATATAATGTAAATGATATCTAAATAGTTATTGTGATATATGCTTGTAAAAGTTTGTGCATTGATAGGTTGATTTTTTCCAGTATTATCTTTTCATACCTAGACGAGCTGGTAGACATGGAACAGATGACTATGGCAAAAGGGCATCAGTAGGTATCTGACAAATGCATGTTGAATCTTCAGAAATACACACAAATATAGTCATTACATGGTGATAGAAGAGGAAACCCCACAGGAACTTCAATGTAACCATCAAGATGGATCACCGGTCAAACAAATGATAAAGCAGACACATCCCTTTTTCAAACACAACTTCTTCCATTAAGTTTGATACACTCATTCTACTCAGGATCAAACACTCCTTCTCAAACTATTTTCTATTTCTAATAGAATAGGCTTAAGTCCTCCTGACTATTCTATATATGTCCCTTCTGTTTAAATCAGGACAGACTTTCTTCAGTAATTCTTCAACTGAGAATTTCAGTCCATGTGATCACGTGACCCTTTGCCTCAGAAAATTTTCCAAACTGGATTTTCTCTATAACTGTTTTATATCAAATGCAGCTGTGAAACAAAGTTGAGGGAATTTGATCATTTAGTCAAACACATGGTTTTATTTTTAATTTTGTCTATTCAATAGATGATTTATTTTTTTGCTGGATATCTACCTAATTGGATTGCTAAATTTGTTTAAAACAATTGCCCTCTGGCATAATTTACAATGGTGAAGATTATGCTGCTGTCAGGACAGACAGTCTATTTCTTTCTTTTCCTCAAAATAAAGATACCGCTAGATTCAAAAGTACAAGAGCAGCTAAGCTTCCATGTGTTTTGCCAGTTCAAATGAGTCATGACTTCCCTTAAGGGCATGAATTCTACAGTACTTCGATGTAGTTATGGAGAGCAACAGAGAGGTGAAAACCATGGGATCGGGAACTGGTATTTTGAAGTTGAGTGTAGCAACACACTACCATGTCAGTCCACAAAGAAGACAAGGAGACACATTCATAGATGCAAAGCCTGCCAGACCTCAGCAGAAGAAACCATCTGACATGGCAAGTGCCATACTGGACAGTGGAACCATGATCACCTGATCTCAGGGGTTTTCGTTGATACAGAAGCTCCTCTTGTGTTCTAATAATATCAAACTCTGTCCTCTCATTCAAAGACCTATTAGTATAATTAATAAAACCCATACCCTAGTCTTATCCCACAATCCCTTTAGCAGCCAAGCAATGTCACCTTTATGGTGTGGGAACTCAAGACCTAAGGGAAGTGTTCTCTCCTTACTGCTGGAGACTGTGGAGAGAGAGCTAAAAGAATTCCTCTACAGTAACTTTGCTCTTCCACAAGGGCTCTCTGCCAGAGAACAGTGAGCAGGTGCAGATCATGAGATAGCAATCATCTTAATCTCATATTTACATAAAGCCAGCACCTGCAGATATTACTAACTGTCAAGGCTTAGGCAGCCCTTCCTCTGACAATGTACTAAACAATTATTATAAATATAACTAGAAATAAGCTTCCCTAACACCTGAGAAATGTGTTAGGGTACTGTTAAAAGCACTCAGGTGGAAATAGGAAGCTGAGAGACCTATGTGTGGCATAACATTGATATCCTGTCCAGTAGAAATATAACAGAACTTTGTTATAATAGCTTAGAGTCTTAGAGTAGATTTTGTGGATTTCACATTGATCTGACATGATCTAACCTGGGGCATAGAATGCTATGTTGGTTGTATTTAGGAGGATGCCTGTGTGTTTTTACTAAAGGGCCAAAAAGTTTCACAACATAAACCAAACTAAAATTATAGCCAATGAGGTCATAAATTTCATATTTCATCCAAATTGTGTAAAGATAATGTGTTTTATCTCACATTCCATTTTCTGTAGCTTATTTCTTAACTGGCGAATAAAAACACAAAATTGTATGCATTTATGTGGTGCCATATGACATTTTAATGATAAATGTGTACATTGTGAAATATTCAAATCAGCTTAAGCATATCTGTCTCCTGAAATACTGATCATTTCATTATGTTGAAAGCATTGAATATCCTTTCTTCTGGCTTGTCAAAAAACTATTTACAATATTGTCAGCATCTGTAGAGTTTTTTAACCTGATGGAGAGCATGGGGATTGGGTATATGGTTCAATCTGTAAGGTGATTGCTATGTAAACAAGAGGACCTGAATTCAGATCCTCAGCAACTGTGTAAAAGGTAGATGAAATAACATGTACCTGTAACCACAGCACTGGAGAAGCAGAGACAGTCAGATCCTGGAAACTCCAGGGCCAGCCAGCCTAGCTGAATCAGTGAACTCCAGGTTCAGTAAAAGATCCTGTCTCAAAAACACAAAGTGGTGAGCAATTAAAGAAGACACCCCAATGTTAACCTTTGGCTGCCCTTCTCCCAAAACACACACACACACACGCACATACCCATATGCACATAGACACAATTCCACATGAATACATAACACACACAGTACACACATTTTAAAAAAGACAAAGAACATAGACTTTTCATGTTACACATACTTGCATTCCAATTCTACTTCCACCATTTAGTAGTGACCTTCAGGTAAGATTCTTAGTCTCTTTAATCCTTTGTTTATCAGCCAAGTAGGAATCATGGCGCCTCCTTTATGGAGTTTGTGTATTAAATAAAGTAACTTATGAAAATATCGGGAATACTATTTGGCTTAAGAAATGCACTCTTTGAATATTATTGCTTTACTCTTTGGAATAACTTGGCATACAATTTTTAAATCTGTATTTTCCATTTCATTTCAATAGCTACCAGTTGTGTTTGGAGAGCGACTTATTATTTTTCTTCGAAATCAACAGTGTTCTCAGTAATGTATTCCTGTTTCATGTAGGATCAAATTCACATTAGTTTACATTCTAAAAAATAAAAATGAGGAATTTTTAACTTTAAAATGGCTAATAAGTTATAGACAAGACGAAGGTTAAAAAATACATAATAAAAATATGTATCACTTTCTGGTAGCATGTTATCAAGAAATGGTTCAAAGCCTTGAGTAACAGAAATATGAACATGGCCCATAGGCTTGTGTAATAAATAAGATATTGATAAAGTCTTCCTGGGGACAAATGGGGTTTCTGTGGAAGGACAGTTGGTTTTCTTCAGAGATGAAGCCCCTGAGAGACTCCCCATGCTCCATTAGATGGCCCTCTACCCATGCACATACCAGCAGCACTAAGTAGGTTTTAATTTTGGAGGGAGGGATCAGGTAGAGGTGGCTTTATCCCAGCACTCAGGATGCAGAGTGAAGTTTATCTCTGTGAGTTCGAGGCCAGCCTGGTCTACAGAGTGAGTTCCAGGACAGCCAGAGTTACAACAGGGAAACCTCTATCTCAAAAATCCAATAATAATAACAATGATAATAATAATGATAATAATTTGGGAGGGAGAATTATTGGGAGTTAAGGGAGAAATTGTATAGGAAGAATGGTGCCTAGGTTGGATCAAAACACGTTATATACATGATGTTTGTAATTCTCAAATCATAAAAAGTTTAGGGAAAATATTAGTTTATGTATAAACTGAAGTTACAGTTTCATGATATTTTCCAGGTGCTACACTTTGTACTGAAGATATCTGGAGGTTGGTTTTCAACTTATCATTAGTGTTTCACATTTCAAATTTGTAAGCTGCTTGAAAATAATACAAGTGAATTCTGATGTTTCTGGTAATTTAATTTGTCTCACTCTCCTTGAATTTGTAGTTCATTCTCTTAGAAACAAATTTTTTAAAATCAAAGCTACTGTTGTGGCTGATAATAAAAGAATTTCAAGATGTTTAGTGTTTTATTATGCTTTATGCTTTATTTACATCTTTCTTTAGCAATTAGGAAGACAGAAGATTAAATATTCAATTTAAAAGGATGTGTACATTGGATCAGACACAATGGCATGGTGCATACACATAAGCCCTGGGTGCTTAAGAGACAGAGGTCACTTGAGTTATATAGTGAGATCATCACTCAAAAAAAACAAAATTTATGTAAATGAAAAATAATTTATTTTGATGCCTCTTTTCAGAATATAAATTGTAGACTAGTTATGAATTTTTTGTGAGGGGTAGAGGATCAAGGCAGGGTCTCAAATAGCCCAGGCTGACCTTGAACTTGAACTGTAGCTAAGCATTAACTTGATCATACTGCCTCCACCTCCCAAATAGTAAAATTATGATAGGCATCCACCAACATGCCCAGTCTTCATCCTTTACTTTTACTACTTAAGGAGACAGAAAACAGAATTGATAGCTAAATTTGGTAAAGATAGATAGATTGATAGATAGATAGATAGATAGATAGATAGATAGATAGATAGATAGATAGATAGATAGATGATAGATAGATAGTAGATAGATAGACAGATAGATAGAGAGATATAGATGTATTATCACTTTTCCTCATGGAAGTAAGCCTTCCTACAGAATAATATAGGTTAGATTCTGTTTCTCGAAGCTACATGTCTTACATGTGAAAGAGTAGGGATATTCCAATCTAATCCGTCTAAGACTGGGTAAGTACATTTAAGTAATTCTGAAGACCAGTTAGAAGGCTCCCGAGTTAAACAGATCTACAGCCAAATCCTCAAACCAGATTTTACTACTACTAAAATTAGATATCTGAGCACCTAGAGTATTGTCTTTTATATTCCTCAAACCCTAGGGTAGAAGACAAGTGCATTTATTGAGTGCCTTTCCTTTCTTCTTCTAGAGAGTACAAATAAGAAGAATAGTTTCTTCCCTAAACATGAATTTAAAACACTGCATGAAAAGCAGGTCAATCTGAAGTAATCCATTCAGATCTTTAACATCTTTTCTTTAGCATGTGTTGCAGCATTACAGCTAATGGTCTTCTTCACATTATTAGAAGGAAATTGGCATTTGAAATTGGAATGTACTTTACAATGACTTGTGCCAACTTTTTTCTAGTGAATTATAGAAAGAAAGCCAAATCAATGAAACAGCTGAGGAAAGGTTGATATACAAGAAAAATTAATGTTCACAATTTGGAAATGGACTGGAATCACATATGATGTTTGGCTTCCAAAAAGAATTCTCCTTTTCATGATTAAAGGAACATTTTGAACCAGAACCAAACACAAATGCAGTGATAAATAGAATTCAGATGGTCACCTTTGAACCCTAAAGAGAGTGCAAGCAGCACTTTTAATTTATTTTATTTTTTAGATTTATTTACCTAATTTATATGGGTGTTTTGCCAGCATTAATATATGTACACCACATGCATGCCTGGTACTGTAGGTGTCCAGTAGAGGGGATCATTTCCCATTGAACTGAAATTATGGATGATTGTAAGCTACCATGTGGGTGCTAGGAACTGAACGCCAGTATTCTGTAAGAGCAAAAGCTCTTAAACATTGAGTCAACTCTCCAATCTCTAAATTTTAATTACTGGTAAAATAAAGACAACTGACTGTATAGAACTGTTTTGAGTTCTTTAGTACTAGTTTAATGCTAACTAGTTTTCAACTACTTGAGAGTAGTAAGTGTTAAGGGGTTTCACAAAGGCCAAAGGCCAAAGCCCACCCATAACTCACCATATTCTCACGTTACCAGCAAAACCAGATGCGTTTTGATTTCTTAGACTGCAGACTATGGGGAGAAGCTAATAGGAGTGACTGTATAGTAATATGCCTGTCTCTACTAATGAGTATATTCATATGAAAATTGTCTCTTCAAAGCCACACCTTGTGGATCGATTTCAGTGATGCTACTATTTGACAAAGGATGCTCAGCCTCCTCTGTAGCAGTTAACTTCCATGCTTTTCTATCATCTATTTTTTCAGGAAAGAGAAAGGAAGGATAGAAAGAAAGAAAGAAATTTTCACCGCCCTTGTAGGTGGCCTTGATAGAAAGAGAGAAAGGAAGAAACATTCACAGCCCTTTTTGGCTGTCCAAAGCTTGGAGAGCAGGGGCTGATAGTGAGCTGGACCCATAATTCAGCTCAATATCCTCGAACCCAACTTCTCCAACAGATGTTCCTCTAAGCAATAACCAACCAACAAACAAATCGTCCCACCAACGACCAACCAACCAACAACCAACCAACCCTGGCTCTCTGGGCTTCAACCCTTATACATAATACTCTAAGCAAAAGTTTCCAGATTGTGTGCAGTCCAAGCTGCACACAGTCACAAGAACAAGCTACATGTGGCAAAACAGCTGCAAGTAACCAAATTATAGCCACTGGCAATGAACAGTCCAAATCAAATCAAACTCATTATCATCCACACACCTGGGATGGGAACAAAAACATAGTCCAAATGCCATTTCACATTTTTAAAGAAACCAAAATAACAAAACTCCTTCCAAGAGTCCTGCTACACTCCTCCTTGGCAGTTGCCCTTCTTTTTTGCATTTAATGGTGATGATTGAACTTGGGGCCTATCACGTGGTAGGGAAGCATTCTCCCAATGAGCTATATCTCCAATTTGCCTTCTTTTACAAAGTAATGACTACAAAGCATGTAAGTCTTATGTACTCGGATCAATATATTTTTCTATGTGCACACAACCAAGTGATCAACACATGGATAAAGAAGTAGAGCATGTGCAGACATTGAGAAAACTCTTATGCTCACTATCAGTTATTATCTTCTCCAGAAAGGAACCATTCATTTGAACATATCAACATAGAATTAAAGTGATAGTTTTTGAACTTTGCATAAATGCAATCATATACCATGTTTTCTTGGGTGTCTGGATCTTTTACTTCAGAATCATGTTTTTACTGCAAACCATGTTTTTTTCATGAGTAATCAATTTTCTCTGTTCATTTCTACATGACATTATGTTACATGAGTCTAGTCAGTTTACCTATACATTCTACAAGGGAAAGATTTGGGACTTTTCCCCAATGTATAATATTGTAATGTTTTCCAACAAACATAGACACTCCTACAAAAGTCAAATTAGGGAGTGAGGTTAGTGACATGGCTTGGTAAGAATGCTTGCTTAAAAGCATGAGTACCTGAGTTCTAATCTCCAGCACCCATGAAAAAATGATAGTGTGATCACGTGTTTCTGTCACCTTAGCAATGTCTGGGACTGACACAGAAGGATCACTGGAGCTTGCTGGCCACCAACCTAGTTCCATTTTAAGTGAGAGACCCTGCCTCAAGTAAATACAGCAGTGAATGATAGAGCAGAATACCTGATTTCCTCCTCTGACCTATATAAACCCACGTGGGCACATGCACCTGCACACATGTATACTCTGTATACATACCACACACACAAAATTTTTTGAGAAGTCAAATTGTTGGTTATATAGCATCTTGCTTAGATTTTAAAGATTCCTCCTATAATTTTTTTTATTTTATGTAGATTACTGTCTTGCCTGCATGTATGTCTGGTTCACGGTGTCAGATTCTCAGGGGCTGGAGTTACAGAGAGTTGTGAGCTGCCATGTGGGTGCTGGGAATTGAACCTGGGTCCTCTGAAAGATCAACCAGTGCTCTTAAACACTGAGCCATCTTTCCAGACCATTTTTATTATTTTTAAAGTGTGTGTGTGTGTGTGTGTGTGTGTGTGTGTGTGTGTGTGTTTGTGATATGTAGCACACACAAGTGACCATACAAGTGCAGGTGCCTGTGGAGGCCAGAGGTATCATATCCTATGGAGCTGGAGGAACATGCAGTTGTCATCAACCTGACATGGGTGCTGGAACTGAATTCAGGTCTTCTTCAGAAGGAGTATAACCGCTTAACCATTGAGCCATTCCCAGGCTGTATTTAGCTTTTAAAATACGCATGTAATTCAAAAGAAGTTAAAGCAGGATATTGAAAAGGTATTTATGCACACATGTTCATAGCAAGATTGCTCACAAAAACCGAGTGATAAAAGCAACTCACATGCCCATTGAGAGATGAAATTGTAAAGAAACTGCAGTATGTACAAGCAATGGAACATTCTTCAACGCTAAAAAGAAAGGACATTGTGACACATGCTTCAGTGGGATGAACCTGAAGAAAATTAAGCAAAGTGAAATAACTCAGTCACAAACTAAAACAGTGTATCATTCTACTGCATCAGGTATAAAAGTCAGATTCATTGAAACATAATATATAATAGAAGTTTGTAGGGGCTTCAGACAGAGAAATATAGGGAGGATTTTGCAAAATAAAGAGTTCTCGGGGTCGATAACTAAGATTCTGGAATGATATGATTGTATTTAATATCACTGAACAGTTGCTTCAAAATGATTGCAATGGTAAATTACTGTTTTTATTTTACCTAAAGTAGAGTTTCTCTAAAAATGCTACCACTTTTCAAAAGTGGTTGTGCTTCTTTATAGTTCATCTTTCATATATGCTATTTTCAATTCTTCCACATTTTCATAAGGACTGGATAACCCTTGTCCACTTAATTTTAACCATGATAATGACTGCAGTGGTATTGGGTTATCCTTCCAGTCTGCATTTCTCCAATGGTTGATGATGTTGAGTTCTAGTAAGTTTTTGTATTTCTTTATATCACTTTTTAACTGCTTTTTGGACTCCCTGGACCATGTGATTTTGTTGGCTTCTTTTCTTTTTGATTGTAGGAAAACTTTGTATATTCCAGATATGTCATTTATTATATGAATATGGAAGGAGAGAACGAACTCCTTAATGTTTTCCTCTGATCTCTCCATGTGTGCCGTAGCAAACAAGCACCCATAGTCACTCATGCACACCACGCGCACACACACTCACACACACTAGTCAATTAACTATAAATATCAATCAAACCATAAATTGATAATTAACTATAGATCGGTAGTATAATTATAAATTAGTAATAAACTAATTTTAAATTAAATAATTTATTGAATGACTCTTAAAAGAAAAAACTCTGGGGGAGGAAGGAACCAGGCCTGGATATCAAATAACCTGGAGCAATGATGAAGCAAAAATGGATACTCAATCCAACCACAGGATGGCTATAGTGGACAGACTCCTCCTGTTGCCTCCTTCTTCACACTTTTAACATGAAGTGGGAGTCATTAACTGCCATCACTGTTTTAGGACACGATGCGTCAACTGCCCTGTCTGAAAGAACATCTCCCTCCCTAGTACAGTTTCTATCTTTTATGGCTTGCTGGTATCTCCCTCTCTCATATATGGTATGGTGACTGGCAGGCAAAGGTAGTATGCCACAATACTAGTTGAAAAAGAACTAAAAAAATAGCCTTTGAGTTTTCAGGCTAATGTGGCAGAATTTTCACTTCAGCGTCTGGCAAAAACTGTTCCATATGTCCTCAGCATTTCAGGTCCTGAACATTGAACAATCTGTAAATGAGCCCTTCCCTGGCTTTCCTCAAGTTAATCCGTGCAGATAAATGCTATGATTTCTAAACACTGACTCAGACCTGAGAGTTAAACTAGATACTTCGTACTATTTGTCCCAAAACAAATTTTAAAAAGCCTATAAGTTGGGCTGCACGTACTGTTCAGTTGTGGAGCATATGCTTAGTATGTCACAAGTCCCCTGGGTCTCATCCCCAGCATGAAAGAATGAAACAAAGCTATGAGATGTCATCAACTTACTGCTCTTCCTGCCTTCATATCTCAACTGATGAGTGAGCTGTAATCTCTAAGTCATAAATCTTTCTCAAGATATTCATTATAGCTTCTGCATTCAAGTTTCCTTAAAAATTACACAATCTCTGGCATCCTATGGATGAAATGATCTTCTTCCCCTAGCCTAGCATGAAAATTTAACCTTTAGATCTCAGTTTAGGAGGTACTTACCTTCATAATTTGCCTAATGTGCTGGAGTTTCAAAGTTCCTTGGTCATAACTCTAACATGACATTAACAGCATTCTGCTTTGTTTTCAATGTTCATAAGACATTTTGTCCCTTACTAAGATCTAAGGCTAAAAGCTCATTTTATTCATTTCTTTATCCTTGGGACCTAACTTTCTATCATATTCATAATAGAAAGCAAATGTGTACTGAATAGATAGAAGGAGAACTGGAAAAATAGCACATGGTCTTATACATACTCACACACCCTTTGTAGCAAGATTGTATTACTGATTCAATTTCGTTACTCTAATTATTATATTTCATGGGTTTGTTCTGACTTTCAAGAAATACAGAGTCTACCATCTTAAATTTTTAAATTGACTAACCAATGTTATTAGATACACTCACGTTGTTCCATAACTAATCATTATCTATCTCCAGAACTTTTTATCTTGCAAGACAGAAATGCTACAACTATTCAACAACTTCTCATTTTCTCAGCCCACCTCCTGACAACCATCATTCTACTTTCTGTCTGTGAGAATTTGAGGACTCCAGGTACTTCATATATGTGGAACCATGGAGAAGTTGTCATTTTATGGCCCTATTAATCTATTTTTAAACTCCAGAAATGCAACATTACTGAAGACTTTTCAGAATGTCACAACTTTCAAATAAACGCTAAAGTTTCTCCTACCAGGACCTCTTCAAGTTTCAGGAGTTTTGCTAAGGAGCTCCTTATTTGAGAAGATAATGTGCATTGTCTTAATGGACAGTTTCCAGCTGCCTAGAGAAAAGACAACACAGCAGCTGGCATTGCCTAGGAGAAGCAATTCCAGTTAAGATAAGTAAGGTTTTCACTTGTGCTGTTCTGTGGGAAAAAACAAACAAGTGTCAGAGATGACAGTAAGCAAATTAAAGAAATACCAGAAACGTGATTGCAACCATTCAGGGAGAAATGGTTATGTCATCCTCAAAAAAATTATTTTACTTCCAAAAAATTAAAGTTTGTATACAGTTTCCCTTGATTGGGAAGACTAAAAATGGAATATTTGTAATGTTCAAATTTTCCAAATCTAATATTATCTAATACTTATACAGAGTATCCAAACATGTACAATTAACAAAACGAGTTCAAGCCATCAGTC
Source organism: Cricetomys ansorgei (assembly GCA_026225945.1). Taxonomy (NCBI): domain Eukaryota; kingdom Metazoa; phylum Chordata; class Mammalia; order Rodentia; family Nesomyidae; genus Cricetomys; species Cricetomys ansorgei. The sequence continues at coordinate 10,306,562 of JAMJFZ010003268.1, forward strand.
GCCAAATATTGAAGTCTCATGTTGCCAACAATAAAAAAATCAATAGCTTCCTGGTGACCTCTAAGTGCTACATAACCTGATTTCTACTAATCTGTTCACACCTGCTACCATTCACTTTTTGTTCTCTGTTTGGCCTTCAGTGGTAACTGTGACCTTCAGGCTGTTCCTCAAGTAATTGAAGCAGAATTTCTTTGTCCATTTAACCTGACTGAGCTTTTTACAGTCTTGGTTTATCTGCTGTGGCAGGGTCTCATGTCATCCAGGTTCACTTTAAACTTGCTTTGTTGCAGAGACTGGTCTTAAATTCCTGATATTCCTGACTCTACTTTCTAAGATCTGGAATTATAGATGTGTCCCACCAGGCCAACTTAATCATTTTATTAAATAGATTCTGTCACAGTACTTAATATGTGCTATAACATATTTTAAGTATTTTACACCTGCTAACTAATCTAGTTACCATAAAAACCAAATGAGGAGGTCTTTATCATATCATTATTAACTATTATTATCATATCATTACCAACTAATAACTATATCAGTAGCAGGATTTTACTGATGAAGAAACTGAAATACAAAGATTGAGTCTATTTTTCCAAGGTCCCTTGGGTAGAAAGTAATAAGCACTACATTGCTACACTATTGGGTGTGAAAATCTAGAACTTCTGTCAAGCTACTCTCTCTGGGTCTCATATTCTCATAAAGAAAAAGGAAACTATTATCGATCCAACAAATATTTATCATCTGTGTAACAAATACTTATCAAAGACTTTGTAGGTGCTAAATGATACATACATAAGAGTGGACAGAATCAACTTTGCTCTTGTTTTAATGGAACTCAGCAGCTTGTGGAATGAGATAGTTGTGAATACTTAAGAAATTATAAATATAAGATTTCTACAATAGTTCTCAACACATTTCAGGGGCTCAATAAATATTATCATTGAAGAAAGGACCTTTGGCTTTTCCCAGATGGTCCATGCAAGAAGCATATGGGAAAGACCTCAGAAAGTCTTAGTAAATATACATGCTACTTAACCCAATGTGCCATGATAAAGGGATGAGTGGTAAGAAACATCAGCAGATTCATTTCAGTAATATATTTGAGTGGTTTTATTACAATGGTAGAGAAACTTCAAAAGTGTTAAGAAATTTTATGTTATGCATAATAGATCCATTAATATTATATAAAAATATTAATATGTGTGCTCACATGTTAAGTTTTCATTAGTGAGTGACAGGGATTTGAACTTTATTTCTTTGATCCATTCATTTGTTGTGATGCTGCTGCTACCCACATTCTTTTTTCCATTCTATCTACTGTTTGAGATCATTCTAAGTTTCTCTTCATCATCTTCCATAAATATATCCGTTCTCAGTATCCTTTCCTATACCTGTCATACAAATAAAGCGTCCCCTCACCTCTTCCTTGAATGCTGAGCTGAGTGCTAGGTGTATTCCAGATACTTAAAACACAGGTATGTATGTATGTATGTATGTATGTATGTATGTATGTATGTGTATGTATCCTCAAAGTCAAGAAAACTTCAAAAGGTCATCTTAACTCTTGGGCCTTAAATAATCCAACTAGACTTTAGGTATCTTTTTTCTTATCTGTACGCTGAAAATGAGCATCAATTGGTGACCCTTTACACTTTTAAAATATTGATACTTCCTCTTCACATTATAGTTGTCATGAGTTTTGGGCGGGGGTTGGTATCTATTAGGTAAAAAAACTACATGAAAAAATATTTAAATAAGTTTAGTAACATTTTCAAGTTAATGTTATATTAGTTTTCATGGTTTCTATCCACAAATAATCTGGAGGGGTGCCAATCATAATCCTCAAGTAGAAATTCATTAGTGGATGAGTGAACACCCTCCTGCCCTTCTGTTAATCAACTTAATCTTACTAGCTGATTTTATTGACTTAGGCCTTGACAGCTCCCTATAGGGTCATATTTATTTGGACATAGGATTCTGAAAATAGGAATATATAACTTAAGTATCTTAAAGCATGTTCTCCTGGGATATTTCCATCTCTTCCAGTCAACTTTCCTAGTAATCATTACTGGAGTGTTTATTGAGGCATTTAGGAAGACAAGAATGCAAAAGCTGTTTTTTCTTGCAATTCCCTAATATGTATAGAAGAAGCTGTAGATATATTTGACAGTCTATCCAAGTGGTTCAGGTAAAAATGAAACCAAAGAACTGAAACTCTTCTGGGACTAACCTGATGGGACTTCACACACACACACACACACACACACACACAGGAACCCATGCACACACTCGCTCACTTACTCTCACTATAGGTTAATAAACAATGGATTTTAATCATCTCTGAATTTAAAAAATGCAGACTTTATTTAAATTTAAGGATTCTTCAATTGTAGCCCTTGAGTCAACAACTTCAGCACAACACAGTAACCTATTAGCAACCCATGATCAATTAGAAAGTCTTTGCTTTAATAAGCAAGCCTTTCTAGTGATGCTTAGAGAACCCATCAGTCTAATACAAGTGCTTTCTACAAGTCACGTTTCTAAGAAAGGTACAGTGCAATAAACTCCTCTTGATGACATACAATTAGAAGGAGTAAACACATAAATATTAACTCCAGGAAAAGTAAAAACAGAAAATGGCAGCTGTCTTTTCTTAGGCTTGCATCCTTTGTTTATATTTTTGTTTGTTTGTTGCAGTACTGATCATTGAACCTAGCACCTTGAACATGGTAGGCAAGCACTCTACCCCTGAGGTGTATTTCTACCCCAAGGACTTATTTTACTTCTTGTCATCAGAGTTTATTTTTGTGTGGCTTGTTAGAACTGGTTTGATATATCTTGCTATAGGTATAATTGAAAATGATCCGTATGCCTACTTCTTCATAATGCACCTCTAAATATCTAGTAGTACCACTGAATATGAACGTTGCTTTCAGTGGTGTCTAAAACATTTTCATTCTAACTGATCTTTACGTTCTTTAGAAAAATCAAAACACCTGAAGTGTAGTGTGCCTATGATCACTATACGCTAGATAATGACAAATAAGTTTAATGGTTACGATGCAAAAATGGTGTATTCCAACTTGAGAACTACTGAACAATAAAGTCCAAGAGCTCTTTATAGAAAATTGGCAATAGGAAGGACAGGCATCCGAGTGGGAGTGCATATCTACATTAGCAATAATTCCATTACGTAAAGTGCCATCCTTCCCTTTAGTCTGATTTTTTTTCAGTAAAATTAGCACATTTGAATAAAGTGGCATTTGAGAGAACATAAAAAGCATTAAAGTACTATGCAGAGAACATTAATATAAATAGTAGGTAACATTAACTAGATGTCTTTCTGTGCTTGGCACTACACTAAACACTTTATCAACATTATCATAATCTCTAAGCAATCTTCACAGTAGGTACTATTATCTTCATTTTATGATTGAGGTTAGGCAATTTGCCCTAGGCTTTATAATTAATAAATAGCAGCGGTGAAAAGTGAGCTAAGATCTGTCATATTTCAAAGCACACGCTGCCAAGCACTATATTTATTGACATGATATCACTTTCTCTGTCTCTGTAACTATATGTGCATGGGTTTATTTAGATGAACTTCAGATATAGCCCACTGAATTTGAAGCATGAAAGATGTGCTTAAAAGAAAATGAAAAGCCAGGTCTGATGGTACAGACCTGCAGCCTCAACTACTCCAGAGGCTGAGGCAGAAGAACAAAAGTTTAAGGTATACATGGGTACAGAATGAGTTCAAGGCTACTTTGGGAAGCTTAGTAAAACCTTTTCAAGAAAGAAGAAAAAGTCCTGGAGATGCAGCTCAGAAGTGGTCAAACACTTGGCTAGAAATCTCAATGCCAGAAAGGAAGGGGAACAGAATGAAAACCCCTTCATCATGGTTCAATCACGATCTTAATTTTATTTATGCTTAAAGTGAGCATGGTTTGTGTTTTATATTTTACAAGGCACTCTCCTACTGAAGATCAAGCAGAAACCTAGTGGTTCATCCAAATTTGCTTCATTGTTCAGCAAGCAGTTGTATTTATTTAACAACTCTTGGGAAGTGGCATATCTTTTTATTTGTGGGAAAAAAAGAAAACTTAAGCCTACAATTGTCTTCACTTGATATTTATTTGCTCCTAAATTAGAAAGGCCCTACTGTATCTCCAAGAACTACACATCGGTCTGAATAATTCATTTCCATACCACTGACTACTAGGACTTAGGACCATGGAGAATGAATGGAATGAACTATTGTCTTCTTTTTTCCCATCTTTGTGTACAGTTCTTATATAACAAGTTACCAATGGACTAGTGGGTATTTAATTACTCTGTGATTACTTTTACTGACCATTAGAGGCAAAATACTGTATGGTGCCAACATCAACATGGTGTCAACATGCTATTCCAACCAACAAAATTCATCATAGTAAATGAATGCCTTGGCTCACAAATGCTCTCAGTCTTCACTTTTCTCACTTCAAGCCTCAGCTTCCTAAAAAGTGACTCCTAACCCCAAAAATACTCTCTCTCTCTCTCTGTGGTTTTGCTGCAGTATTACTCAGAACTCCTATGTGACCCAGATTGGTCCCTCTGTGTCCAGAGATAACAGGGTTCTGAGCCCCTTGGAAAGTTGACTGCCTACACATTCATCTATCCTCGTTATTTTATATCACTGCACTTGGGCTGTTCTATCTCAATATAAAGAGACATAGAACTGGAATCCTGGATTAAAATCCACTAGCTTGGTTAGTATCTTGAAAATTGGAAACAGGCATATCTTAACAAGATTTCTACAGATATTTAAGATGCAGTGGATTTTCTAGTGCAGATATAGAAAGTGAGATGTAATATTGGAATGTAGTTCATTAACAGAGAAAAGCAAATGCAGGTCAAATCTTAAGAAGAAAAGGAAAGGTTTTTTTAATGTAGAAAGGAAGTCAGGCAGATGGGATTCAGGCACATGTTCTTACCACTTTAGGTACTACAAAAGCAGTCTGAAGTGAAGAAAATCCCAACATCTGCCATCAGGAATTGGCAGTGCATGGTGTTTTGAGGAAGCTGAAGAAGCATCCACTACTATCTCCTGATGCAATAAGACAAGGAAAAGGTAGACAGATTCTTTGTTTCAAACACATGCTTTACTTGTATCAAGGACAAATCTGGGAAGGTGCCTCACTAATACCATAAACAAAAAGACCTGTGAGTATGAAGGGACTCCATTGTTCACTATTACCCTAGGCTTGGATGTTTGTCTGCACTAGCAATGTGAATTACAGCTGTGCTCAGTTAAGACAGAGAGGCTAGGAGAGCAAAACAGCAGAGGTGGGAGGACAACCGTGTGTTCCACTACTGAATTCCATGCAGAAAGCAAGACATTGGGCAGCCATATTCTATTAGATGTGTGTTTTGGAGTAAGATTTTTAATCTCCTGAGTCTTATCCTATTCTTCAAAAAGATCAGCCTCTCCAGCCTTCCTCAAATGTGCTGTTATACGAATCAGCCATGTGTATCTGATACACAAAAAGCAAATTGTAATGTAAGGTAATTCTGTTCTTCCTAGAACCCATGAAATTGACCCAACTCTTTCTGGAATAATAAAAGAGAAGAAAAGGTATCTCTGATATAGATCTTCAATTTCTTTTCCCAACACACACAAACACACACACACAAACACACACACGTGTGTGTGCACACCCACATGTGCACTGAGAGAAAAAGAGAAGTGGGGAGAGACAGACAGACAGACAAAGAAAGAGACAGAGACAGAGACAAAGAAAACAGAAAATATTCGTAGGGTGGAAATAGTGACTATATAAAAAATATGCTCCAATTTCTAGAATCCTCTATTTACTTACTGTCTTTTACTCTTCAGGCTGTGTTCATACTATGACTGATTGCTGTCCAAAAGAGACTGAAAAATAATTAGAGGCTTTCTATTCATTTATCTGGAAAACATGGATCCAAAAAAGAAAAGCGAAAATATAGAAATATAATCCCTGAAGAATGGAACATTTTACATTGATAAAGGCAAGAAGACATCTAGACCTTACCCGCGGGTTTGTCCCTTTACTCTGTTTCTCATTTCCTAGTGCCTTGCATACTTAACATCCATGCAACACCTGGACAGAGGATCCAGAAAGTCAACCCACACAGTGGATGCAAAGCCACTATGTGCAATATTTACCTGTATTATACATTCCTTCTCTTTCCAAGAAATATATATGATTGCAAGTAGCAGAGGAAGTAGTACAAACAAAACAACATTTATGTAATATTGTAAAATATTATTATTAAATTTTAATATTTAATAATTAATAAATATTATTAAATAACTAATGCATATCACAAACACAGTATGTTAACAAATATCACTGAAAATTATGGCCAGTTTGTGTCTATCCTGTCTGCACTGTGCATTTTAACTTGAAATCATATGCTATGTCTTCAATATACATGTGAACTACTAAACTTACAATCACATACATTATTCATGTGTCCAGTATTATACTGTACAGAAATTAGGTGGTGTAGCAGTATTTGGTTCATCCCTCTCCCACAGGTAAGTGGGCACTCGTATCCCCAACTTCGCATCATGGTTGTTTATATCTTCTGAAGTAGACTAGAAAATTTTTATGACCAGAAATCAATTATATGTGTATTAGAGACAAAATAATTTTCTGTGAAATAAATACCTTTTCTTTGAAGTTTTCGCCAATCCGTAAGGATGGGGGACATGTCTCTATAAACATCACAACTATTATAATTATAGCTTCCAAGTTGTGTAGGTGACTTTTCTTATGCTACCCTGAACAGTGGTGATTACATTAGTAGCTTTGAAATGGAGTTCTTAGTTTTGTGAAACTTGTATAACTGCAAAGTGCTGTACAGTTTAGCTAGTTTTGTCTTAAGAAAAATTCAGCATAGCTATACAGAAAAACTCATCTATCTCTAGGTCCTCAGCAGGACAGCTATTGAAAGTAATGTCTATTTAAGGTACTTTTCATCAACGGGAGTCTAAATTGATTTCATAATTTTTGGTTGAGGTTCCTCAGGTATAATTATAATTTTGAAAGTAAAAAGAAAAGTTCTATTTCTAAAATTACTTTCTATTTTCTGTTTTAGAAATAATTTTAGCAATAGCCTTCATGATTCAGAGAAAGGCCATTTTAGAAGCACTTAGCTGAATGTAAATGTGATTTTTTTTTCATTAATTTAACTCAAATAATTTACTGCAGCTGGAATTTCATGGGTAAAAGCAAATGAAGAAGACATTCTCTTGGGCTTTTTCCTTCATATTTCAGTTCGTCTGGACTCCTCTTGGGACAAGGAAGATGGAGCTGTAACATACAAAATATTTCCTTCCATTCAACATTATCTATGTGTTAGGCACTGAAAATATCAGGTTAAAGTGAGGAAACTACAATGGGAGGAAAAACAAATTATGATGAGTCTCAAATTTTAGGATGTTGTAAATACCAGTATCCCCAGTTAAATATGAATTTCAGATGAATAATGAATAATAATGTGAGTGAGTCACCATGAAAGATTTAGGAGATATATATATATATCTCCTAAATGCATGCATAAATATATATCTCCATGCATATATATTAGGGCAAACCCTAAGATTTGTATATCTAAGTCATTCATTAGAAACAGAAAAATTCAAAGAGAACACAAAGAAGGGAGTATCATCTTATGTGTGGTGGACTAATGTGTTGTCTGTTAGTGACAATTTATCTCCTTTCCTACAAGTAAAACAAAAGGATTACAGGAACAGAGAAGAGTTATTGAGGAGGTTAAAGATAATTCACATGTAGTTGTGTACACCAGTCTAGAGTCGGCAGGGCAAGAACTCCAGAAAGCATCACTGTGGCTAAGACCCAAGTAAAATAGCTCGAGAAATTTAAAAAAAAAATAGACTCCTGAGAACAGATACAAAAATCTGACTACCCCGTGTATATTTGTAGTGGTAGTGATGAGGAAGAATTTATCACAAACTGGCAGGATTAGCCTCCAAGAAGCATTTCCTTAATAGGTACATTGTTTTGTTTTGTTTTTTAAGTAAAACCAGAGTTGCTGTCATCATTTACTGGAGCAGGGTAGACTGTGATCTTTGCTAAGTTAGTATATAAAGTATTGCTACAGTTTGGATCTGAAATGTTCTCAAAAGGCTGTTGTATTAAAAGGTTGGTCACCATTATTATAGTTACTGGGAGGTCATAAAGCTTTTAAGATATGGGACACAGTAGAAGAAAATTAGGTCACTGGGGATGTGTCCTTGAAAAAGGCATTGCAACCCCAGCCCTTTCATGTCTCTCATTGATTCCCCAGCCACCATAAGGTGAACAGGCTCCTGCCGCCCACTCGCCATACACTCTCTCCATGATGTACTGTGCCTTCATAAATCCAAAGCAATGAGGCCAGGTGATGGTGAACTGAAATAGCAATCCAAAAATAAACCCTTCCTTATGTAAGCATAGTTCTCTCGAGTGCTTATTACAACAGAAACCTTACTAATACAGGTATTTGAGAAGAATTACATGTGCATTAGTGAAAGATTTGGATTAAAAACCTAATTCTATTATCATAAAATAAACATTATGAGATGGTGTTGTATAATAAAAACAGTAAGTATATACTTTTAAGGAAGTTATATACCTCTTTAATCCTAAATTTCTTGGTAGTCACATTTAATTAGTAATGGTGATGACTGTGACGCTATACATGAAAGTACTTTCCATAAAGCTTAATGCACAGTAAATTCAATGAGTATTAGTTACCCTTAATACCATTTAGGTGAGGGAAACAATTCCCTTTTTGTATGTTGGCTTTTTGTCTAAATCTAGAAACCCAAATAACAAAAGAGCTGGTTAACAGAAGAAAAGGAGAAAATATTAAATGTATATGTATGCAGGGACAATTATTAAAAGTAAACCCCAAAGAAATGGTTAAAGAATAATACATTGATGCTTTTTAGGCAAATAATACATTTGTGAGGGAATGGCGGGACAAATGGATATGTGGACTAAGGTAGTAATTCTAGGGATGTTACTAAGAGATATTATGCTGGGAGGGAAGTAAAAGCCTCTGGTAGATAAGGGTTATTTCGGACTTTGTTTATTCAGGTTTATTGCAGACCCAATTACCAGTATCTGGTGAGCCAAGGCTATTTTCTGGCCTTGGTATGTGAAGGACATCCCTCCCAAGAGAATCTTTATGGCTTTCAGCAGGTTAGCAATCAGAACTGGCCAAATAGTTTTTCCTGAACTTGTATTTCCTCTAGTGATGCTGTTTGAAATAAACAACATACTGATTTGACGTATAGTGAGATGCATTCTCTTAACTCCTTCACCACCAAAATCCTCTACCCAGCAGAACTGACTCTATCATATCACACTGCACCTTTAGAAAGCCATGTTCTCAATACCAAGACATGATAGGGCCAAATTTATGAATCCCAGTATGAAAAAAAAATCTCTGCTGTATATAACAACACAAACTTCTCCAGAACAGGTTGTGGGATTTTCAAGTACTTGTAACTAAACTTTTCCTTACACTTAAGGAAATATCATTCATTAAAATTATGACCACAGGTCTTATTAGCAGAGTTGACTTTTCAGTATTTGGAGAACCCATTCTGCTAAGAGGAAGCCCAGAACACAGTGCAGACATCAGCCTAGATCCCTGATATCAGGGGTTCTTCTAACACATGAGTCATTGATAAAGTCTAATAAAGACTCCCACCAGACACTGTTTCAAGTGTTTCCTTACACTAGGCATTAATCATCATATTTCAGGAAACTAGGGCTCAAAGCAGTTTTTAAAAGCTTTATCAAGTAAGAGAGCTATGATACACATCAATATCTAGTGGCTACAATGCTCACACTTAACTACTTTCATATACATTCATGCTATTATGCACATGACATAACAACACTGTGCCATGAAAGCTACATGATTAGCAGAGGGTGAGGAAGGGGTGATGGCAGAAGAAGATGAAGCAGGAGAAGTAGGAAGAGAAGGAAGAGGAGAAGAAGAAAGGAAGGAAGGAGGGAAGGAAGGAAGGAAGAAAAATATGGTTCTAATCATAAGCTCTAACATCTAAAATAAATCACAAATAATTACATCAGAGGTCCAAGTTCTATTAAATCTCCAAATCAGTGGTTTGGACACTAGTTCTAATAGAAATTTAGAGAAGAGAAAAGATTTATCATAGGAGCTGGAGCCTAAAATGCAAAGATTCTGTGCCTGATATTTCAAAAATGGTTTTTCTCTGGTAATTTGGCTCCCTTAATGATTGATGCAGTTTCCTGAACCACTGATTTGACAATCAGATTGAGTATCATTGCTGGAATGATTAACTATATATAATGTAGCATGATTCCCCCACCCAAGCTAAGCATTTCCGTTTTCTTCAAGATACTGACATATTTTTATGTAACATGTACTCTAATTGTTTAACTCTATTTTAATAAATCTTACCTGATACTTTTCTTGGCTCGTAATCAATATCATCCTCCCAATGTTGCTAAAGTTCTATAAATATACAAAAATCTTGGCCACGTGTATATTTGGTAGCAAGGTTATCTCCTATGATTTTATGAATTTTTATATAATTTGAAGCACGTTTTGAATTTCAAATCCCAGTTTATTAAAGAGAGATGGGATTTCTTCACAACACCTTTGCCATACTGAAATGCCAATTGCTTAACTGCCATCTTGTGGCAAATGACATACACTGTTAAAAAAAAAGCAAGAAAGCAAAAAAGAAAGAAAGAAAGGAAGAAAAGATTCAACATTTCACCATATGAGTCAAAATTTTCATTTTATTTTCCCCATAAAGGATGATTCTGTATGTTTTTCACAAGTTAGGTGAATGTTAATAAATGTTAGAATTTAATAGTACCTTATGCTGAGGCAAACTATGAAAAAATGGCTCAGTGTGATTCTCTCCAGTATTAAAGTCTCAGCGCTGTCTATATCTTTCTGGAAGAGAACAAATTAAAGACCATAAAATGAAGTCTACCCACATTTCTTTCCATGAGCTCATTCATTATTTCTAAAGGTGGTGCAATCCATGTTGGAGTCCTACTTATCTGTCTATAGAACAGTTTGTCTCTCACTTCTCATGTGCTTCCACTTACACTTGGGTATGCTTATTTAGTTCAGCCTTAGTATTAAGGACTCATATTGAGGCTTGAAAGGCAAGTCTGGCTGGAGAATGTATAAAGGGAAATTTCCCTTTGAGAACCAGGTCTGTTTGACTGTGTTGCTGTGCAACCAATGAAGGCAGTTCCTGTAAATGTGCTATGTGCATATTCTGAGTACCTAGGTTGGTATCTCTAATCCTGTTTTTCCCCTTTACCAGCTGTTTGGACTTCAACAAGCCACTTAAGATATTTGTGCCATGTCTCCTACAAACAAAAAATGGTGAATGTAGAAACAATTTGTAGAACACTTTGTAGTGTTCGTGAGAATGCTAAATGAGTTAACAGGAAATTTTTGATGGTGCTAAACAGAGTATCAGTGCAGAAAACGTGTGAGCTCATATGACTTACTATTTGCTATTCTTTTTTTTTCCCTTCTGTAATGTCAGGTCACTCTAGTGATGTTTGACTCTCAACACTCAATCATTCTGCCCATTCCAAAGTGACTTAGCAAATGTTTATTGAGCTCCTAGCATGTGAGGAACATAATCCTACGTACTGAAACTACAAGAATAAAAAGACAGTTTGTTTTGGATGTCATGTAGTCCATAGCCAGAAGGTATTAGACAATAAAAAGTTACATTTGTGAATAATATAATTTTAAAATTTCTAAGGTGTTTCGTTATACTGTTCATGGGGGAAATGGAAAAATGTCTATTCACCCCAGATAGGGAAGAGAGGACAGATTAAATCAATGATAGTACCAAAGTCCAACTTGGTGAACCAATGAATTTTATTGGAGTTACTTACAGGAGCAGAAATAACTCAATGGCAGCTAGTTCTATCACCAAGCATGGGTGATTGCTCATGAAAACTGGAAACCTGGAGCCCACTGAAGAATTTGTGAACAGCTCAACAGGCTAGAATGTCTCTTCCAGGCAGTTCAGCTGCTCTGTGCCTGTTCCAGGCAGCTTGGCTTGTCTGAGAGTGTCTCTATTCAGTCCTTGCTGCTTATATATGCTTGAGAAGGGAAGGAGCTCGTGGATACTGTTTGTTTTGTAGACTTCCTGAAGCTATTGAGTGGGTTTTTTCCAGAGCTTAATGAGCTTCCTGAGGGATAAAATGTTTCACTTCCTATTAGAACATTCTGTGTCTTAAGAAGCTTCCCTCCCAGAAGAATGGATTGGTACACAACATGAAGGAAACAGAATGCAAGAGCCTGAAGGACAGAGTTGAATTCACAAAGGTAGAAGTGTGTAAATGAGGTGGTAGTGCATGAGGTGAGAGATATTAAGGAATAATAAGATTGTCGATTTTCTTTTCAATGATCATACTTTGTTTCATCTTAAGAGCTAGAAATTTTGTCCAGAAAAGAAATTAGATGTGCAAACAGAAATAAATCAAACGGCTACAATAAACCTAAAGGAAATACTTCAAGACACTGGTATAAGCAACCATAGTTTAGATAGGAACCCCCCAAGGACAAGGCCACAATCCTAATTAATAGACAACTATGATTACTTCAAACTAAGGCATTTCAACACAGCAAAAGAAGCAGTCAATAGGACGAATGACAACTTTACAGAATGAAAGAAAATACTCGCACTGGTTTATCTAACAAATAACTGAAATTTGGAATATAAAAGGAAGTCAAGAAGATTAGTATCTAGGAAACAATCAATTTCAAAACAGGCTAAGATGGGCAGTGGTAGCACATGCCTTTAATCCCAGCACTTGGGAAGCAGAGGCAGGTAGATCTCGTGTGAGTTCGAGGCCAGCCTGGTCTACAGAGTGAGTTCCAGGACAGCCAGAGTTACAACAGAGAAACCCTGTCTCTAAAACCCAAATAAATAAATAAATAAATAAATAAATAAATAAATAAATAAATAAATACAAGCTAAAGAACTTAGAAGACATTACTCAAAAGAACATCTACAAATGGCAAACAAAAATAATTTCATTTTTCTATTATTGGGGGAATGCAAATTAAAAACCACATTTACAAGAAGTAAAAATGATTGCAAGGATACAGAAAAAGAGTCACACTGTCTATGTGTGCCTGTGGCTGTACTTGTCCCTGTGCATGTGTGTGTGAGAGAGGGGGATTGCATATAATTTCTGGAACTTTAACACTTGTCTTCATGCTTACAAGACAAATAGTTTATTAACTGAGATAGCTCACTAGCCTGAAAAACAGTAACTTTTGTGTACTTCTGGTGATAGATAAATTAGTACCATAATTATGAAAAAATAGTATAGTGATTTCTCAGAAATTTTAAGAGAGAATTACTATATGATCCAGTAATTTACTACTTGGCATGTACCAAAGGAGATGGAATCTTTATACAGAAGAGATACATGCACACCGAAGTTCAATACAACATTCTTCTGAGCAATGATTCAAACGAAATGTCCTTCAGTTAAAGAATGACTAAAGAAAATGTGATGTACTTATAAGGATGAAAATACGTCGTTTGCAGCAAAATGAATGAAACTGGAAAATGTTATATTGACTAAACCAAGTTAGATACAAGCAGAAAAAAATTACATATTCATTTATGAAAACTAATGATTCAATATTGTAGAAATGATAGTTTAGTAGATATGGGGAAAGGTGAGAGGAAAAGAAATAAATAAATTAGGAGGGATTGGAAAAGGTGTTGTGGGGAGAGACAGAGGCAGAGGGTTGAGGGCAGATGGAATTATAATACTTTTAAATTAAAATTATTTTTCCTTTTATTGAAAATAGATTCTAGCTTCACACAATATATCCTCATTTGGTTTCCTCCCTATATTGTTGCCAGTTTCTCTCCACCTCCCCTCTTATTTGGGTCCACTCCATATCTGACTTTCACTAGAAAATAATAGGCTTTTAAGGGATAATAATAATAAATAACAAAATAAAATATAACAAGATAAAACAAAAATTATCACATTGAAATTAGACCAAATCAAACCAAAAGAAGGAAAAGAACCTAAGAGAAGACACAAGAATCAGCGACCTTAGGCTGGGCTTGGTGACATATGACTTTAGTCCCAGCACTCAGGTATTAGAGGCAGAAGGATCTCTGAGTCTAGGCCAACCTGGTCTACAGAGCAAGTTCCAGGACAGCCAGGGATACACAGAGAAACCCTGCCCTGAAAATAAATAAATAAATAAATAAATAAATAAATAAATAAATAAATAAATAAATGAATGAATGAATGAATGAATGAATGAATGAATGAATAAATAAATAAATAAGAGACCCACTTGTTCACACACTTAGGAATTCCATAAAAACACTAAACTGGAGGCCATAGTATATATGCAGAAGATGTGGTGAAGACCCTTGAAGGCTCTATGCATGCTGCTTTAGTCTCTGTTAGTTCATATGAGCTTTGCTTATGTTGATTTAGAGGGGCCTGTTCTCCTGGTATCCTCCTTCCCCTCTGGCTCTTATGCTCTTTCCACCTTGCCTTCCATGGGGTTCCCTGAGCTCTGAGGGGAGGGATTTGATGAAGACATTTCATTTAGAGTTGAATATTCCAAGGCCTCTCTCTCTCTTCATAGTGTCTTGTTGTGGGTCTCTCTATATTTGTCTATATCTTCTGCAGGAGGAAGGCTGAACAAGGCACTGATCTGTGAGTATTAGCAGAATATCTTTATGATTCATTTCATTACTACATATTTTTAGACCAGTAGTATTTGGTATTTGTTGTTATATTTCTATATATTCAGATGCTGTGTGTTAATCATATTTACTCATCAAATACAGAATGTATGTGTATATGAAAATATCACAGTGAATCCAATTAATTTGTACATTTAATATGTTATTAAAATTATAATGACTTTTAAGATTGAAATTTAATCTTACAAAAAAGGATCATGAGAGATGTTTATCGTCCTTTAAAGATAAGAGATATATTCACTCCCTTGAGTTCTATAAGATTACTACTCATAACAAATTCTCCTTTTTTTTTAACCTTGTTTTGTTTTATGTTGATATCCAACTGGACAAAGTTTCCCCAATGACTTAAACCCTCTACCACTAAACTTGCAAAATTGGTTCTCCCTACCTTCATCACTGACTCTCATTTTGGTTTTCCTTATAAACCTCTGTACCATGAGCAGACTGCCTGTTCCCTAAATGTCCCAAAGATCTGGATGTACCGATTTTGAGACTACTCTTCCACGACATCTTTTTTACTGCCATAGACACAAGAACTAAATGATGAAACAAAGTAGAGGTCCAAGTATGTGCTTCAGACTCAGAGAAAGAGATAGTCGAGTCGAAGGAATAGACTTTCACAGAAAGAAAGAATGATCCTCAGGGAAATACAATGATTGCTGTATGGTAGAATCAAGCTATTGACAAAGTGAGGGATTGGGTAAAAGAACTTCTCGACAAGTGTACACAGTATAGCCTCAGAGAGCATAAGAATGCAGTATTCAGAGAATCCGAGTTGGCACGGAGCACAAAGCAAAGTGTAGTAGCTAATAACAAGTCTTCAGTCCTAGGATTGTAACTCAAGGTTAGAACAAACAAGAATTGTTCAGGATGAGAACATCCCCTCTGTTGCTGGACCAGAGTAGTTTTAGTGACAATTTAGAAACTCAGTTACATGAGCATAGTAATATGTAGGAACAGAAAAATTGGAATCAAGTATCTTTTTCATTAAATCCTCTTCTCCTGTAGGTAGAGGAATCATTTAATCCAGCAACATGGCTGGATCACATTGAAAGGCCTGTGTGAGAGCTAGGAAGGGATGAAACCCAAGGTTTATATGAAGGGATCACACTCAGTGGTCTTTATGAAGGGATCACATCCAGGGGTCTGTGTGGTCCAGATGGAATGTAGAAAGAATGTGAGGTACACACCTTTAATCCCAGTATTCAGAAGGCAGTGGTGGTCCATGCTCCTAATCCCAGTACTTGGGAGACAGGGAGCAAAGCTCCATAGACAGGAATTAATGTACACAGGAGTTAGTGTCAGACAGAAAATGATTATCTAGGATGAAAGTGAAGAGCAGGCAAAGTGACAAATCAGAGGAAGAGTTGGCTGAGTGAGTCAGAATGAGGACATGCCCAACTCTCACGATACAAAAGCAGGCTCTCAGCTCAGACATAGAGGATAAGATCCAGAGACAGAGGATACGGCACAGGAACAGTTTGGCAGAAGAAGTCAATATCAGACACAAGAGTGAATCAGTTTGAAGCCTAGCAGAGCAATTCAGTCAGATCCTGTCAGAGTCAGAAGAGTTCAGTCAGAAACAAGTAGCTGGCTCAGAAGGTCAATTTGAACCAGCAGCTTGGAGAAGAGTTTGATCCACAACAGCAAACCAGAAAAGTCAGTTGAGTTCAGAACAGCTTTAAGTTCAGAAGGAGCTAGACAGTGGTTTAGTCAGCAGTAAGTTTCAGAGGCTTAAAAGTTTTAGAGTGATCAAAGGCTGAAGCCTTCCAATTATAAGCTTAAGACTAGATGGTATGGAGGTCTAAATGCCCCAGAGCTCCGGGACTAAGACTGGGATTGGATTAGGCAAAGAATAAATACCTTTTGCACTGAATCAACATCTACTGTCCTAAATCAGAAGAAATGTGTGAGATTTCAGTTGGTAGAGAGTGGAAAGCAAATATTTCAAATTTGGGACACATTTATGAAGTTACCCATGAATTATACACTTGATGCAGAGAGAAGCTTAAAGGACCAAATCATTGGCTGCTCTTTCTCTTTGAATACAGATCTCCTTGGAAAAGGTCAGAAGTTTTAGATGTAGGCCTATTCTCTAACAACTCAAGTGAGACCAGAAAATCACTTCTCAGAGGCACTAAACACTTCCTATTTGATAATGTCTTTGGTCTCCAGTCATGGAAACTAATGCCCCTGTAGAAAAGCAAGAAAAAGGCATATGTGTACAGGGATACAAGCAGGTCACTGAACACATTGCTGGCCAAACTGCTAACTGCATAATAAAGTAGTTCAGGGTAACATCACAGAGAAATTGCATTTTTATGTCCCTATCTTCCCCAACTAAAGAGACTATGGGCATACTAAAACCAATATATGGCCTCAAACTAAAAGCAAAGGCAGATGTTAGCTTTCAAATGTCCAAATTAATGTTTATACTTACCTCCCCCTCAAAGTTCTGCTGCCTCAGTCAAGCAAGGAAAACTCGTCCTGGAATTAGAGGAGCTTTACAGTTTAAGATTAAAAGACAAACGTATGTTTAAAATGCATGAGTCACTAAGTTTTTGGACCAAGGAAAATCATTCTGTTTTTAGAAGAATCAAGTGTTTCCCTTGATCTTTGAGGAAAGGACTGAAATTTACTATAAAATGTCATTTTTCCTTTTGACTGAGATGTGTGTGTGTGTGTGTATGGAGAGAGAGAGAGAGAGAGAGAGAGAGAGAGAGAGAGAGGAAGAAGAAGAAAAGGAAGAGGAGGAGGACAAGAAGGAGAATGGGATACAGTTGGGGACACTTGGCACAGAGATAATGAAAACGCGAAGTAGGCTGGGAAAGCTGAATGGTAAATGTTTGCTACATGATTACTACAGAAATTTGAAAACTCTTTCTTTTGATCCTAGGGTCAATGATTTCAAAGATTAGTTGCTTATTGCCTCTTCCATTGACAAGGCCATCATTGAAAGAAGCCAGTACAAGAACTCTGATATGGCAGGAAACTGGAGGCAGAAGCTGACTCAGAGGTCATGGAGGGTGCTGCTTACTGGCTTGCTTCCCGTGGCTTGCTCAGCTTGCTTTCTTATAGAACCCAGGACCACCAGTCCAGAGATGGCACCATCCACAATGGCGCCCACAACTTATATGCTGGAATACTTGATTCCCAACTGGGTGGAACTGTTTTGAAAGGATTAGGTGGTGTGACTTCACTGAGGAAATTGTGAAAGGGGATTGGTTTTGATGTTTCAAAAGATTCTTGCCATTCCCAGTGCTTTCTCTCTGCCTCCTACTCACAGACCAAAGTGTGAGCTCTCAGTTGTTCCTGCTGCTATGCCTTTGCTCCACCATAATGGACTTTAAGCCTCTAAAACCATAAGCCCAGGTAAATGCTTTCATTTGTAGGTTGCCTTGGTCATAGTATTTTCAGCAGCTATAGAAAAAGTAACAAGTAACCAAGACATTAATTTTAGGATAATATTTTCTATTTCTGAAAACTTGCCAAGGAGACTTTACATGGAGAGCATGGAATTTGAAGATTGTGTTGGGTAATATGGATGGAAACTTTAACAATATTAAGACAACCAATCTACGACAAGATGTATTTCTGTTTTGTGTATGCATATTAATCTTTATTAAATTCCTTCAGCAATGTTTTATAGTTGTTAGTGTGCTAATATTCTTGCTTCTTTGGTTCATTTTATTCCTAGGGAGTTTTTTTCTTTATAATGTTCTTATAAGAGAAGTTGTTTTCTGCAATTCCTATTTATATTGTTCCTTATTAGCCTCAAGTAACACCATTCATTTTGAATGTTGATTTTATATCCTCTAAGTTTGAGGGATCCGTTCATTAGTAATACTGTTTTTATGAAGTCTTTAGAGTCTGCAAGATATAAAAGCATGTTATATTCAAAACTATATAATTTTATTCCTTACTTTCTAATTTGTATGATTCTTATTTTTCTTTATTGTGCAATTATGCTGATTATTATCATTATTCCAGTACTATTTTAATGTACACAAAAAATATCAGTGCCTTGTATCTGATCTTTGAAAAAAATTTCAATTTTTCAGCTATAGACATTTTGCATACGAGTTTTTATGTTTATATGTTTCTTGTGAAGCAACGTTGAATTTTGTCAAATATTTTTTTTCTGCTGCCCTTGAGATGGTCATGTGTTTTTCCTTCATTCCTATAGTTACTCTGCTATATTGATTTATATCTATGGGCAACAAATCATTAAAACAATGGATAAAATATTATCAGATATTATATTCCTTTTAATGTGCTATTAAACTAAGATTGCTAGTCTTAGGCTGAGGACTTCTGCATCAATATACACCAGGAATACTGGTGTATGGATTATTTCTCCTACAGTATCTTTGTCTAGCTTTGATATCAGGGTAATGATGGCTTTGTATAATGAGATTGAAAATATTCTTTCCATTTCCATTGTGGTGGTTTAAATGAGAATGAATACCAGAGACTCATGTGTTTGAATGCTTCGTTCCCAGTTGGTGGAACTGTTTGGGAGGGCTTGGAGATGTGGCCTTGTTGGAACAGATATGTCACTGGGAGTGAGTTTTGAGGTTTGAAAAGCTCACACTAGGCCAAGTCTCTTCTCTGCTCATACTAGGCCAAGTGTCTTCTCCCTGTCCCTCTCCTGATCCCCTTCTCTTTCTCTCTGTCTTTCTTTCCTGCTGCCTGAAAATCAGTATGTAAAGCTTTTAGTCCCATGCTTGCTTGCCTGCCTGGCATCATGCTTCCTACTATGATGATCATGGACTAATCCTCCAAAACTGTAAGCAAGTTCACAATTAAATGTTTTCCTTTTTTTTTATGAGTGGCTTTGGTCATGTTGTCTCTTTAGAGAAATAGAACAGTAAATAAAGCAACATAGGTTATAAGACTTTGGAAAAGGGACTGGAAAGACAGCAATTAAAAGCACATACTCTCTTGAAGAGGATGTAAGATTGGATCCCAGCCCCACAACCAACTGTAACTCCAGCTTCAGAGGAAATCAATACTCTCTTCTGGACCACTTCACAGGCATGCCCTTAGTCTAACCTAATCTACACCATCCCTCATTGAAACTTCCTTACAAGTGATTCTAAAACATATCAAATTGACAATCAAAGTTAACCATCACAATTGATTACCCCATAACAGCCTTGCACTATTGCACCAGTGGCCACATGTTGCATGACTAACCCATAGTGTAGCACACAGGAGCTACAGTTGAGACCATGCTTTCCCAAAAGCCTGAATAGTTACCTTCTAGCACTACAAGAGGTAGCCAACGAGAAGAAACTATCTAATCCAATTCTTGCAACAAGACCATATGATCTCTTCAGCAGTAGTCTTACCATCTAATTCTGGTAAGCAACTAACAACAGAGGCAATCACCTCTGTTGTTTGGGGGTATTATAAAATTTCCTTACCAACAACACTTAGGGAGGGAGTAAATTTGTGGAACTGGATATTTCATGTAATAACCTATAGCTTCTAAGCAGATTAAATGTTTTTTTTGTCCTGTCTGAGGCCTTCTCTTTCATTTGAAACTCACACATTATCTACAGTAATATTTTTCTGAAAGTACCATGAATTCTTAGATATTTTAATTCTTATGCTTTGTTAAGGTATATAATTGTGGCATCAACCTATAGAGAAATTTCTGAATTATTTTTTTCTATAAGAACTGGTGTTGACAAGGTAGTCCACTCTAAAACTAAATGATTGGCCCATCATTAATGACCTGTCTTCCCTACCTTCTTTTGATCTTGGATTTGTTTGGAGTTCTGGGGACAAACATTTCCTGTTGGTATGTCTGTCCACTTCTTGGGAATCACTAGATTTGTCATGTCAATGTAACTATATCATTCATTAATTTCTACCTACATTATACCTCCCATCTATTCCTCACAGTTCTTTTCTATCAACATCATGCTTTCTTGATTTTCAGATTCAATTGATTGTATGTCTTTGTTCCATCTTTTAAATTCACTGTAATGTTAGAAAAGTCTAGTAGTAGATATGCTCAAGAAACTATCTAGAACTAAAAATTTTTATTGTCTGCCATATTGTATTGCTCTCATATAGGAATTTCTGTGTTTTATTTGTGCTGTCCTGAAAGAAGTTACATCCAAATCTAATTTCTTTTTTTATTTTTGGTTATTTTTTAATTTAATTTTTATTGAGATAGAGCTTACTATTACCCAGGCTGGCCTTGAACTTACTATATAACCAAAGCTGACCTTTAACTTCCAATACTGCAGCCAACCTCCCAATGCTGGGAATACAGGCATGAACCACTGTACCCATTTCTATCCTAATTTCTGAGTATCCTTTATGATATATTTATAAATGTGATTTTCAGACCAGTACATTAGTACAGTAAAATAGACTCTGTACAAGGTAACCAATACTTTAGCTGAATAGAATTGAATTAAAAATTATATTATATCCTATGTAATGAGAATTTTTTTAAAAAAACTTTTTTTTCATAACTATGTGAGTGAGGTTTGTCCATCTGTCTGTCTCTGAACTTTATTGTGTGTGTCATGTCATACTAAAATATCCCATGCTGAATCACTGGCGGCATAGTTTGTAAAACATTGGCTTATGGTGGATTTATACCTAAGTAGAAACATTTTGACATCTTCTACAAAATACCTGAATAGAATTTAATTAGGAAAAGTGTGAAGATGAAGTTTATTTTCCATGGTAGGAATCAGCAGCAGCTATTTGAAGAATATCTGTTAAGAAGGGCTGGCAAGATAGCTTATTATGTAAAGGTGCTTGCCACTGAGCCTGATGACCTAAGTTCCAGTTTCATCTGTAGGACACCACATGGTAGAAGGAAAGAACAATCCTTTCAATTTGTTTTCTGACCTGTCACCCATGTCACAGCATGTGTACACATACATTTGTACACACACACACACACACACACACATAAATAAAATGTGGTTAAAATATTTTAGACTGTTTTCTGACCTTGTTGACTGGAAAAGCACATACATTTAGAAAACAGAATGAGTTGAAGACTGGATTATAGATACTTGATAAGAGATTTCAATTCATGGTTTTTCAGCAACATGTTGGTTCCTAAACTTTTGATCTGAGTGAACTATTCATATATTCTTTTTGGTAGACATTATAGCAACTCAAACAAAAAGTCACTGTGGCTTGGCCATTTTACACTTCAACAAAGAGTGAAGGACAGTTCAATTTGTTTCACATTCTCGCCAATACCTAATGTTGTCATTGTTTTGGGTTTTGCTATTCTATTCTGTATGAAGTACTCTTTCACCATAATTGCACTTACCTTATGACATGCTATTAAGCATTTTTTGTTTATGTGCTCTCTGAATATCTCTTCTGATGTGTCCAGAATGTTAGCCCATTTTTGTAACTTTCAGATTAGAAGTGGCTTTAACTGAAAGATGTTTATTTATGTCATTTGCTCATTGGCTAAGGAGATTACTTGGAGTTTTTATGTTTTTAAGATTAACTTGTAAGTTCTTAAGTGATCTTTTAATTATTGTACTCTCTCTCTCTCTCTCTCTCTCTCTCTCTCTCTCTGTGTGTGTGTAATGGAAGATGTGTGTGCTACAGATCATGTATGGAAGTCAGAGGACAACTTTGTGGAGTTAGTTCTTTTCATCCACACCTTTCCTTTGGTTCCGGAGATCCAATTCAGATCAGTAGGCTTATGCTACAAGCACCTATACCTGATGAGCCATCTTACCAGTCCACTAAGTGTTTTGAATTCATATACAAACTTTTACTGTCCAAGACCTGTTAGATGAATAACTACTAAGTATTTCCACTTATTTTGTGAGTTGTCTCATTATTTTGTTGATAGTTTCATTGTACAAAATCATTTTAGTCTCATTTTTCAGTATTTGTGGTGTTTTGGCTTAGCTAATAAAACTTTTTTTGCTTACAGAACTATGAGATCAAGCTTCCAGCAGATTCACTCTTTGTTGGCAGTTCACTTCCTGGCTCATCGATAGATTCTTTCTTGTTTTTGCAATTTTTACAAGTCAAATATAATTATATCAATCCCTCCCTCCAACCCCTCCCCTGTCAGTCCTCTCTCCTTCTCAAATTCATGGACTTCGTTCTTTAATAATTATTGTTTTGTATTTTACATATGTGCATGTATGTATGAATGTATAATCTTCTGAATCTCTTTTGTGATGCGTGTATACTTGTATGTATGTTCCCATGGATGGCCACCTGATATTGGATAACCAGTTAGAGTACTAATTCCTAGGGAAGACTAATTCTCCCTTTCTATGAAGTCATTATTTGCTTGTAGTTCTTTATCTAGCGATGGGGCCCTGTGAGATTTCTCCCTTCTACACTTCCATGTCTATTGGTGTGTCATTGTTCAGGTAGCCATACTATTGAGGTAATATTTCAAACCTAAGCTTTTGGAGAACGTTTAGTGTTTTCAAAATTGTGGGTGCTACCTTAAAGCCTTTGAGTCATTTTCAGTTGGCTTGTATAGAGTGAAAAATGGGGTCAAGTTTCAGTCTTATATATGCTCTTATATATGTTTTTATATATGTTTATCCAGCATCATTTAAATTTGTCCTTATTGTAATATATGATTTGACACCTTTGTTGATATTCCATTGGCTGTACATGTGTGAGTTTATTCCTGCCTTAATCCCAGCTCCTCCCTACTGTGGAGCAGACCTCAGTCAACGCATTTTTCATTTTCCTAGTGTTCACATTTAGCTTTTATTTGTACATATTTAGAGTACTTATCAGATATATTTTTTGCCAGTATTTTATGTCTAGTTTTTATCATTGCCTTGACTATATATTCTAGAGGATGCTTGGTTTTTTGTTTGTTTGTTTTATAAGAAAAACCAGGAAACATCTTTAAGATAAAATATAATACTGTAATAGAATATGAGCACTGATGTGTGTTTACAGTATATTGACGGCAGCATATAGGTATGTGGTGCATTTGTGTGTGTGTTTATTGTATTAATGAACAAGTATGGTTATAGCCATAGATTATACATATGTAGGTGGATAATGTATTATTCATGGCTATCCAGAGAAAGAAATGTAATAAAAGGGAGGAGAGAGGACAGTGAAAGTGCATTGCTGGTCTTGCTAGCTGAAAGCCAACTGTTTCTGGTGAGGCTAACTTATAGTGATAGAGGAAAACATTTGCAAAATCATTAGCTTCATACCACACACCAGAGGATGTGCTGAATTTTCTCAAACAATGAAACAACATCTGGTATAGCACCACAACTCAAGTCATCGTGTGCTGAAGCTTACAATAACCCACTACTGTCATCCATGATCCATCTATCTTTGGCACATACATTGAAATAAAACAATATATTGGAATGTGCAGGAATCAACCCCCTTGCCCATTTCATATTCTTCATGGTGGCACTAATCTCTTCAATCACCATAGAATGCAGTGGCTCCCATGGTCCTTACATCATAACAGCCTTTATTCCACGGATCAGGGAACCAGTGTGAAGATTCTGCCAGCAGCTGAGTATATCTTCTCTAATGATGCATTCTGGATCCATGACCTCAGCATGAGTTCAGGGACTCACGAGTCCACTGTGAGAACTTGACCTCCATAAACTTTAATTTGGATGGTAGATTACACTGAGACTTAAGGGCTTATGAAATTAGTTTTTGTTCAGAGCCAGCATCCAGTAGTTTACAAAAGGTCTGGTTATTTCCCTTTCTTCAATGCAGTTACCCTGATAAAAGACCATAGGTTGCTTTAGAGGAGGCTGGAGGAAAGACTAACACTATGTAGTTTCGTCTGAGATCCTTCCTGGAAATGACTCATCTTTCCATTCATTCAAGTACTAGATCCAAAGTGGTTCCATTCTAGGTTGGTTGGAGGTTGTGACTATTTTTAATGCTTCCAGTGAAGCAAGAACTTGGAAAAAATCAGCATAATCGTTGCCATAGATCTGCCTGAGTCCAATTACTTTGATTGTTGCTTTGACTTTGCTCTGCACTGTAAGTAGTCATGGGTGTTCACCTTACTTTTGGCACTTCAGTGCAGCCATTTGTTCAGATCCTTTCTAGGTTGTCAGCTGTTCACTTAATTTGGATTTCCTGGGTCAGTGACTTCAGTCTCTATTCAAAGGCCTAGACTGCCCAGAAGAGTGATTACAGGGCTCTACAAACACAGCATTTCCCGGCCTTTTCTCATCATGACACTCTTAGATTATTTCTAGCTCCTCTTTGACAATGTTCCCTGAATCTTGGAAGGGGGTGATAGATTTGTCCTATTGAGGACTGAACACTCAGTCAATTATTATTAGGATATTGACCATCGGTGAGTCTACATTAAACACTACTCAATGAAATTCAAAGCTCCTCAGACAAAGGCTGAAAGCAGTGTGTGTGTGTGTGTGTGTGTGTGTGTGTGTGTGTGTGTGTGTGTGTGTGTGTTTAGAAGGCAGTTTGTTACATATTCATTTAGCAAAATGATAATAGCAGATCCCCCCCACACCTCAATTTTATGGCCTCCATAGCCATAAACTCTTGTCTAGGTTTTCATAACCAGCTGTGATTTCCCCTCCTGTAAAGCAGGCCTCAGATCTAGTTAGAAAGTGATTGGTTAACCCTGTAGTAGTCATGGCCTTGCAGCAGAGGGCTCATCTTGTCTAACAGGTCATTATTGCAGCTTGCATGATTCCTGGCTTTTCTCCCTCAGCTGCCTGCATAACACCTGTGGGCCTATGAAACTTGCCAATAAAAAGGAAGCACACAGCTCAGTTCCAAGTTGATTTCTCCATATCCTGTTATCACAGTATGTGGGGTCTTTAGCAATAGTTTAATAATCGAGTTATGGTGTACAAGCAAGAGCAATGGCAATGGCCTGTACTGTTTGAGGAAGCCTCTGGGACCTTCTTTATTAGCAATTCCCAGGAAGATTTCCCACACTTAATATTGGGATTTTCAAATAATAACCTATGACTTCTGAGATTAGCGTTATCCATCTATTCAGGACACTTCTGTTCAAACTGCTTATGGAGTAGTGAATTTCTACATGACTTCTTCACATCTTTAGTTTGGGCCACGCCTTAATCTTTACTTTCTTTTCTCCCCAGTCCCTGACCTGCTTTTCTATTTTGCTCACTGGAGGCCAACTTATAGCCCACCAACAAAACAAACTACTAAATTTTGCTCCAAGATAGATGATACAGAGCCTGAAAAACAAATATTTTAGTTGTTCGAAATTTAAGTCATTCAAATGAAAATCAACTCTCAAGCTGCAACAATTAATGAAGACTTTCTGGTTAGTGAGCCATGCTGGTAAATTTAGCCTAATCTAATTATATGTGCCTTCTTTCATTGCCCTATACCGTTAATCTCCATTCCCATATGTTTCAAGATTCCTGTTTGAATAAATGACAAAACTCAAGTTATGTGTTTGGTTTGAGGGACAGTGCCCCTTCTCAGGAGTTACACTTTATACCTAACCTTAAGGGGACTGGTGAGACTTATGCCTAATTATACATAGATCTAGAAACAAACAGGTTAAGGGGGTGGGACCTGAGAAGACTGAGTATTTTCTTGCATGGCATCTGGCTGGCAAAGGTTTTTTGCAGTGTCCTCAATCCATGCAAGGTATATTTTCTAAGAGATGAACAGAAAGACTGTATACCACTAGGAAGGAGGAATTTGCTAGAGCTTGGGAGTAGGGAGTAAACTTTCTCTGAATATAGAGAGGCCTTCCACCAGCAAAGAAGACTCATTAGAATTTTAGTACTCAATACCCCCAGCTTCTTCTCACATATCTCCAGTCCAACAAATAAGATTTCATTATTTCCTAAGCAATGCTCTCCCTCTAGTAGCAGTTACACTGCATGGGTGGTAGTTCAACCTGAGTTGTTGTCTGTACTGTCATGGCATGTGATGCTGGGTGAGATTTTGGCAATCTTAGTCCCTAAGATGTAAGAAATTAGAAACTCTTCAAAGGCACATGTAGGCATTTCCAGTCATTTGGTCTTGGAATCCTAATCACCAAAATAATCCTTTGTACCACTGTTTGTTCATACACATGAGAAGCAACTAGCCATGCTCACTGTATACATTAGCTCACCAACAGTGTTCAAAATACACATAGTCATTGAGCTCTTTACTTATAATTGTTTAATCAGGATTATCCAAATGTATATCATGAACTATTAGACTTCCTCTCACTTCTAGAAATGGTCATTAGCATCTTTAAATGTAATCAGATCAGAACATCACATTCATAAACCATTGAACCAATCAGAAAACTCACCCATGAAAGTTTCTCCCTCCGGTACCATTCTCAGTACGAAAAATATGTTTTAGTTTGCCTTAATAACGATAATAAAATACCATTGATAAAACAATTTAAACAACAGTAAATTATTTTCCCACAGGTTTTGAGGCTGGAATTCCAAGATCTATGTGACTGCACAATGAAGTTCTGGCAAAGACTCTCTTCTTAGCACGCAGACCAGAAGACGGTCTTCTCACCATTTCCTTACCAGTTCTTGGTGTAAGTGGAGAGAAATAGTAATGGTGGGTAGAAAGCAACTTTTCTATTACAAGGCTACTAAAGATAGAAGATTGGGACCCCAAATTATGATTTCTTTTATCATTAGTTATTTCCAGATATCTAAATACAGTTCCATGTGCGCTAGTGATTAAGCATGAATTTGGGTTGGGAAAGGACACAATAGCATATCTCCAAAGGAAGCAGATTTTCTCATTTTTAGAGAGAGAGAAAAATACCATTTCAATGTTGTGATTTACAAACATTTCAAGCTGTTATGACAGCAAATTTTATTATAGTAAAAAATTTTATAGTGGAAATTATCACTCCCGTGGAGTCTTTTGGTAAACAGGGATTCATTGTTTTAAGGGAAGGATTATAACTGAATCTTGCTTCGAGGAAGGCTTAGAATTGATCTGATGACTTCAATATTTTCAAAAAAGGGCACTGTAGATACCATTTCCTCTGTACATTAAAATGTAAAATGTTATACTTGGGTTCAGGGGAGTGTGTGGCTCCTGAAAGGGAGGGAATCAAAAAGTAGACCTTCTTCTAAGAAACTCCAAGTTCTTACTGTTTAGCTTCTGTGTTAAGATTGTCCCTACTTTTATCATCAAGAAGACACGTCAGGGGGGCTGTAGAGATGGCTCAGCTGTAAAGAACACTGGCTACTCTTCCAGGGGACTGGGGTTCAACCTCCAGCACTCACATGGTGGCTCACAGCTGTCTGTAACTCTAGTCTCAGGGCATCCAATAACATCTTCCATTCCCTGCGGGTACCAGACAGCCAAGTGGTGCACATATATAGTGAAAACAAAGCACAAGTACCATGTTTAAAGAGCAACATCACCTGTATTGCTCTTAGTCTGGGTTAGTTCTTCGCATTGAGGATGAGTTTAAATTGTAGCTCTGGTTGCTTAGGAGAGGTTTCTTAAAAGAAGAAGAAAACTGGCATCGGGTCTGGTATTTTCCTCCTGCTGAATTTCAGCTCTTTGTTACTGGCACCATTGATGTGCTTAAAGAAGAGTATTTGTGCCCACATCAACTGTGGCATATATCAGTTGTAAGTAAGTGTTTATATTATAGAAAAGGAAGACTTTTTCTTTCTCTTTCACTCTTTTCAGGCGTCTCATGAATATGTCAACTCCAAGCTACTTACGTGGGCAGAAAGAAGGAATCCGAACCAAACTAGAGAGCCGTCTAATCTCTTGTGGATTGATTGCTAAAGAATGTCGCAGCAACAGCTGCATAGACGTAACCAATAAAATTACCAGATTTGCCGGTACTTTCCATCACTGAGCAATTGTAATCAGGTGTGGTCTCATTACACCTGATTCCTTAAAGCCCTGATGCTTTGGGACTTCATAAAAGAGAAGAACTAAATGGAGGAAGAAAATTGTCTAGCAAATCAGATGGATGTAATAGGGTCAAAACATTTTAAACATTAAATCACTGTTACACAGGGTGATGAATGATACATTTGGTATAAAATAGATTAAAAGAAATGTGCATATACGTAGTATTTTATCTACAATAATCATCAGGTTGTTAGTGATGATTATGTATATGACTAATTTTAAATAGTTAAAAATTTCAGTAAGTACTCACTTTATAGTAAGGAGTACATGCCAATTAGTTATCACCTTAAAAAGAATCCTCTCTTCTTGGGGGAGGGGATTTCAAAAAGAAAAGTGTTTCTTTCCAGTGATGCTAAGCTTTTGCAGGTATGTTTATGCACGTGAGCTTGTCAATTCACTTCCGAAGCACTGTTGAGGTTTTAGAAACAACTTAATGTGTTTCTGTTATATTGCATAAATTATCACTGCTAATACAGTTTATCTGGTAATCAACAATAAAACTAAACATATTTTATTTTCTGTTTCAATCTTTTCTTACTTTTCAATCACCACCCTGTGCATTCATCTTACCAAGTTTGTAGCTCCTTTTGTTAAGAAGTAAGGCCACCAGATAGTTACCCATGCTCTGATCCCTGTAGCAAAAAAGAGCCAGACTAGAATAGGCTTTACCATCATGTTCTCTTCTCTTTTAGAAGCAGGACTCAAACAGATTAGGACTTTTATTTTTTAAGAATGTTATTTAGCTGATTTAATTTAGGTCAATACGATATGGAAAAATATTTCTCTTTCATAATAAAATTTATTTTCAGCAAGTTGCAAGAGAGAAGCATCTCTGATAATACCACATAATCTCCCATCAGAGAAATAAACTTCAGACCAACGTATTTGCTCCTCAAAAGGAATGTGTGAAACCCCTGCCTTGCTTTGTGTATATCATACTGGTTACTCTATGTGGCTCTGTGTGGCCTAGCGCAAAAGATGGAAGCACCTAAGAACAAAGGAGAGAGCCTCACCTAGCTCAGAAAACCTCAGTTTTCTTCCTAAGCGCAAGTACATCACCTGCCTAGAAACTTTCGAATCAGTTATGTTTCAAACGGAAGTTGAAAGACTACATTAAGAGTGTCTTCGAAATACTTGTTTGGTAGCTTAGGACTGATACTCAAGGCACTAAATGGTTCTCTGGGAGTAACCACTTGATCTGCTTTAGAGATTAGTTAGGGTTGATCTGAGCCTCAGTTTCATATTTGCAAAGTGAAAATACCTGAGTCATTGTGAGAAGAAAATGTAATAATGCTTATGAAATAGCACCGGCCACACAGTGTTCGCTTTATAGGTAAAATCTTAATAAATGACCAAACGGGAAGGGTAAATTTTTCATATCATCCCAAAGGGTCACCTGACATTTATATTTTCAAGGAAGACAGGGGATATTTGTACCCATAAACATACCTTCAGTCAGAATTCACATTTTCTTGCATTGTCTGTTCAGTTAACATTTCTTATTTTCAGAAAAACTAGGAAAACACCCTTGGGGTTCACTACTAGCCTCCTATAGAAGCTGAAACAAGTTTTTATTATTATTATTATTTTATTTCATTCATGTAAATGTTCTGCCTGCATGTATATCTGTATACCCTATGCATGACTGGTGCCTGCGGAGGCCAGAAGACGTTGCTAAATCCCGTGGAACTGGAGTTACAGACCATTGTGAGCTGGCATGCGGGTGCTGATAACTGAACCTGGATCCTCTGCAAGAGCAGCCAGTGCTCTCAACTGCTGAGCCATCTCTCCAGACTCAGAAACCAGTCTTTAAAATCCCAAAAAGGATTAAGGGAAGTCCCAGGAGGTTTGCGAAGGATATATAATAGCTATGATCGTGGTGGAGAAAATAGTATGAACTGAATTTTGGCAAGAAATAGTCTGTATGCTAAAGCCCACACTGCACTGCTATGCCTGACAGCTTCCTTGGTTGACACCAAATTTGTCTTTTAAATCCCCAGGAGGTATGAAAATTCATTTCCAACATACGTTTCTTACATGCCTGTTTAGTATTGACCTGGATGAGTAATGGCATAGGCTGAAACTGAGAATTATCAGTGGGGATTTGCTGGAGGATACTAAGAGAAGGTAAAAGAGTCTACACCTGGAGATAGTTAAAAAATAATAAGCACACATGGTCTCCCAATAATGATTTTATTTTTATGAGATGTGTAAAATTATTTAAAACACAAAGTCATGACTGATTATACATTTAGCTATTTGTTTTTACTGAAAATATGATTATATGAAATCGGGGTTTTCCCAGGAAGGGGAATGAGAGGATTCTTCAACTTAAAAACCTGGAATCTGGCAGAAATGTAAGTCCTCAGAACTTTAAATCTCCCTCATAGGCCAGCATTGGTCCAGAGAAGTCCTTGTATAATATGGGGCAGACAGAGAATGAAATTTTAAACTTCTGAATTAATATTCATTCTCGACTTTGAGTAAACTTAAGGTAAGTCAGTTTCAGGTAATATAGTCCCCTAATGTAAGAGATGTACTCATGTTGAGAATGAGTTCTGTGGATCTGTGCTTGATTTAAATCGCCTTCACAGACTCTTATACATTTTGGAACTGTGCCCAGAGATACAGGTTCAAACTACTCATGAGGTGGTCTTTGTTCTGTCTAGTTCCTTGTTGGACACCAAACTTGCCCTTTGCTAGGTCTTTTCCCCCTAAGAAGATATAAAAATTCCATTCTGACATAACCTTCTCCTATGCCAGTTTGCAGTTTATTACAAAGTTAAAGAATTAAAGAATCCTCTCTTTTTCAGGGTCAAACAGATATTTTGGGATTGCAGCCCAGAACAAAAGCATGAATAATTAAACTCAAGTCACCATTGAATATATCAAAGCACCACATTCAAAAGGTTAAAAATGTAAAAAGTGACCTTTACAAAGTGTAATAATACACAGTGTTTTGTTGTTGTATTCAAAAATCATCAGAGAACAGAAAGCTCTAAACAATAGTCAAACTGGATCAAAAGTTTTCAAAGTACATATTCAGTTTAGTGGATAACAAAACATTTTCATTGCAGTTCTGTTTTACTAAGTAATGTACTTTCTATAACTGCAAGACTAAGATAAAATACAGAAGTACAATTTATTCTACATTCCTAGACCTACTCAGTATGTAGCTACATAGTAAGTAAGTATAAATCTACACTCAAGTGAAATGCAAAAGGAATACAACTTACAATTTCTTTAAAAGGAGAAGTCATATACCAAGACACTGAATAAGTCACTACCAACCTATGGAATATAGAGAAGAGTATAACATGCTAATCTTAGTGCTCACCTCTCGTGCTATATTGTACGGTGAATAATGTAAGAAGTTAAAATTGGCCCTTGTTCAAGAGGAAAGAAAAATCTGATGAAAATAGACATAAAACTCCACTAAGAAATGCCAGCATTTTCCAGGGAGAAATTGGAGACTCCAGATCATTACTCATAATTTGTTATTAATTATAATTTGAGATATCTCCCCCAGTTACTTCTAGATTATAGGTATAGCTCACCCATGACAGTCTTGTGCCAAAGGACCAAAAAACAAGGCACAATCACTGGAAGTTGGTAGAGTATCAACATTTATAGGTACACTTGATTTCGTGCTCTGGGGGCGTAAGTAGAGATAGATAAGTCAAAGAAGCATATTGTACAGATGGCACTTAAAGATCATTTATGTGGGCCTCCAAACAATAGCTAGGCTCATTATGTTTATCCCATCAACAGATTTAAGACACAAAGGTGTCCATTTCTCTAAGAGAACTGCTTTTGCGGCAAGACATGGTCTCTCTTTTGCCTTGGAGCCAAGTAATGGGAACCCTGAACATACTGCGGAGCTTCTGTTGGAAGCGGTTTCCAACAAAGCAATACAGAAAGGGGTTGACGCAGCTGTTGGTGAATCCCAGGAGGATGGCAAAAGGAAGTGCCAGGTCAATGACCGCTAGAACTTTACAGCTATTAATGATACCCATCCAAGCCAGAGCATCCAGGAAGGTCAGAACATGGAAGGGAAGCCAGCAAATGATGAAGGCCAACACAACAGCAGCTGCCATCTTCAGGACTTGGTCACGGGTTATTCTGTTCTTCCCATAGCTATTGGTCTTCAGCAGGTGTTTTCTGATTCCAAAGTAACACGTTGCTATGAATATTAAAGGAATAATAAAGCCAAGGATATTTTTCATTAAGGCAATCCCAGCAGACCACTGGGCATATTTCTCATGTGGGAAAGCCATAATACAAGCATTCACGCCTAAGTATTCAATGGTTCTGACATCTCGGAAATAAAATGTTGGCAATGAAGACAGACAGGCCATACACCAAACAAGGGGAACCACATAAGATGCTTGCCAGGGATTCCTTCTTTGAGACAGAAAAGGGTAGATAACAGATTGGTACCTATCAACGCTCATGCAGGTAATAAAGAAAATGCTTGCAAACATGTTCAGGGTCAGAAAAGAACCAAACACTTTGCATATCACAGGTCCAAAGAACCAGTCATATCTATAAGAATAGTAGCTTGCCCAGAGAGGAAGGGTAGCCAGAAGGAGTAAGTCAGCCACAGCCAGGTTGAAGATGTAAATGCTGGAAACCTTTTTAGGGCCCTTTTGACAACAAAACAGTGAGACCACAATAATATTAACAGCAAACCCAATCACAAAATATAGTGTAGTAAAGAATAGGAATTGCTTCCAAATGCTTATCTGACGGCTTGTGGGAGCAGTTCAAGAAGGACTCATTAGTGCCAGATATGTTGAGATTATCAAAAGGAAGGCTGCTGGTTATGTTTCTGCTGGTGGCGGCAAAACTGAAGTTGTCCTTCATATTGAATTGTCAGCAAACTTGTAATGCTTAGCTTTCTCTGGGGAAGAAAAACAGAGCTCTCAATGCACATCCAAAGTATGTTTGAGTCATATGCAGTTTGAAAGTTTGTCAACGGCCAAAATAATGTAAGTGGCTGTAGAAAACATAATAAAATAGCATCATGCCTGGCAAATTGGAATGACTATTACCTCTTGAGGAAAAAAAAAAAGACATTTCCTCAGTAACATAAAACTAGAAATTCTGAACAAAACTTCTTTTCTTTCTTTTCTCTCATGTCTTTGAAAAGTTGACAGACAAATTAATAGCTTAAAAGTTATTCAGGGTAGGAACTGTATAAGAGAAGTAAGAAGGAACCCAAAGACAACTTGAAATTTCAAATATGGAGGCACATTTCTCCATCTGTGTGCTTTCTAGAAATCTCACTGCTGCCTGCTGCTTCACAGAGAAATGCTTTACTGAAGTAACTTCTTATATACAAATTGTTACAGCTTATGGAAAATATAAGTAACATAAGCCATAGGAAAAATATGTAAGCATACAAAGTACTAAAATAATATGCAGGAGTATATTGTGATTATAGGGTCATGGTCAGTTTTTGATAATTAAAAATTATCTATTTACTTTCTGTTTGCTTTCACAATAACAAGAAGAAATTATGGATATGTATATATCTAAAGCCTTTCCCTCAAAATTTTAGTAGTGAATGCTGGTTTTACATAGATATTTATATTTGATCTCTTTCATAGGAAACAAATCCATTTTCAGTTTAGTTTAGAAGATAAAAAGCAAAAACAAAATAATCAAACCTGAGTCAAGGTCAAGCAAATACAGTTTTGGTTGCTCAATTAAATCAGAATTGAACATCAGTGACTAATTGTGATATGGTTTTCCCACTCTTTCTTTGCTAACTTTTCAGTTTAACAGAACTAAATTACTTTCCAGCATTAACAACAGTGTTCAGGTGGGGGAGGCTCCTTTTTTTAAACTATCAACATTATTTTGAAACAAAAGAAAACTAAAGATAAACACCCAAAGATAAAAACTATTACAGCAGATAATCTCAAAGTGCAAGCACGCAAATATTCAATTTTGAATGTAGAAACCAGAGAAGTACCCCAGAAACAGCAAACTGTGGTTTCTGTCAAAGGTCTATTCTTTTATATCACCTTCCAAATTTACATGAAAGAATCAAAACTAAATAAAACTAAATCCCACCAAAGACTTACTAGTTGCCGATGTTTAAAGCAGTTATCATAAATCAGCTTATTTAGCTCCCACACGCAACTCCTGTAAGAGAAACAGCAGTTAAAAGATTAAGGAGTTCTGCAAAATACAGGAAAAGAAAACGTTCGTACACACACACACAAACATTTGCATGGCTGTATGTTCTCCTTCCCAGCTCAAGGTGTATAAATTGTTCTGACTTACCTTAACTTCAGGCTGAAGAAAGCTTTCAATTCTGAGCTCCCTCCATCCCTAGACTCTGGGATGTAACTGCACCAGACCTCTGGTTTCCTTCTTATATATTCGCTCTGTCCACTGGGGAGCCTTCAACCTACATAATTCTGGGGCTGACTTATGAACACTTGCCAGCTTTCCAGAGGCTTTTTTTTTTCTGGCTGCAAAACATTAATCTGAAATTCTCATGTCTCCAATCATAACAGCTCATTCAAATAAATCTCAAACAAAAAAACAAAATGAAGTTTCCACAAACGTGTTAGAGAATTTTAAACTCAGTGGCTTACTTTAAGAGAAGAATATAATTTTTAGCAGAATTTCCTTTTCATATTTTCTTGATCCTGGCATTCTAAAACAAGTTAAGAAATAGGAATACTGGAGAGTTTATTCACAAACACCTTTCATAGTTTTCAGTACATTTTGAAAATTTTACCCTTTTTTATTTAAGAATGGTAGCAGCATTACTTAAAATCTACAACTTCTACGTTTCTACCTTGCTTTCAACCACTTTGATTGCCCTGCTGCTGGAAGGTTGGGAATAGGTAGGATAAAATTTTCTTGTGATAAAATAAATGTTTTAAAGTAAAGAATGATTATGCTGCTATTGTAGATTGCTGTTGCTGCTGCTGCTGCTGCTGCTGCTGCTGCTGCTGCTGCTGCTGCTATTCTACTCTATTTTTCTTTTTGTGAGAAGGATGGTCATCTTCACACAATCCAGCAGGAGCAAGAGTGAGGAAATGAATACAGTCCAGAAAAGGTAGCAGCACTGAATATTACCAGCTGACGACAAACACTTTGTGCCTAACATGATGCTGTGTACATTATGCTCAATAGTTCAACAGAGAGGTGCCGTAACACACTGTAAGGAATGGCGTCTGAGATCCAACCACTTGGCTTCACAAGCAAAGTTCTGCTACATCTTAATTCTATGAATGTGGTCACATTACTTTTCTTCTTCATGTTTCTGCTGTCTCCTCTCAGAAATGGGGACGATATTAATTATTCATATCATGAAGCTACTCAGATTAAATGATATAATATTTAGAGTCCTTAAAATGATGCCTAACACACGGCAGATGCCCTTATAAAGTATTGATAGTATCGCCTCTTTACAAATCAGGAAACAAAGGGTGACAGAGTTGAAATAAATTCTCTGACGTCACATGACTATTAGATGAGGACGTGTGAACTTCAACAAAAGTGAACTCATGTCAGAGCTCTTTTTTTAAAAAATATATACCCTGATAGATGATACTTTCATCTCACTTGTGCTGAGCAAAGGAGGTACGTACAGCATTTACAGTTATCATTGCTGACAGTTAATAAACTATTACAAAAGCAACAATGACGAAGAAAATTTCAAGAATTGCTATGCAAGGGAAAGTGTTCTTCTTAAATTATTAGCAAAGTGGGGACTAGGGAAGAAAAATATATAATTTAGAAATTTTCTATAGTTAGTGCAGATAACCAGGTAAACCACAACCCTAAAAAAAAAAAAACTGTGTAATTCCATTGATTCCTATGGGTTCTATTCTTCAAAAAGACAAGGAATGGTATATTGGTGGTACAGTAGTGAGTATAAATGCCTACCAACTTGCAGGTAGAGGAAGATATCTTTGCCCTTAATACTTAAGCAAATGAGTATGGATTTCAGTGGAACAAGGAAGGAGAAATGATCATAGATAACAGAGGACAAAATTATAAATGTCAAAAGAAGGGGCAGACAGCTTGTGGAATCTCTCCATTGATATTAAAGTAAATCATATAGCACGCAAGCATATAGAACCAGGATGAGTTTCTTACCATTGCCTGAGAAATACAGAAAGCTCCAGAGGCTTGAGAATACCATCATAGCACTGCTTTTGATTAAATGAGCTTGAACATTGGCAAAATGCACGTAATATACATGCGCACTATTTTGTTAAATCTCAGAATATTTCTGCTTTTGCTCTGGACAGATTCAGGTGGAAGCTCTGTTCAAATAATGGAAACCTGATGTCTGGGAAACAAAAGACTTGGAACATATGTTTATCGGCAGGAGAGTTGAAAGGAGAACGAGTTTCATTCTTTGTTTAAGCCTGGTTTCTGCCTTCGTTTCAAATGTTTGTTTTTGCCACATAGAGGGAATTTTCCAGGCTAGAGCATCTGAGTGGTCACAATGGGTCAGATACCCACCCTGCTCTAGTTCCAGTCCCCCTTTGTGCCCCCTTGCAAAGAAAAGATCAGGCAATGAGCTATAAACATTAGACAAAAAAATCCTGCAGGCTGGCCTCCAGGAGACCTAGCCTTGAACACTCCCTAGAAGCAGGGGATCTTGTCTAGAGCTTTCTTTCTTCATTACAGTAATTTCTGACGTAAATAAACTTTAAAGAGGCACACACTTCCCGGAAGAATAAAAAGACCTTTACTTTGTTTCTTCATAATTTTAAAGTAAAAGTTTTCACAGGCCAAAGAAAAAAATCATAATTGCAAGGAATTAAGGGAGGGGTAGGGAAAAAAAAGGAATGGCAATAATATTGACACCACTCAAAGCAAAAAAAAAAAAAAAGAAAAAAAAAAGAAAAAATACAGCACATTATTGATTCAGCAGCGAACTCCCAGTTAAGCCAACAATGTAAATACAACAATGTAAATGTCAAATAAAAGTCAGTCATGGGAAGCAATACAACACAAGAAAGAAAACACTCTCCTGGGGACTGGATGAATTTTTTTTCACTAGAAGATTGACTTTAAAAGCTTTGGATCATTTGAATAAATTATGCAGCTCTTAAGCAAAACTGAATCTGGGTTAGCAGACTTAACAACAGTAAAACTCATTACTTTTTTTTTTCTGAGAACCTATCCTTTCCTGTAAGATTACTTAACAGTAAATTTTAAAGGACCAATGGCTTTTGCCTTACAATTTCTTTATTTTT
The DNA here is from genome assembly GCA_026225945.1 of Cricetomys ansorgei. Taxonomy (NCBI): domain Eukaryota; kingdom Metazoa; phylum Chordata; class Mammalia; order Rodentia; family Nesomyidae; genus Cricetomys; species Cricetomys ansorgei. Next base: position 10,344,521 of record JAMJFZ010003268.1, read on the forward strand.
GTGGGTATGAGTGGTTTGCCTGCATGTATTTAAGGGCACCACATGCATGCAGTGCTTGCAGAGGTCAGAAGAGGGCACCAGATCCCCTAGAACCAGAGTTACAGATGCTTGTGAGCTGCCATGTGTGGGTAATGGGAACCGAACCTGAGTCCCTCTGCAAGAACAGCAAGGGCTCTTAACCATTAAGCCATCTCTCTAGCCCCAACACCAGAGTTTTAAAAAAAAATTATTTCTGAGAGTTTTTTCTCCAATGATGAATGATACAAAGTTCCTGAGGAAAAGGATGTTTCCCCTCTCTCCCTTCCTCCAGTACAGAGTGTGCTTCCAGGGAGAGAGTGATTATATAAATGTAAAACTGCTGGGCTACGTGCCCTGTGTGCCCTTTTTTGGTTTCCAATACAATGAGTTAGGGATCTTAGAATGAAAGCAGAGGAATAAGAAGATCCTCTATTCAGAACTAATAGTAAATTGGCTGTTTTGTCAGGATAAAAGGTACTTGTAACTCTAAATATTTCAGAGATACTTTCCCCTATTCCAGGCATCTCTGAGTCCCTATGCAGATGAATATTTTTTCTACATCTCCAAATTCAACACACTCTCACTCATACACATGCACCTAGAAACATAGTTCACACTGGTCTTCCTTCAATTCACTTATCCATACAAGCTCTTCTTTAACCGCCATTTTTCCAGATCTGAGGGTCCCTGAAAGCAAGAGAGTTGACATAGTACTTATAATCAGTATGTCCTTCCATACATACTATTTTTGTGCCTCTCTTTGGTTTCCAATGCAATCAGTTAGGAATGTTAGAATGAAAGCAGGGGAAAATCAGAAGATTCTCTACTCAGAACTAGTAGTTAAATCAACCATTTTGTAAAAAGCAGCCTAAACATAGTGTAAACTGACCAACACAAGTTATTATTTATTCTGAATTAACTAGGACTCACACAAAGATTGCCAGAGAGAGAGAGCTATTAAAGCAATTAACAAGGCAGAGTCTGCGTGGTAAGATGAATGTATATCTCACTTAATATATTCCTGAGACCAGTCGCTTCCAGCTGAATCTGGTGTCAAAAAAGAAAGAAACGCTCTATTTTTCTTCCTTTGAAAGGTACCTGCAGGCTTAAGCATTAGATCCCAATTAGGATCACACAGAAGGCACTGTACTTCCATCAAATGACATTTCAGATGCTATATAATTATACTGGTGGCAAAGTAAACTAATTAATTAAAAATGTCTATCTTCTTTGCTTACGTTAGCTGAGTTGACATTTTCCATAATACATTTAGAATAGGACTAAATTGATTAGCTTGACTACAGTACCCAAAATGGACAATAGATTAAATTAGCCAAACCAACCAGTTGTTTTGATAATATTTTAACAGAACTGTCAAGTAATTGAGATGAGGAAATTTTGTTGGATAGGATCTCTCAAAGTGTAGTGGATTAACAAACTGATTAACACTGAGTTTGGTCCTTGGGATTAAGGCCCATGAACTAACTTTCTCAGTATACTGAGACCCTTGGTTTGTCCAATAGCAATAAAATTCCCACAAAGCTGAAGTGCTCACTTACAGCTAACTTGCTGTTTTAAAACTGAGGTATCCTGGTTAAGTGTGTGGTTCCCCTTGAAGATGAGTCTAGGTTTCAGTCAAGTTTACAGCTAAAGCTAACTTTAAACTCTGGTTTGATGACTACAAAAATCATACCAGGAAAACTGGTAACCAGGAGCGTATCTCACCTGAGCTCTGGGAAATTCCATATCAAACATCATCCCATGTGTAACAATGATGTGCACCCCGAAGCCATTTTCTCAAATAGTTTTACCTCTTTCAACTATTTGGCAACCATTTCATTATGTTCATATATTATTTTAAATTGTATTGTTATTGCTAGTCTATTGATATAGTCAAATTCCTGCTCTAAGTTAGCTACAAGTCATTCAAGCTCTACTCTGACTGAGTAGACAACTTCGTAAACTTAGAGAAAGGAGTGGGTAATGCCTCACTACAGAGAGAGGAAAAGAAGCAAAATAATCTGCCCAAGACAGGCCATCAATTCATATAAAATATTTACAAAAAAAAGATGGTCATTTGGCTTTAAGGAGTTTGTTTACTCCCACTCTCCTTTAGGCCACTCAAGAGATAGAGCTGTATGATTTTGAAAGTGCTTTGTTTAGGAAAACACAAAACCATTTAGAATTAGAGGGTAAACAAAGATGAGAGAAGTTTGTAGTTTCTCACTGGGAAATATACTTATGTGAGAGAAGTATATATTCAATAAAATTTGTCAAATCTATAACCAAAATCAGAATTTATAATACATATAGTATGTCACCTATCCACAAATATATGAACTTATTTTCAAATATTATAAAGTTACATGCACTTACTTCTGTGCAGTAATAAGAGTTGTGAACTGCTGCTATATTCAGCAGCCTAAACCACTGCCTTTAGGTCATCTTCCTTAGCTGTTCCTAAGTGTGGATTCTGGAATGCATACAGCATGTTAATTTGGAGCACCAGCAATTGTCTACCCAATGGTCCTTGAATGGAGCATTTGTTGTTCTAATGTTGACTCTGCCCACTGAGATATTTGTGTTGGAAGCATCCCATTGTATTAATGCTAATGGAGGAAATTTACAGGGTCCTCCCTCAGCCAAAGCACCGGTCAGGGAAGACCTTGCCTGAGAACTTGACTAGCCTATAAGACAGCATCATGTCAGCAAGCTGAAGTTGGGGATTGGTGCACTGTGGAAGTTCTATTCACTAAGCATTAAGGCCTGTGTATCAATGGGTGGTGCTTCTTCTCAATAAAATACCTAGACATCAAGTGCTCTGTGTCAGAGTCATGAGAGGCTGAGGTCTGTCTGTCAGCCATGTGAGGTGAAACTCTCTACCTTAACCATCCAGGTTTTCCATCTTGGAAAGTTATCTTTGCTCTTTACTGAAACTTGCCATAGATTTTAATATTATTCCTTTACAAGTTTTGTTCATTTTTAAGCATGGGAGATAGAGGTGAAAGTGGTCCTTCTCTCCCTCCCTCTTTCTGAGAAGCATGCTGTATTAAGAGAAGTATTCACCTTCATGAAAGAAAAGCATGGGGAAGGAAAAATTCAAAGAATTATCCACTTTGGCCACCATCTGAACCAAATATGGCCATTACTGGAAAAGCCTTCTTCATGCCCATGTGGGATGCTGTTGACATTATCCACATCTTTGAAGCCTGAAGTTTATTCAAGCATGTGTTCTTTCAACAATCGTATTCTCAAGTTCTACCATGTACTAGGTCTTGAATCAAATGCTGACAAAGTAGAGATAAAATTTTCCCTTTAATATCCATGAGCTTAGGGGGTAATTGATGTTAACAAAATTTTCATAACTATTTTCTGCTCATTTTGTCATTATGAATATGAGAAAGTCTTAGGAGTGTTTTTAGGACAAAGAAGTCAATGGAGAGGAAACAATACAGGGTTTGCCTCTCCTCTGCCGTGTTTTCTACTAGTAAAGGAGACTGAAAGGAGAATCATTCCAAATCTGCCATAGACTGCTGGCTATCGAGAGGCTTGTGCTAGGAAAATATTACCCTTTATCAGCAGAGTCTTCCCCCCTCCCTGCCTCTCTCTCTCTCTCTGTCTCACACACACACACACACACACACACACACACATTTGCCTATTGTTGCCCTTCCTTTCCCTCTCTCTATGTTATCTTTCAACAAGGCATTCATTTATACATTTGTCCTTGTTGCTGTTTTTGTATATCCTATGAGACGGATTGAAGTAACAAATGTGTTTTCCACATATGACATATTCAAAGTGCTGGTATGCCATGGTCATCACTGGTCTCAAGGACCAAGGACTAGACAGTTCAAATGATTACATAAACAGTGTGTGGATCATGTGGATGGATCAAAGTAATAATGTTGCTCGTTGTCATAAGGATAACCCGGAAGAAAGAGGGAAGCATACAAGTGTATTGTGGTTTATAGACACTTAGAATTCTTTACTACTCCAAATGGACTTAGAGAGCTAACTGCCTATGTTGTTCACAGATTAAAAATAAAACAAATAAAGTGTGTTTTGGAAATATACTAAATTGATCTTAAAAGATCTTGAATGCATCTATTTTACCCACATTATGTAGTCATACACCACAGGGATTTAAAGCATAAGTCCTTGTCTAACTTAGGATTACTATTGCTGTGATGAAACATCATGACCAAAAAGCAACTTGGGAAAGAAAGTGTTTATTTGGATTACTTATCCTCAATCACAGTCCACTGAGGGCAGCCAAGGCAGGAACTCAAACCAGGCAGGAACCTGCAGACAGGTTCCTCACAGTTGAGTATTTTGGAGATTTTTTATCTTTACCAGTGTCGTGGGTGTAAAACGGCATATTGTTGCAGTTTTGTGTTTTATTTCCTGAGTTATGAAGAAATTTACACATCTTTTGCTTTGTTAATTTTTAAAGAAAGACATGCCCTACAAGTTTGCAATAGAACACGATAGAAAGACTAACCCAAGCATCCACAACCAAATCATTTTCAACAAAGATATTAAGAACACACATTGGAGAAAGAATGGTCTTTTCAACAAATGACATCTAGGAAATGGTGTAGTCACACTAAGAAGAATAAAATTAGATCCCTGTTTGACATCACACATTAAGTAAAAATGAATTAAGCACCTAAATGTAAGAACTAAAGCCATGAAACTACTACATGAAAACATTGGAAAAATACTTCAAAACATTTTAATAGACAAAACAGCTTTGCAAAAGACCCTCAAAACATAGTAAACAATAGCAAAAACAGACAACAGAGACTATATAAGACTAAAAAGCTTCTGGACTGCAAAGGAAACAACCGGGTCGACAATCCACAGGATTGGAGAAAATATTTTCAAATTATACATCTGACAAGTGACTGATGTTCAGAATATATCAGGAACTCTCAAAATTCAATAGCAAAAAGAAAACCAAAATAGCCAATAGCCAAAAATAGACATTATTCAAAAGAAAACTTGCATAAATGGCCAACAGATATATGGAAATTCAAAAACAAGATGAGATACTACCTTACCACCTCTGCAAGAATGATCATTAGCAAACAGAAACAAAAGATATGTTAACGAGGATGTGAAATTTTAGAACCCCCCACATACTCTTGATAGGAACATCATTTTGTATAATCTATTACAAAAAGCTATGGATGTTCCTTTAAAAAGTAATAAATAGAACTACTATATCCAGTAATTTTAACTACTGGGCGTATATCCAATGGAAGTAAAATGAGAATGTCAAAGAGACCTCTGCACTCGAGTATTCATTCAGCACAATCATCAAGAAATGGAAACAAAACAAGTACCCATCACCTGATAAATGGATGCATAAAATGTGCTACATATATATCATGAAATACTTTTTCAGCCAGAAAAAGGGATTTAATGTCTCATTTGCAATTACATGGGTGAGCTGGAGGTAATTATATTACATGAAATAAACCAGATGCAGAAGGACAAGTATCACATGGCCTCATTAATGTGAGAATCTAAAAAGGTTGATCTCACAGATGTTCAGAGTAGAATGGTGAATACCAGAAGCCTGGAAAAGTGAGAACGTGGGGAAAGACAGAGAAGTGGGTACTTAGCTACAAATAGATTGTGCAGTGAGTTCTGTTGTGTTATTGCACCATAGGGTAACCATACATAACAATAATTACTGTACTTATTAAAAACCTACAAAAAGAGAGGCTTTGAACATTTTCATCATAAAGAATTGATAAATGTTTGAGGAGTTGGCTATGTGTTTCACCTGACTTAAACATGACACAATGTGTGTATGTGATCCTGCTGATAGCATACACAGAGAGAAAGAGAGAGAGACAGAAACAGACAGACAGACAGACAGACAGACACACACACACACACACACACACAATGTTTGCATGTATCACGTAAGATAGAATTTTTAAAGTCCGTAGAGATGCTACTTTGCCCTGTAGCCACTCCCTGGAAGCCACGGTTGACTGAATCATGTCCTTGACATGCTGTCAGTATGAAACCTTAGGTTGCATCTTCTTCAAGCTATTTGCAGTCAAAATTCCAAAGAAAGCAGAAACTTTTGGGCTCTGAGCTCCAGGGAGAGGGAATTTGGCTACAGGTGTTCCTCCTTTCACAGAATTCTTTCGGGATTCCTGTGTGAAGGTGATGACCTCACACCCCATAATGGCATCACAGGGAGATACTTGAGAACAGGAACTTCATCCTGAGGCATAGATGGCCTGCTGTCTTGTCCATGGCTAGATAGCAAACACAAAAGGGTCTCAGGTTCTCGTCAATGAAATGATAATACAATCAGTGACGATACTGAGTGGTTGGAGAGCAAACCCGTGGTCTTTGGAAAGATGAGACATGGTAAGAGCATTGTGGACACTGTGGAGCTCTTTGGATCCAGGAATGTCAAGACCAGTAAGAAGCTTGCCATTACTGACTGGGAGCAGCTTGGGAATAATTTATCTGCTATCTGAACCACCATGGCCTTGCTTCTGTTGCCTAAAAGACCACCTTTACCACCCCATCTGCTTAAAATAGCCTCAAATCTCTCCACACAGTTCCTTAGGTTCCATGTTTTCCTCATTTGCGTCCAAGTCCAGCTAGATTCTCGAGTTGTTTATGATGACAAATGAAAACTAAATAAAAACGAAAATGTAAAAACAGGTTCAAGAGACAGAAAAATTAGCTTCCGTCCCTGTTCCACCATCTGTTAAATGGATGTTGTTTCACTTGCTAATCTTCAGTTTCCTTGGCAGAGTTATTACAAAGATTAAATGAGATAATGCGTGCAAAGAAATTAGTGTAATGCCTAGAATAACATAGAGACAATTAATATTTTACATTTCAATTAAAGCACTCAAAAACAAGTAAAACAAATAAATGAGTCATGAATTATAGTATTCTTTGTCATCACTTTATACCAAAGCAAAATATGTGTAATGGTTCTTATTTATTTAAATTTGTGTATATGAACGTTTTGCCTGTATGTATATCTGTGAAGTGTGTGCATGCCTGGTGCCTGTGGAGGCACAATATATTGGCAGCGTAAATACAGTATTTTCTGGGGATCAAGTGGCCCATGCTCTAACTTTTGAAAATTTAAATTAATAAGAATAACAGTGTCCCCTCACAGGTAATTATAAGTATCTTGTGAAAATACAGGCACGTAAAGTACTAAGAGGGGCACTAAGTAAAATGGTCACGTTCGTGTACACTGTCGCTATTCTGGCTGCTGTTGTAGTTCTTTTCCTGGAGTGGCTTCAAATTAATGATCCAATAGTGCCTAGGCTGTCAGTCTGATCAAAATCTGTGGGAACAAAGAAAGAAACTAAAGTGTGGCTCAGAGCCTCAGAATTTGAACCTGAAATCCTTTCAGCATGTTGCTCCAGGGTGTATGTGGGAATATATGTGTATTTTTGTAGGACTTGACTTCCTCTTTCTCTCCAAGCATGGTACACCTGAAAAGCCATAGCTAGAGAACCTGAGCCACACTGTGATTCGTGTGGTCACTTGACCAGACCCTCAGTCCCTCCAGAGCCTCAGTCCTCCACCGGAAAGTGATCAAATTCAGACTTCTCCTGAAACGTAGAATCAAGCACTCAGCACTGCTTCTTTACAAGAGACTGCTTCCAGTGAAAATATCCAATATGGCTCTCTCCCCATCCCACTTTTCTAAAGTGACAAAGACCTCTTTGAGAAATAACAAAACAGCATGTGTGCAAACAAACAAAGACAAAGTATGGCCAAATAGCAACCTTTGAGTGATTTGAAATGCAAGACACAGGCGACACAGACAATATCCAGCATAAATAAATACATAAAGTGAGAACTTGACAATCTCATTTCTACAAGCCCCTGGTGTATGCTCCTCTCTTAGCACAGCCTACAGAACCCTACATTATATCACCTAAGAAGCCCCCACCTTTACCACTGCCAGCACTGATCAATCCCCAAACATACCATTACAACCTCTTCTTTCTTGCATGTTTAGTAACACTTTAGTATGCATCCAACTCGGCCAGTACCTTCTGCCGTCAAGACTTTTACAAACGCTATCCCCACTACATGGAAAATCCTTTCTTTGAATAACTACAATACCATAGCCCGTCACTTCTTTTAGATCGCCTCTCAAATGTCATCTTATTAATTTCTCATGCATTCCAAACTAAAATACCACTAATATTCTACTTTTTCTTTCTCCATTGTCTTATAACTACCTGATATGTATATATACATGTGCACAGATGTGCATAATCGTGTATTGGTTATTGACCTTCCTCCCATACAACAGAGTGAACTTTACTAATGAGACTTTTATTCTTTAATAAGTGGGTGTGTCATAGGTTCTAGAGCCAAATCTAATACAAAGGATGAGTGAAATAGATAATCTGCTAAGTAACTATCACTTTAAAAATTGGTTCACATGCATATAAGCAAAACTAAATGGACTCAGTTGGTTATATATGTGTGTACGTGTAATATATATATATATATATATATATATATATATATATATATATATATTATACATAGCAATAATAAAGGAGAGATCATGAATTTGGAGGTGTGACAATGAGGAGTTGGAGAGGAACAAGGAGCAGAAGTGATATAGATACAGTGCTCATGTATGAAGTTATCTAAAAATATGATTATTAAACAAAAATAGTTGGCCCTTTTTATTCCTTTAACAAAGGACAGAGTGGAAGATACCCATTCCCATTTATACCTCAGTATCTGACAGCTCCCCATTCAAAATTACGCCAATCATGGACTTTCTGAAACTAATGTGGAGTTCATCATATTTTTCCAACTTGGTTTCACTGTTATTATTGTTCCTAGGTTCAAAATAATGCCACCTACTACAGCAAACATGTGTCATCATTGAGCTCTGATATACTAACATTTCAAAGTCGATTTAAAGTCACATAATAAAATGCAATATGAAGCTCTCATAAACTAAATAAACCCACCAGCTGTGTGGCATACAGCTTTCTTTGCACTATTCAACTTTTAGAATATTGTACCCCAAGTACAATAGTAAAATTAGATTATAGTTCTTCAACTGACAATTGAAGAGTTAAAAATGGTATATTTTGAAGTACTTGCCACAATTCCCAAGTGTTCATACTGAAAAAATTATTCAGTGTTCCGTAAGACACAATCTATGCAAATAATATTTTGAGATAGCATCTCTTATATCCTAGGCTGGCTTTGAAATCACTATACAGTTAGAAATGACTTTGAACTTTGAGCAGTGGCTATGGAATTGTAATGTGAGAAGGAGGAAAGATGGGGTACAGTATGGGTGGGAAAGAAGGTGTATAAGTGAGAGGTATGAGAGACAGTAGGGAGATTATTAATAGAACTGTGAAAGAAAAGATTACTGGGGGCATAGAAAACTGAGTGAGTCATGAGACTATTCTGGTGAGACAGAGGTTAAAGCCCATTGGTTTAACAATAAATGTACAAAACTGAAAGTAGCTATCTTTAAAAAACAACAATTAGAAAGAGAAACTGAGTAAAAAAAACATTTAAGGAAAGAACAAGAACAAAGACACCTCATTAAATGAACTAGAACCAAGGCACACATACCAACCAACACGCAAAAATAAAAAAAGACAGTCAATAACCCTGTTTCTGTCTGAAGCCCAAATTTATTTGAGGGATCTCTCCAAGATTTCTGGAGCTGCACCTAAGTCAGGTTCCATCATGGGTAGTGTTGTTTTCTGATTTCCCAGTGAGGTGGTTGGACTTGAACCTAAGCTTAGTGATAACAGGATGAAGAGTGGGCCAGAGCTGATCTTACAGGCTGGGAGGCCAGGCTAGAGCCTCTCACACTGAAGCCATGAGGTGAGCGGAAGGGCTGGAGTTTCTCATATGCTGATCTCACCAGGTGGTGTGTTAGGGTTCAGTTTTTAAAGGTAGCCATCATAGTTACTTTATTCCACTTATATATACAAATTTACTGACACAAGAGATGAATATTTCAATTATGTTACTTGAGATATCAGTTACACTAACAATTACTGCATTAATAAGAGAAGAAATTTCATGGATATGGACTATTAGAGGCTAAAAGGCATGGCATACACAACATTGTGTGTCAAGCTTTATAACATGTCATTGAGGTGCAAAATCTTAGGAGTATCACTTTATAGAAAATTGGGGCAATTTGACCAATATCCCTCAAATAATCAATGACTGGAACAAGATTACGATTCACATCTGCTTGTCTCAAGGAGTGACATTCTTGATGTTCATGCTTCACCATCTTGGATCAGTTTAACTGCATTCATTCTCCTTTATGGATATTTTGCTGTGATAATTATTCATTACCATGTGCTTTCCATTCCTTTGTTTTAAGACATCAAAGGCTCCTGTGATCTTGACTTGCAAAGATCCCGGAATTATGGATTTCTCTTCGGACTGCTTTAGCCCATTATGTTATTTTCCATAAATACAAACTTTCATTTCCTGTGTCTTAAAATGTTTTTGTGTATGTGTTCTTTCTAGAAAAATACTCTATGTAAAAATTACAGACCTGTTTCCCTCCTCCCTTGACGATCATTGCTGACACAGAGAGTTCTCTAAGGAAACCACAATAAACACTGACAGCATTTCAGAATTCAGAATATTGAGGAAAGGGTCGGGAGGCTTATAGTTGAGCAACTTATTATATTGGTTCTAATGATCCACTTTCCTTCATCATAACAGCAACAGTACAAATACTTTATATTAAAATTTTTCAAATTCTGACACAGCCATTTTCTTCCCTAATCCCCACAAAAACAAAGTAGAGTGCACAAAAATGTCTTGATTTTTATGTGGAAACTAAAACTCGAAAATAGTTGAGTGAGTTGGTCAAAGTCTTATGTCTAGAAAACACCACGCTTGTGTGGCACTGAGCTGTCTTCGTCTCTGCCCCTCTTCCCCCAACCTTCAGTTAGACATTTTGCTCACCATATGTAGAATTGTATAAGCAAGTCTACACAGCAAGTATTATTATGCACATTTTTTCACCTGAAATGCCAAGGTGGAACAGATAATGAGTAGCAGGCCTAGCATTTGAAGCCAGATTTATTTGGTCACAAAACCCATGGTCTTTTCAATAATGAAAAGAATAAATGAGTACAGAAAAATGTCATACTTTCTAATAATCAAATAACTACCCATGAAAGCAGAATTTCTTTTCTAGTTTTCAACTTCAAAAGTTATACACCAAACTGATGGTGTTTTACTAATCAATGATGGGATTAACAGCTGCTATTTTTTTTAAAAACAATGTGATGTGACCCTGCTTAAGAAAACTCAGTTACTCTACTAGTAGTAATTGATACTGGGATGATAATTTAACAGAAACAAGAAATGCATGAGGAAAGCATTGTAGCATAACATACGATAGCAAAAACCTGGAAAGTGTGGGCCTGGGGAAATGGCTTGGCAGTTAACAGCACTTGCTGCTCTTACAGAGAAGTCAAGTTCAGTTCCAACCACCACAATCAGCCATAACTCTAGTTCTGGGGGTATCTGATGCCCTCTTCTTGATTCTGTGGCATCAGGCATGCATGTAAGTGGCACACATGCATGCATGCAGGCAAAACGCTCATACATATAAAATAAACATTTTTAAATTAACTGGAAAATGAACACTTTTCAATGTGACATTATAAATGCAATAAAATGGAACTATTGAAAAGCTAAGAATTGGTAGAAATGTTTAAATATTTAGCATAAACAAAAACTGACCTACTGAGTAACCACTTCAAAAGGTAATAGTAAACCAAATTGGGCCACTCATTTAAAATTTGTAAGAAAAGACATCCTAGAAAAATCAAAACTAAAATAATAATAGGAAAATATTAAGTAAACAACTACCTAAGTATTCTGCAAAAGCAAGTTATCATTCAAAAGACTTAGAAGTTTTTAAATTCTGCATGACAAAAAAAAAATACGGTTAATAAGTCAAAGGAAAACAATGAGCTGGTAGATCACAGTGGCTCATGCTTTCAATTATAGCACTCAGGAGGCAGAGACTGATCACTGTGAGTTTGAGGCCAGCTGATCTACATAGTGAGTTCCAGTCCAGCCAAGGGTTACATAGAGAGACCTTGTCTCAAAAAGAAGAGGGGAAGTGGGGAGAGGGAGAGGAGAATTTATAAGAAGACAGAACATAGCTGGGGAAAGAATCTTTGAGTTTAAGGATACCACAACAGAAACTTCCAAGACTGAGAAGTAATGACAAACACAGCCAAGGAACAAAAGAACAAAAACAAAATGGAAAGAAAGAAACCAAGATGCTGGAGAGGTGAAAGGGCTCAGCAGTTAAGGGGGTTTGTTGCTGTCGCAGAGGAACCAAGTTTGGTTACTGGCACCCACATCAGTTGTCTCAGAACCACCTGCAGCTCCAGTTCCAGGGAAACCCAATCCCCTCTTCTGGCTTCCACACCCCTTGTACACATGTGGTATATTTTCATAGATATACAAACATACATATGAGTAAATAACAAAATAAATATTTTAAAAAGAGAGAAACAGAAGAAATACCAGAAACAAAAACTGGAAGGACAATACCAGAAGAAAAACCCACACACATGTGCACTGCCACATACAATCAAAAGCAAAGGCAATATAAAGATTCCCAAATGCATACAAAAATGGGAAGGATTTTTCTGGCAGAAGGTCTGCAGTGCAAGAAATGTTTCAGACAGGAGGAAAATGATGACGCTTATACCTACAGAAAGCAAGCAAGAGCTTTGGGAAAGGACTAAATGAAATTAAAATGTTTATTATTATTATTATTAAAATATTCAAGGGTTTGTAAAATAATAAAACTATTTGATTATGTTTGTTTATGTATGCTTACATGTAAGTGGAATGACAATAGCAGTAATTGGAGAGGAATTCTGAATGTTTTGTTATAACAGAAAACCTGCGTTACTCAAAAGTGGTATAGTGTTATGTAAAACTGGACCTGGATAGCCAGACATGATGATGCATGCCTTTAATTCAAGCATTTGAGAGGTTGAGGCAGGTCATGAATTCAGGACCAGCCTGGAGTACATAGCAGGACCCTGTCTCAAAACGGAAGTGAACCTGAGTGAATTGTACACATATTTTGCAAATTCTGAAGCAATACTAAAAGCTTTTTTGTTTTTGATTATTTTTAAAGCAATAACTAATAAACTAAAAAAGATGAGTAAATAGCAATTGTATAAAATAGCTGAAACCACAAAATCAAGAAAATAGTGGAAGACAAATAGGAACAAAGAGGGAAAGAGAACAAAGAATATCTTTAAGTAACAATGTGGTAGCCATTCATCCAACTCATTTCACACTCATTTAAATGCATAACTTAATGGTTCAGATATGTCGCATTAATGTATATTTTACTTTATATAATTGTTTGTTATTTGGGATGGGTATCTGTGTGTGTGTGTGTGTGTGTGTGTGTGTGTGTGTGTGTGTGTGTGTGTGTCTGTGTCTCTGTGTGTGTCTGTGTGTGGTTCCTGATGTGGTATGTGGGCCACATGTGCCATAATGGGTACATTGAAGCCAGAGAACAACTTTGTGGAGTTGGTTTTCTTCTATCTTCATATGGGTTCTGTGGTTCAAACACAAGTCTTCATCAGTCAGGCTTGCATCCTGTAGGGACATACCCACCTTTACCCACTAAGCCATTTAACTGGCCTCATATGAATGTTTCAGTTGTTATAAAATATGCGTAAAATAACCTTTGCCATTTGCTGTAAAATCCATGTATCATGCTGTAAAGTCTTCATATAGAAACGCCTCCTAAAGAATTAACACCTTTCAGAAAGAAACTTTCAACAATAACAAACTCTAAGGAATAGCATACCAGGACAGAAGGAAAATGCAAGAGAACATAATTTTCTAAAGCTTGTTTTTCAGCTTCACTGTAATGATCTGCTACGTTGACATGTAACACATTGCATGAAAATGGAAACAATTATTTTTTAATCATGTTTAAATCATGGCATTCTTTACTGTTCCCTCCTTTTCACATTAACACCCCAAATCACTAGTGTCAGGATACTCATTCTGATGAAACCATCAAAATCCTCAACACTGCACTCCAGGATTTTGTAACTACTAAATCCCAGCAATTCCCAATGGACAACGTAATTGTAATTATATAAAGAGTTCCACGTAGAGAAAATGCATTACAATTAGAGAACTGTCTGTGTGCAAGATTTTCCAGGCAACGTGGCCAGTACATTAAACAATGTACCTTTTAAATGGCACTTTCCCAGGAAAGAAAATTAAAACAAAGATGAACAAATATGCGAGCTCTGCACTATGTTACTACAATTTTTGATTGTGTGTTTAGAATATACACACATCCCTGACAGATTATGGACAAGAAAAACAGCATTGAGGGACTTACATACTTACCCATATGTAGAATATTCCAAACTATGTATCATTTCAACATATTCTGGCAGATTATCTAACAAGACTGCAAAGTTTTTAAAGCAGTAGGACTGCCAAGTCTCACAGTGTGGGATCCAGATGTGGAAGGTATTTGGAAGTGTGTTTTCTTCTAGGCAAATCCAGGATACGTCCCTGTAAAAGAATTCTAGCCTCCCAGACCCTGAAGTATACATTAGTAACTGCGACAGCTATGCGTTGCTGGTGGCTCTGGAGCAAGAATGATCCTATCTCCCATTTGCCTTGGGCCAAAACTTTCTTGGCAGAAAGTCATTTATAAATATAAGTCAAAAATCCACAGCATTTCTTTATAAAAACTAGTGGTGGCTAAACTTTTGCAGTCTCCAACACGCATGTTAAATAAACACACACACACACACACACACACACACACACACACACACACACACACACACAAAATCTATTCCACTAACCTCGTTTTCCCCTTATGAGAAGCAGAGAGTGAACACTCTCAGATTTCATAGCTAAAAGTAAAGATTTCCTTAACACGCTTTTCCTCTTCACTCCTGGTGTTATACTGCAAGGAAATACCCCAGGGGATAAATTGACAAAAAGTGTAAGCTTATACAAGTTATTCCCTTACTTTGGGCTTCAGTTTCCTCACAAATAAAATGAAATACATTCACTGGGCAAATTTTTGGATGCTTTGAGTATGGTTAAATAAGAAGAATGTAGCAATATATTTTTACATGAGGGCTAGAGATATTGAAGACTCATTAACAATTAATGGGCCTTAAAGACTAAGTTGCAAGAGCTTTGAGGGCCCTCATGGATTTGTTAAGGCTTCTTTAGGCCCTGAGAATCTCTCAGGAATCTAAGCATTAGCTTGGTAAACCAATAAATATGTCACTAAGAAAGAGCTGCTCACTGAGTAAACTTTTGGTCCTTTGAATATGCACTAAAATTTGAATGGAAAATTAAGACATTTATATTTACAATGCTGGGCATTGAAACCATCTGCTAACACATTCGTGTCTCTGCACATTCCTAAAAAATAGAGCTTTAGTGTGAGGTAATCCTAAAATTTCTGCTTCTGCCTTATATTAATCAGAATATATCTTGAGCCCTTTGGTATCCTTAGGATCAATTCCCCTGAGCCCCCAAAATAATATAAAGCAGGACATATAAAACATTGTTAGAAAGCATCAAAATTTATGAATTGTACTCATTATAAGCAATAAAATAGACTTAAAGGAAGAAAGACATGAGTCTGAGTTCACATCTATCACTTATTAGTTGCATTATTCTGGATCTGGTGTCTGACCCATTTCTTTCAAGTTTCTCATTAATTCAACGAAGATAATAGTGCCTCTCTCTTAATGCTAAGGTTTCTGAAATACTAAAAGCAGCCAAGATAGAGTAGCTATTGTAAGAATTAGTCTCTGTCTTTCATTTCTGAGATTTTGCAATCTAGTCAGCTAGGGGATGTTTGTATATTTCTTCTGATTAACTATATCCTGAAGTCTAATCCCTTCTGGGCAGTACGTAGCCCAGATTGATATTAAGGGAAAAATCCACAAATGTCCATTACACCATTTCGTCCATCTGAGAAGAATGTATGCTATTTTATTTGCAATCAAAATGATGATTCTTGGCCCTAAAGCAATGTAAAAACTCATCATTCAGAACACAAACAATTATGAAAGTAACCCAAGAATGGACATGGCATTGGTCCTAATGACTCAACTGAAGAGCTGCGCCAGTAGAAACCAGATCTGATGCCTAGAACCAAAATTAAAATTTACAGACTGTGTGTGAGAGAACAGCTGCCTTCCCTTCAGCATCAACTTCTGTTGTGGCAAAAGAGGTATTTATAGAGTTGTATTCTATAGCTTGATTTGGAACTGTAGATCCATGTTTTTGGAAAGTTGGGGAAAAAAATGAATGGTGAATCCCAAGTATCAGAAGTATACACTTGGTCCACAGGATACAGAAATTATCTGCCTTTCTGCACTGTGACACTTTCACTCTTTTATAAACAGAATGGGGAAGATCTAGCTGCAGCAGCCATGGTGGTACACGGGGACATCACTTATATGTCTATAGTGGAGAACAGTCTGCATGATCTGTCACTGGACAGTTTTAAGCCATGGGGCCCTGAGTGATCAATAACTATTCCAGATTACAATTGGAGATTCATTAGCATATATCTATTGGTTTCATAGTTGTACAAAAACATTTGAACATATTGCATAAGCACTAAGAAAGCTGCTGTGAAATACGAAATAGTAAAAGTGAAGTAGCACATCTCTTAGAATAAAACTATAGACACAAACTTTCCAAACCCAGCTGACAGGTAATGCAAAATTATTCTTTCTGAGCCACTGGAACAATTGATTTTATGATCTTCTCTAAACATTCAAAATTATTTTTGATTTTTTTTTCCTTGCTGGCCTCTCCCTCCTCCTCTTCCTCTTTCTCTTTTGAAACAGAACCTCATGTATAATCAGGCTGGCCTCGACCTTCATATTTACCTGAGGATGACACTCTTGATCATTCTGCCTCCATCTCCCAAGTGCTGGGATTACACGTGTAGTTTACTGGACCTGGCTTATGATCCTTGATATTCCTCATGGCTCTATCACTACAGCATCCTACTTCTTGCGTTGTTTCTCTTCTCATTTTCTTACCTTCTAAGAACAAGGGATTCCTAAGATATGGTTCTTAAACCCTTTGTCCCTTACTTCATCCACTCAACAGATTCCACGTCTTTCTTTGACTAGCCCACCTGTCACTCAGAAGTAATTCACTGAAGAAACGCATTTAGTTCTAGCCATTTTTTTAATTCCCAAAACATGTTTACCTTTCAATTAATTAACATGGAGTCCAGGAAACAGAACATAACACATACACACATTTCTCACCATTTCCTCCATTTCAAACACAACCTTCCTGCCATTTTTTTTTTTCTATTTCTTTGTTTTGGGTTTTTGTTTGGTTTGCTTTTTGCTTCTGCTTGGGGGAGTATCTTGGAATGTAGCTCACACTTGCATGGAACACACTATTAATCCAAGAATCCACAACCCTCCTACCTGTGTATGATACATGTGTGTTGATGTGGGCATGTGTGTGTCATGGCACCTGTGTGGAAATGGAAAACTTCTTAAAAATACACTTTGACCTCCACACAGCCTGTAATTATTTGTTTGCTTTCTTGATTTGTTTTGTTTTGTTTTCTATGTTATGTATCTGACTTGGATATCCAGGTAGCTGACCTCATAGAATGACCTATGAAAAATTTCCACCTATCCTTCATATATTTGAAAGAGTCTGAGAAGAACTCACAGCACGTCTTTAAATATTTGATAGAACTCACACTGAGGCAACCCTTGTTCAGGACTTTTCTTTCTTGGGAGACTTGGGTTCCTTCTTCATACCCATTCTATTTACGGGTTTGTTTCTGTTTCTTTGTAATTCGGCCTTGATAACATGTGTGTTTCTAAGAAGTTTTCCATTTCATCTATGTTATCCAGTTTGTTGGTATACATTTTTTTCATTGTACTCACTTAAATTTGTTTTTATTGCTGACTTTTATTTCTGCATTTAGTTTTTTGAGTCTTCTCTCTACTTCTTTGACAATCTAGCTAAATGATGTGAATTTTATTGATTTTTTCAGAAGCAATCAACTCTTACTTTTATTTTCTGTTGTTCTTATGTTCAATATTTTACCCCTGTTCTATAGTATTATTTAGTCTCTCTTCTGCTAGCACCGGCATTAGTTCACTGTCTTTTATATTCAAAATGTGTAAAATTAGCTTGCAGATGTAAGACATTATCCTTTTATTTTTCCCATGAGTATTTTTATTGCTCTGCCCTGTGAGCTTACCTGCTATTGTCTGTCTCTCTCTGCCTGTTATTCCACACCTCCTCCAAAATATTTGCCCTCCTACTTCCTGTCTTTTTTCTTTTTCTAGATCTAGTTTATAGTAGAAAACATGTAATCAAGCCTAGCTCGTTATGCTTAATCTGTTGATATTCATTTTCATTCCTTTTCCATAAAATCCCACATTCATCTTTATAGCTCAATAAAATGTCCTTGTGAATACACACTGTGCTGCCTTTATCCAGTGTTCTGTTGCTGAACATGTAAGCTAGTTCTGTTGCTATTATAAATAGCAAGCATAAATGGATGTCCAGATATCTTTTTGGCTTTCTGACATAGAATCCTTCAGGTATATAACCAAGAATGAAATACAGGATGATATGGTAGATTTAATTTTATTTTTTCAGCAACCTCCATATTGATTTCCATATCGACTATACTAATTTTCAGTACCTCTAATGGGATATAAAGGTTCTTCTCACCTATGCATACACTGCCTCAACATTCAATCAATATTTGTTACTTTTCTTAAATGCTAGCCATAATAACTAGCCTGACATAGAATCTAAATGTACTTTTGATACAAACTTCATTGATTTCAATGTTTGTTGACAATTTTTCATAGTTTTCAGAATTTTTGTGATACTTAAATGTACAATTTTTTACTTTTTTATTAGAATATTTCTTCTCTCATGTATTGCATTCCAGCACCCTTCCACCCCTCCCTTCATTTCTCCCATTTCTCCCCCATCTTCCCTGTCCCACAGATCTATGCCCCCATCCTCCCACTCCCACCCTGCTTCTCCCAAAGAGAGGGCAGTCCTTCCAGGGTTACTGCTAAACATGGCACAATGAGATGGAACAGGGTCAGGCACAATGCCCTACTTCAAGGTTGGACTAGACAAACCAGTAAGGAGACAGGGCACTTAAGGGCGGGCAAGAGGTTCGGGGACACACACCCTTATTCTAGTCTGTGTGATTTCTGTAAGAACACCAGGCCAGGCAAATTCAAGACATATTTGGGGATCCAGCAGGTTCCATGTCTGCTGCTCCAGGCTCTGTTAACCCGTAAGAGTGCTGGTTTGTTGACTCCCTGGACTTTGTTCTCCTGGTGTCTTCAAAACTTCTGTTCCCAGAAATCCCCTCTATACTTTTTCTGTGGGATTCCCCTAGCTCTGCATTTTATTTGACCCTGGGCCTCTGCATCTGCTGCCTTCAGCTGCCATAGGGATCCTCTTTTTAGACGATTGGGCTAGGCATTAATCTATGAGGAGAGCAGGATAACATTAGAAGTCCTCTCTGGACTGTCCAGACTCTAGTTCCTGGCCTACTCTGGAGTGTAGGTCATGGTTTCCCTCCTTTAGCATGGTATTCTGCACTTCCATTGTCCCAGTGGATCCTGCAGGGAGGATATGTCACAGGTGGAAGTTTTTGTGGCTGGGATGGTATCCCAGTTTCACCACTGGAAGCCTTTCCTGGTTACAGGAGGTGGCCTGTTTAGGTCCCCTGACCCCCATTACCAGAGGTCTTTGCTAAAATCTCCTTCATTGAATCCAGTGAGTTTCCACTACAATAGGTCTCCTGATTCTCTCTTAAATGTCCTCCAATTCTGGTTGTCTTTCCATACATTCTTTCTCTCTCCATCCCTCTCCACCTTCCTAGTCCCTTCTCTTCCCATCCTCAGCATTTCCTGTCCCTCCTACATCTTCTGTATTTCCCCTTTACCAGGGAGATCCTTGTGCCCCTACTGGGGCCTTCCTTATGGCAAAGTCTCTCTGGGTTTGTGGGTTGTATCCCCTTTTTCCTTTGCTTAACAGTTAATATTCCCATATAAGTGAGTACTTACCATGTTTGTCTTTCTGGGACTGGGTTACCTCACTCAGGATGATTTTTTTCTAGTTCCTTCCATTTGTCTGCAAAATCCATGTCATTATTTTAATAGCCAAGTAGTACTCCATTGTGTATATGTGCCACAATTTCTTTATCCATTCTTCAGTTGAGGGGCATCTAGGTTGTTTCCAGTTTCTGGTTATTATGAATAAAGCTGCTGTAGACATAGTTGAGCAAGTGTCCTTGTGGTAGGATGGAATGTCCTTTGGGTATATGCCCAAGAGTGGTATAGCTGGGTCTTGTGCCACTATTGAAAAACAGGTATCTCTTGCCAGGCCAGTCATTATTGTAGCTCATGTGTTCACAGCTAAGAAATACTGTTGATGACTGCCCTCCCTTATGGAGTGCATAGAACCTACCAGCACTATAGAAGCTATACAGTAAGGATGAAACTTCCAAGTCAATTCCAGCTTGAGCTCTCAGTGTCCTATGACTCTGGTATGTGGTATCTTGAGAAATAGTGTCCTACTGTCAAGTTCTGGGTGTCATCAAGAGCAATGACAAGAGCCTTAATGTTTGAGGGGTTTTGGAACTCTGCTGACCAATAACTCGAAAACTTGTACCTTAGATCTGTCATTGAGCTTTTTCTCTGATAGCCTATGGTACTCACGTGAAGCATTGTCTCCCTGTTATAAGGGAACTCCATTTAAATCCTGTGTGTGTGTGTCTGTGTGTTTGTGTGTGGTGTGTACTTTAGGAAGCTTCTATAGTAGCAAGTTCTTAAATTTCAGGGCCCTAGTCATTTGTTTAGGCCACTCTATCCAGCATAATGTAGAACAAACAAAGTTTTGGAGATGCATTCCTATCATTATTTTCACCATCAAATTGGTGAATCTGGTATAATAAAAAGGGCTCGTAATGTGAGTTTGGGTCCCAGCATTATTACTACCTCTATTAGACGTTTCTAAATTTATTTTGATTTTTTTCATTATAAGATCTAATTTTTATACCAAATGACATTAATGAAAATGCCTCCCTTATATTAGGCATTGGAATGGTTGATCCCAAGTTGGTAGCACTGTTGGGGAGGCTTAGGAGGAATGGCCTTGTTGGAGGCAGTTTGTCACTGGAGGCAGGCTTTCTAATTCACTCTCTCTGCTTTGTGCTTCCAGTTCAAGTCATGAGCCCTCAGCTTTTGCTCCAGCCACCATTACTGGTGCCTGATGCCACTTCTCTGCCATCATGGACTCTAATGCTCTGAACCATAAGCCAGCCCAGATAAACTCTCTCTTCTGTAAGTTGCCTTGGTCATGGTGTTTTATCACAGAAATAGCAAAGTAACTAACACACATTTCTGATAATTTGATGGCTTATTTCTAATACATTATTTTAACAAATATTTGCTTAATATAATTTATCTCTCTGACAAAATACTGCACTCTACAATAAAGATTCTGATTATCTAGATTCTAAGAAGTTTAGGTACAACACAGGAAGTACACACTTAATTTTCTGCTGGTAAAACTGAGGAGTAATGGAAGAGAGATATGGGCAAAAGGAGCCATATCTGCCCTGAGCAACTCAGTAAAGGTTTTACAAAGCACACGTAGCTTGCATGAAATAACTTCATTTACAAGTCAGTGAATTATGGAAAAGGATCCTAAGAAATAGAACTAGTTTTACAAATATATGCAATACTAATGAAGAATGACAAGAATCTGTAGTACAAAGAAATGCATGTTTTTTTTTTAAGTTTGGTGTAGTTGGATCAAATATATAGGGAATGGGACATTAAGGCTTTTTTTTTTTAACTAAAAGAGGGTAACAATATGTGGGGCAAAGTTCAAGTTGCCTCAAATTCCAAGCCACTATGCATGTTAAGCAATGTGAATGGGTCTAAAAATGTGTTTCAACTAATGCTAACTTTAGTGATTTTTAATAAAAAATATTCTGTAAAATTGAATTCCTATAATAATAGCAAGTATAAGTTCTGGGTCAGATGGCAATGGTATACCTCAGAGACTCAATTTAAGAATCTGTCATATTGCCTGCAGGAGGCCCTGGTGCCTGCTGAATTTCCCAGTGCCCATGGGATGTCCTGGTGCCTGCAGGAAGCCCCGTTCCCTGCTAGATGTCTAGGTGTTTTCAGGTTGGCCCAGTGCCTGTGTGAGACCCAGGCATCTTCAGGATGCCCTGGAACCTTTGGGATGCCCTGGTGATTGCAGGATGTCCATGCACCTCTGGGATGCCCTGTTGCCCACAGGAAGTCCTGGTGCTTGAAGGAATTCTGGGCTTCTATGAGATGTCCTGGTGCATTTGGTACATACAGGTGCGTGAGGGGCATCCTAGTGCCTGCAGGAGATCCAGGCACCTGTGGGATGCCATGGTGCCTGAAGGAGGCCCTGGCACATGCAGGATGTCCTGTTGCCTGAGGGATGTCCAGGTATATGTGTGATGTCTGGGTTCCTGTGTGATGTCCTGGTGCTTGTATAGTACCCAGGTATATGTGAATTGACCAAGTGCTTGAAGGTGTCTGGGTTATCTGCAGGATGTCCTGGAGCTTATGGGATGACCTGGTGACTGTGGGGTGTTCAGGTGCCTGTGGGAGGCCCTAGTGCCTGCAGGATGTCCATGAACCTGTAGCTGTCTAGGGGACCTACAGGATGATCTGGTGCTTGCAAAATATTGGGGTGCCAGCTTGGTGTCTGAGTGTATGGGTGATGTCTGCATGCCTGCTCGAGGCCTGTGGGTTTGAGCAGCGAGACCCAACTTCAAGCCAAATCCTGTCATGCTTGGCCTCAGGATTGTATGGGCCATGTGAATGTCCATCACCAGAGGATCCTGCTGTCAAGGAAACAGTGGTGTTGCCCAAGAGCCATGCTTTTACTCATACTAGCTGGCCTTAATTTTCTTTGCTCAGGGGAAGAAGGGTGGAACAGGGAGGAATGGGAAGAGGGTGTGATCAAGGTACATTGTATGAAATTCAAATTATTAATAAAAGTATTTTAAAAAATATGTCATATGAATCTCATAGATGAAAACAGCATGTATAATTGACCTCAGAATTTTATTTTAGATAGATTATATAGTACAACCTTTGAACAGTATAATCGAAATTTTTATGTAAAGGAACTGCACTGATAAAATCTTTTCAGGTAACTCTGACTATTGTGCTTTGACTGGCCAGAGAGAAACTGATTTATACACAGTATAGAACTTTTCTCTAAGGAATATATACCATACCAAGATACTTAAACATATGTAATTGTCCCGTTGGAGCCATATATGGAACCATGTTCACCATCTTAGAAGATATGCCCCACTTGTGGAACTTACTTTACCCTTTTAAACATGGAGTTACTTGGAAATCAGCAAATTATATCCACTTGTTGATATTAAAGAGGTTCACCGCAACCTCTTACATGCACAACAAGAGCTGTACTACTGAGCTACACCACAGCCCCAATACTGTTTCCTTATGGTCGAGATATTAACAATGTTTCCTTCTTACATTTCAAAATACAAGTTCAGGTGTACTTACAAGTGCTAAAGAGGGATCAAAACTGAATGTTGCTATTTCTATTTAACATATAACAATTGTGCAGGTGCTATGTCATTTTCTCATAAGAAAGGTCACAATTTTCATCCAGTCCTTACCAATTTATAAGGCAGATACTCAGGAAAGCCAGGTGGCTAGGAGCAGATTTGTATCTTTCAATATAACATTTTATGCGTCTTAGCCAAGAGCTTAAAGACCTTGATTGATCTAGGATGTGTGAAAAACAGCAGATACACTACAAGATCTCAGGCTTTACTTCAATTTATACCTCTTCAATATTTTAACTTCCCTTCTGTGTATGTGAGCGTGTGTGTGTGCGTGTGGTGAAGATGGTTTAGTTTGGTTTGATGGTTCTGAAGTTTGTGTGTTTTCTCTCTTTCTGGCACTTTTGTTTTTTCAACACTGTGACATGTCAACACTTGTTCCATTAGCATCCATTTTCTGTTCCAAGATCTAATCAAGTAGATGTCCTTGCATTTGGTCAGTTATCTTCCCCTTTTATTTTTAATTCTGTGTATATTCATGCACATAGTGATGAGTCTCACAAAGGCATTTTCCTTAAAGTATTTCATCACACTGAACATATTAATTCCTTACATCCACCCAGATAATCTATCTTCTTCTTACATACCCCTTCCTTTTCCCCAGTGTAACATAGGATATTGTGTCATAAACATAAAAATGCCTTTATGTAACTATATAAAATCTAGTATCTACAAATAAGGAGAGAACATGCAATATTCATCTTTCTGAGTTTAATTTGCTTAATACAATGATATCCCGTTGCACCCATTTTACAGCAAACAAAACAATTTCTGCATATTGATGAATGGCTAAATTACGTTGTAAATATCTATCACATTTTCTTTATCCAAAAGTCATGTGGCTTTAGTAGTGGGTTTATTTGTGGGTATTGTCTTTTCTTGATCTAATGTACTATTTTCTGTTACAGTACCTAGCTGTTCTTGTTATTATGGCTATATTTTGGGTATAACTAGAAATCAGGTAAGGTAATACCTCAAGCATTGTTTGTTTTTGCTAAGAATTTCTGTGGCTATCTGTGCTCTTTTGAGCATACATATGAATCTTAGGTTCTTTTTTTTTCTATTTCTGTGAAGAATATCATTGGATATTTTATGGGAATTGTATTGAATTTGTAAATTACTTTAAGGAATACAGACATTTTCACTATATTAATTCTGCTGATCCTTGAGTATGAAAGTGTCTCTCCATCTTACAGTGTCTTCTGTTACTTTCTTCTGTGCTTTAAGTTTTTCATTATCAGGGTAGTTTACTTCTTTGGGTGGATTTATTCCTGGGTATTTTCTGAAGATATTGTGAATGGGATTGTTTTCTTGATTTCTTCCCCAGAATATTTGGTTTTCATACCTAGAAAAGCCACTGATGTTTGTACATTCATTTTATATCCTGCTACATTATTGAAAATTTTTATCAGTTCTGAGAGGTTTTTATTACAGGATCACATCATGTGCAAATAAGAATAATTTGACTCCTTCCTTTCTGACTTGAATCTCTTTTATTCATTTCATCTTATTGTCCCATCTAAGACTTCAATTACTATATTGAATAGGGGTGGAGGGATTAGTAGAAATCCTCTTGAGTTTTTTTTTTCCATTTAATATAATGTTGGCTACAAGATGTCATATATGTGCATGATACACACATACACACACACACACACACACACATATTCTTTATAATGTTGGGGTATGTTCTTTCTATTTCTACTTTCTTAAATCTCTTGTTTTGAACAAATATTGGGTTTTGGTTAAAGACTTTTCTTCTTCTGTTGGTATGATCATGTGAATTTTTTTTTGTTCCCTAGTCTATTAATGTGCTATATTGCATTTAGTGGCTTATGTATGGTGAAATGTGTTTCCATACCTGAAATGAAGCTCATGTGATCATTGTGGATGATCCTTTTGTCTTTATAGACCCTCTCAGACTTAAAATAGGATTAAAACCTTTGTTTGGGGTGGGGGAGGGTCAACATCATGGTTTGGTGCAGTTTGACACTTGCTGCCAAGCATGAGGACTAGAGTTCAATCTCTGAAATCCACAGAGTAGAGAGAACTAACATGTTGTCTTCTGATGCCCGCATGCACCATGGATCTCACACACACACACACACACACACGCACACGCACACACGCGCGCACACGTAAAAATTAAACTCCATGAATGATCTGGAGTTGCATTTTCTTGAGTATTTACTCTTTTTCTCATTCCCTTCTATAAAGTTATTCCTAAAAGAGTTGTGCTATACTTCCATCTATACTGAGGTGGGTTTTCATTTGATTCATAATGGAGTATCATGAGTATTGCTACTATTATTATTAATTTCACTGCATCATGTAGCACTTGAAATGTTTCAAAGCTTCAGGAGCTGTATTAGTGATGAGAAGAGGAGGAAGCTGGGAGAGATAGTACTCCACCAAAGGCATAACCTGAGACTGCCACGTCTTCACTTGTAGTTAACAATGCCTCCCTTGCAGTCATAAGCATTCCATACATGATGAATACTTCTTACCCTCGCTGAAGAAAGCAGTGTACATTTCAAAGCCAACAGAATCCCCAAGTTATCACATTAAGTTGGACGGATATAGAAATCAAATGTCGACAATAGAAACAGAGATCCATGGGAATTTCTTGGATTTTTTTCTTAATAATTGCTCCTCTGAGAACAACAGAAAATCTTTGTGGCTTTGTGTTATCCTCTATTTGCCTCCTGCAGCATAATGATAAAATTCCTGGGTGTAGTTATTGGTTGGCTTGAAGCCATTCCAAAAGCATATGCCCTAGTTATTAAGGGTGAACAGATGGGACATTTATGATTATCTAGTGGAAGCTCCACATCCTCAACAGGGGACATTAAAATCTACAGCAATGAAACTCTAAGCTGTCTTTGAAGGAACAAGATAGAACAAAATTTACACTCTTCCTAATTGTTGTTGGTGTCCAAGAAACTGAAACAATATAAGATCTATGAAATAAATGCCTTCTAGGTCCCTGTCTTATTTTCAAGAACCATAATTTTGAATGGGTATTATCTGTGAACTGTGACACTTAGTTATTGGTATTAAAAAAGGCTGTAACAACTGGCACTTACATTTCATTTCTAATAATATGAAACATATGTCATGCATACATCCATTTATAGTTGCATTGTGATGGTAACATATTGTGTGCCCTACACTATAGCTTCACTCTAATGAAACTTTATTAGTCCTCGCTTGATAGTACTAAGTTATATGTATCGAATTCAATAAAGTCACCCAATATCGTTCTAAAATAGTATCTTCTCTGGAAGCCTGACCCCTAGACACCTTCATAGAAATAATTAATGCAACACAGAAAATAGATATTTGTGGAGCTACAAGAGCTCTGGAATCAGAAAGAAGATTATTCACATTTGTACTTCATCATTCACTCACTATGAATTTTTTAAAGGTTAGTTCAGTTCTATAATGCTTAGAAATCTAATTCATTTAAAAAACTCCTATAAGGAAAATGAAATTATGTAAGGCATCTAACAATAGAATTTTTAAGAGGTCCTTCCTTTCTTTTGTCTTGTATTGAAAAGGACGTCAAAAATATTACTCAAATGTACCAGCTAAATGCACACATTTCAGTATGTTTAAGATAAGGAAAATTGTCTGCATATATGTCAGAATACAAATTTTGAGGACTGTGAGAAAAATTATAGAAGGAAATAACTAATCACATACATGTTTCTTATGAATCAGTAAACGGGCTATCAAAATTGTACCAGAGGAAGAATGAGTTTTTAGAATTTCACAGCTGAGTACAATTAATTGTAAGACACTGGCAATAAGCCCTCATTACTATCATATCTAAATTAGATTATTTTAAGGCTTTAGAATTAGTATCCTTAAAGCCTCAAAGGGGGAGTTCTCTTTTATAAATCTCTTCAATAATGCTAGCTAAGGTTTATTAAGTGGTTACAATAAGCCAAATATTGAGAAAAATTCTCCAGGAAAAAAAAAACGAAGAATGTATGAATTTTAGATGGTTACCTGAGTTATCAAAGCCCAGAATTTAAAGTGAGTAATTTGACAGTTTGGGAAGTATTTCTTTGACATATGATTACTCGCTTTTGCAGAAATCACAGTCTTCTTCAAGACCATATCTCAGAGCTGAAGAGATGGCTCAGCAGTTAAGAGTGCTTGCTTACTGCTCTTGCAGAGGACCTAATTTTATTTTCCAGCATCCACGAGAGCAAATAACTCTGCCTGTAACTCCAGTTCCAGTAGATCAGACATCCTCTTCTTGACTCCAAATCTCCTGTGCATGCCCAGTACACATAAACTTCTACAGGCATGTACAGGTACACATACATAAGAAATAAAGAAATATTTTAAAAATGGTAAGAAAAATGTTATTTTCTTTTAAAATCTCAAGATTTTAATCATTATTTCTAAATAATGTTTATTGTGTGCTGGGCACTGTGTTCAACCTTTGTGTTCAGTATAGCTTATAATCACAGTTATTACCTTAATACATACATTTTCTTTCCCCAGTTTAAAAGCCGAAACAACTCTAGTACAAGGCAAAATAGTAGTTTATAGCCAAACATGCTTGGCCCCAAAAGACTTGCTCCTGATCATCACACTTTTGTCTT
This sequence comes from Cricetomys ansorgei, assembly GCA_026225945.1. Classification (NCBI taxonomy): domain Eukaryota; kingdom Metazoa; phylum Chordata; class Mammalia; order Rodentia; family Nesomyidae; genus Cricetomys; species Cricetomys ansorgei. Next base: position 10,372,922 of record JAMJFZ010003268.1, read on the forward strand.
TATAAATGCATTTGTGTCTGTTAGATGAGATATTAGAGGAGAAAAGTAACGTAATCACACTGTTAACTGCCTGCCTTAGAAAGAACTTGTATAAAAGAAAGAATGAACATCACAAAACAAGAGCAAAATCAAAGAATAGTAGGAACATGCACACACAATACCCATAAAGTCAAATGTCTGTGTGAGCCGAGGCTTATCAACATGTTAAAAACTAAAAAGGATTTCTTTAGTTTTGGGCTACACTTGGCACAAAAAGAACAAAAATGGGGAAGGTGATTGCTTGAGTCGAATAGTATCAGATGACAAAAAAAGTAAGCAAAATGACTCACCTCACATTTTTCTTCATTTTCCATCAAAGAGAGTGGCCTTCAACTTGAAAGAGTAGGATAAATATGACTTAAAAGGGCATTGGAAGATAGATAAGTAGGTAGGAAGAGAGTTCTTTGGCACTTCAAATTAGATAATGTATAAAGGTCAAAAAATGATTCCGTCTTAATGTGAGAGTCAAAAATCTCAAGTGCATAAACATGGGACTATTCTGGAACTCTCGGAATTTAATTAAGCAAGCATATATGCACCAGACTTGTTAACAGGAATGATTTGGCAATGAGTTAAAGGTGAAATAGTCCCTTTTCTCTAGGGCTCACAATGCAGTGAAAATATTTTCAAAGCTAGACTAGCATATAAAGCAATCTGTGACATTTTTCAAAGTTAAACAATAAAACAGCTGATGATGTGTAGTAAGTAAAAATTGCTGGTTTGGAGTAGGAGAGGGAGAAATCAGTTTTGACTATGAGTTCTCAAGAGGGTTTTTACGGAAAGTAATATTTAATCTCTACTGAAAACAGCCAAAATTTCGACGAGCAGAAATGAGGTGAAGTATATCCTAAGGCAATTAGAATGTCAAGGTCATGTCATTTGAAGGACTGGAGTAAAAGGGCACATAATTCACTTGGAGAGTACAAAAGGAACCATTTTTTTAAAGAAATCAAGCTAGGGCTAGAGAGATGGCTCAACAGTTAAGAGCACTGGCTGCACTTCCAGAGACCTCAGGTTCAATTCCCGGCACCCACTGTAGCTCACAATCATCTGTATGTAACACCAGTAACAGGGGAACCCACGCCCTCCTACGGCCTCCTCCAGCACCAGGCAGGTATGTGGTACACAGATATAACAAACACCCATGTACATAAAACAAAACAAAATAATTTTATAAAAAAATCTAAGAAACCAAGGTGAATGATAGTGTATACAAGTCACTAGATTATGAAGTAAGGGTTTATGTCTGAGTGATTATCAGTGTATGCCCAGCATGGTAGTTGCCAAATATTAGTACCCAACAATTAAAGGACATGAGAGATGAGTTTGAAAATAGATCATTGCCATCTCAAATTTTTATATCTGAGGACAAGATAGATCTCTGAGCAGATATAACAGACTGATTCTCAAAGAACCTAAGAAAAGAATTATTACCAGGGCTTGAGATATAGTTATTAGTGCAAATTCTCCCACCTAGATATTCCTCACTTGTTTTTTTTTTTCCATCTCACCTTTATTACTTGGAGAATTACGAAGTTACAGTGAAATTGAATTGTTCAGTGAACAGACATTCACTGTCTCTCTGTTCCTTTTTCGTTTTGTTTTTATGAACCATTTGAAATTTTTCAGATAAATGACTTCCTTTAAAAAAAAAACTTTTTAAAAACATTTTTAAAAACAAGTGGTGTCATGAAATACAATGTATCTGAAGCATTTGAAAAACTTCTTTCTTTAAATCCATACAAAATGAAATGGGGAAATAGGGGATAAATGATCACTAAGTGAGTTTAGAGTTAATTAAATTAACACACTAAGGAGTATAGACTAATGAACCCATTTTAGCCTCGGGGCAGATCACTGGTTTACAAGGCTCTGCTCTTACTGAAATTGAAGTAGACATTTTATCTCCCGATGAGAGTTTTATTCCTGGATAATGTATAATTCTACTTTTCCCTCCACCACTGGTGTTTATTGGAAATCATCGCCAGAGTTTAAAAAAAAATTGATTCATTTGCAGTCCCAGAGATTCTGACTTAACATGAGTGCAAAAGTACCCCAGGTATTTATAGAAAACATGCATCACTGAGTTATCACAGATGTAGGATGACTCACTTCATCTAGTTGAAACTCTAGTCATTTCTACCCTTTTGCAGGAAAATTGAGATTTTAAAACCTCCAGGCACTCAAATCATGAAAGAACTGCCTAGGCATAGCAGACTAGAACTTGAATGAATTAACTTTTCCAATGTTAGGCCTTCTTACTAAACCTTCAGTTGTAGTTTCAACTGAGCCTCATAAACTCACAATTCAACTCTTTAGATGTGTTACAGGTCTTCTCATATATTGTAAAGCACAAAATTTTGTGTCTGGAATGAGGCTCAGTAAACTAAGCTTTAAAACAAAATCCTAATATGTAAGCTTTTCTTCTGAGTATTAGTATCAACGGAACTATTTAGATGAGGCCAGTGTTTTCTAAAATAAATCTCCATACTTTGAAGATGTTCAAAGTATGTATGTATATGTATAAGATAATTTGTTAGCAGATAGTCAGATGCTAAGTTTATCCAACTACAAGAGGAAAATTCTGGACTCATTCAGCAAGAACCTCCTCTTACTGTGTTAGGAGTTTTCTTCTTAATAAGATAAATATAATTTACTGTTTTTATCTTCCCTTGAAGACCATGCTGTTTTTAAAGATCTAGCTACATTTTAAAACTGCTTTAATCTCTAAGTATTCTTTGAAAATTGGAAGATAGTGATCAAACAGCTTTAATGTTGTGGTGGGTGGAAGGTTATCAAGACCTTCCACATGGACTCTCTTGGATTAGGAGGTTGATTGCCCTATAAATCAGTTAGTTAGAGCTAGCTCCATAAATCAGAAGGGGACAAGGAAAAACAAGTTTTGAATTTAATACTTTTTTAAAAGACATATTATGGAATAAATCTGGAACAAATTGCACACTTATCTGTATCTATCAGGTGAGTATGATTGGATTGCAGTTTGCCTTTGATTGCCAGCCTGAGAAAAGTACAGTAGATGGGGAATAAAATGTGTAAATAGAACAAAACAAAATTGTAAGTCCATTATTCTACCGAGAAAGGGAAGTTACCAAGAATATGTGACTGTAACTGTCATTTACACATGATCCTTAAATGTTCTTTTATCAAAATCAAGAAAACAATTACCTGAACGTCTGAGCCTTATGATAATCATTAACAGCTACCAAGTGCTTAATATTTGCCAGGTGCTTTTATAATTACTTTAGATCAGGGGCTTTTAACCTTGACTGAAAATTAGAATCATCTGGAGAGCTATAGCATTCCAGATGACCAGGTCTCACTGGAAACCAATTAAATCAGTGTATCTGTGGGTGGCTTCCATCCAAGCATGAGAGGTTCTTAAGATCACCAGGTGATTGCAATATGCAGCTCACTCTGAGATTTTTTTTTTTTGATCAGCCAGTTTATTTAATCCTTACAATTGCCCTTTGATGTGAAATACTTTTTATCAGCAGCAGCAGCAGCAGCAGTCATAAGTTACAAGTGACAAAACTCTGGAAGAGAAACGTGAAGTTTATTTCCCAAGGCCAACAAATAAGTGACAGAAATCAGCTTAGAACATGGACAATATAGTTCTGTTGTAGCATTATTATGTTATTGATATTCAAATTAAAATTCAAAGGCTAACAAAGAAATCTGTCTCCCCCCCACCACTAGTCAGATAATACCTAGTATACTTTAATTTTAATTGGTTTCAAAGTTAACTTTAGGTCTGGGAATGTCGCTCAGCTGGTAAAGTGCTTGCCCAGTATGCACAAAGTCCTGACTTTGAGACACAGTCGCACATGAACCTACAATCCCAGTTCTCGGGAAATGGAGGGTTGGAAGTTTAAGTCATCCTTGGCTACGTATCGAATCTAAGGCTAGCTTGAGTTACATAAAATTTGTCTCAATATATATAGGTACTTGAATGTTAAATTTATTTTTTTAATTGCCTGAAAAAAATTCAGTGCCCATTTTGTCAACATTATAGTACAATTAAGTTGCATGATTTAAAATATCATTCAGAAATGTGACAAAATAGTCTCAGATTGAGTGCAAGATAGTTTCTTTTTTTAGAACAGTCAAGATATGTATATTGGCAGAAAATTTAAGGAAGACCTAGCCTTCTACACATCCTAAATTTTAGTAAGTAAAACCCAGCAAGAGATTATTATTTGGCAAACATTATTTTAGTTCCTTACAAAATTACCTTAATTTTAGTATTTAAAAATTCTGTTTTAACCTTATGTTTAATCTTATAGCTTACATATTGTATTATTTAAAATTCTTCAAGTTTTTAGGAATGGGGTTATGAATAAATAATCAGACATATAATTTATGTCAATGACTTGAGTGAAGGCATACAAAGCTTATTAAGAATTAACTGAATTAGAAGGCATATCTAAAATATTAGATGACAAGGTCTGAACTGAAAATAATATTCAGCAACATGCTGAAGCAAACATGATTAAAAGTTAATAAGAGTATACTCCACATCTTGAACTCAATTTTAAAATAATACAGGGCACAAGTACAATCATTTGAGGCAATTAACTCTATATTTGTACACAAGTCATTGTTAGAAAGTACTTTTTTGTAATAGATGAAATAACATCCTTGTAATTTTTTGACAAGTTTGCTTTTATTTTTTAATTTATTTATTTTTAATTAGTTCTTGGAGAATTTCATATAATGGATTTAATCATATTTACCCCCTTTCACTCCTTTTCTCAGGACCACCCACTTCCCTACCTACACAACTTGATGTTCTCCTTTATATATTTTTGAATCTATCAAGTACAGTCGGTGCTATCTCTGTACTCTTGGATTTGTGACCATCCATAGGAGCACAGTCAACCCACCAAGGATCACACCCTTAAAGAAAAATAACTCTTCCTCTCCTCAAAACTATCAATTGTCAATAACTCCTTAGCTATGGGTAGATGTCATGCCAACCTTCCTTTGCCATGCTAGGATTTTGCCTAGCTTGTGCTTATGTAGGTCTTGTGCATGCTACAGGAATTCTCTTGTGCAACTGCCACACTGTTTCTTTGTGGTTATCCCTGACTCCCTGGCCCTTACAATCTATCCACCCCTGCTTATGCAATGATACAAGAGCCTTGGGATGAAGGTTGTGGTATAGTTGTCTCATTTAGGGATGAAAATGTCATAGTCTCTTATTCTAACAACACTGAGAGATGCACTGAACTGTAGGTATAACAGTCAGTCACTAGAAGTGAATATAATGTTATGCCCATTTAGCAGAATATATTCTCGAATTTTAAAAAGTCTCTATATACTTTTTATGTCAGCTTATTTCTAATTAATAAACAAAATCAAAAGTAGTATACACATTTGGTGATAACTTGGATGTTTTGGTACATGTATACATTTACATTGTGCACTTTTAAAATTAGATTACACATGTCTATGTCCTCAAATACTTAGAGCAGTTTTTGAGACAGGGTCTTTCCACATAGCTCTGGATGGTCTAGAGCTTGCTATGTAGGCCAGGCTGTCTTCTAACTCACGGAAATCCACCAGCGTCTGCCTCCAAAGTGCTCGGATTAAAGGTGTATCCAGCTATTTATAACACTTTCAGAACTTTAGTCCTCTGGTTTTTTTTTCCGATCCAGGCACAAAGCAAACATCAAGTAACTTACATCAAATCATACAGCACTAGATTAAATATTTAAATACATCTATCATTACAGGGAAGCAATAGCATGTAGTAATAAAAAAAACTTGAGTTTTAAATACAAATATACTAATTTCAGATCTTGGCAATGTATCCACTCACCTCAGATCAATAAGGAATGAGAGATCTCCTAGTACATGACTTCCAGTATTCAAACAGGAAATTCCAGACAAATTGAAGCAAGATGATTATGCTAAAGTCTAGGTCCAGTATTTTTTGGCTGCATGACCTTGGGCAATTTATTATACTTCTCTGTGCATTTGCAGGGTAAAAATAACACTTTTTCCTGTTTCAAAAGATAAGTAGTGTAATGACAAAAAGCCCTTAATATATATAAAGCACAATACACACTAATTGTCAGTAATAGTCACAGCAGTGGTAGTAGAAAAGAGATGGTAGCATGGATTTCAGACATTCTGGATATGTCAGTTATTTATAAATTAATAGAAGAAAATACGAGTGCAACACTACTAAAAAAAAACTTCAATGCAACTTGAACTACATTAATTACATCTAAAGTGTTCAGAATGAAAGCGTGATTATCCCGTGCCAGTGCTTTGTAAGCCCACATCTAGAACAGTGTGATTCCTCTTAAACAAATAGTACTGAGAAACAAGGCATTCACATGAAGAAGAATGCAAATGGATTCTGATCTCTAGGGATGTACAGGAATCAGCTGAAAATGCATCAAAGACTGGAGTGGTTTGCTTCTCTGTTGCTGTAATAACATACCATGACCAAGACAACTTATAGAAGAAACAGTTGATTTGGGCATGTAGTACCAAAGGGACAATACATAATGCTGCAGAATTACTGTGTGGCATGCTCCTCCAATTTGCAACATTCTCTGAAATTGAAACATTTCCTCATGTAGGGAGGGGGGATCCTAAGCCTCAGCTAGTAAATCCTGGTAAACAAAAGGTTACATATACAAGAGAACAAAATCTTAGAGGGCTCCTACTAACTGTATCAAAAGGAGCAAACCATTGCTGGGAGTGGAGACTCTGACCAGCCAAGCTGTGGGAAAGACAACCAGGCTGTTGGAGCTATGAATCCTCAAAGCCAGCCCCCAGTAATGTACTTCCACCAACAAGACCACATTTCTCAATAACCTACCTAAATACTGCCACCAACTAGGGAGCAAGTGTTCAAATATCCGAGCCTACAGGGGATATTTCTCATTCAAGCCACCACAAGGAGTATAATCTAAGACGTGACCTGAAAGTTTGAAACTGCTGGAAGAAATGTGGGAAACACTTCAACATTTAGGTATAGAGGGCTGAAGATGTAGCACAGTGAGAGAACACTTACTTTGTATGCTCAAACACACACACACACACACACACACACACACACACACACACACACACACACACACACATATATATATATATATATATATATATATATATATATATATATATATATATATATACATTGTACATAGTTTGGCTTCTAGAAGTCAAACGGAGAATAAGGGGTAGGGGGATAGTGGGGATGAAAGAGATTGGATAAACATAACTACACAAAAACAAATCCTTTCTTCTGACTCCCACTGAAAATGGTAGTAAAGAGTTGTTGTTAGCCATAGGGTTCATACCTGTGATCTCTTACTTGAGAGACTGAAGCAGAATAGTTAAAAGTTCAAGACCAATCTTAGCAGCATAGGGAAGGCATTCCTCAAAACAAAAGTCTAGGTATACGCAATGACTCTCTGATTAGGAATCCAACGACTCAAGAAATAACAAGAATTCTTATCTAGGATTATATCAATTTAAAAAGCACATGCCCAGCAACAGAAATAATCAACAGAATGGAGAGACCGTCTGCAAAATGGGAGAAAACTGGAAGCTATTCCTGAAACTAATACGTAGGATATACAAAGAACTAAAAAAAATCAAATATAATCAGAGAAAATAATTGAATCAATAAATGGTCCAATAAATAGGATAGTTCTGAAAACAAGGAGACAGTAAATATATGGGGGAAATGTTCAACATCTTTGATCATAAGGAGAAAGTAAGTCAAAACTACACTAAGATTTCCTGTCACCCCAGTCAGGTGATGCAATCCCTATCATCAAGACCAGAAAAGACAGCAAATATCAGTAAGAAGGGTGGAGGGATGAGGAACCCTTAGTCACTGCTGCTGGGAAGGTAAATTAGTCCAGCCTCTAAAAAAATAATAGTGGATATTTGTCCTCCTCCTAAATAGTTCAAAGGTAAAATTATACTGTTCAGTTATATCATTTTGGCTGTATGCCCAAAATATTTAAGTCAGCAGGGACACTTAAATACCCTGACTGATACCTGCAGCACTATTTATACCAACAGATAAATGAATGGAATCATGTGTTATCTATAAAAAGAGATGTTTTACTCAGCCATTAAGAGGGAGCAGTTTGTCGTTTTCATGAAATGGGTGGAAATGAATACCACATTAAGTAAAATAAGCTAGTTCCACAAAGACAAGTCTAACATACATTGACTCTAAGGGCTTAAAAAATGACATGAAAGTAAAAAGAAAACTATGGATAATCGATAAGGGTAAGAAGAAGGGGGGTAAAGAAAGTAACAGTGGAGTAAATATGATCAATTTACAATACATGAATGTGCTGAAATTTTATAATGAAACACCTTACTTTATAAAATAAAATCTTTGTTTTTGAAAAAGAACGCAATGAATTCTAATGAACTGTGTAGGATTGCAACCGTTTTGGAATTATGTTACTACTGGCAATAAAGAAATTGGACTGCTTTGCTTGGAGAAGAGAAAACTTGAAAGAAAAATAGAAGATACTTTCAACTATGTGAAAGCAGACTCATGGGCTGGAGAGATTGCTTGGTGGTTAAAAATACTGTCTGCTCCTGCATAGAGCCTAGTTTCAGCTCCCAGAACCCACACAAAGACTGACGTCAATAACTCCAGTTCAAGAGGATCTGATGCCCTTTTGTGACCTCCACAAATACTAGGCATACATGTGGTATGTGATGCACATACATACACACAGGCAAAACATATATCCTTAAATAAACCTTAAAAAAGAACTCTCACATGAAGACTTTATAAATACGCTGGTGTGTGTGTGTGTGTGTGTGTGTGTGTGTGTGTATACGTGTGTCATGAAAACAAAGACATGAAAGTAAGACTATTTGGGGGATGGAATAAGACCAGTAGAAGAGGCAAAGTGATAGAGATGATGAATATAACTTAAGTACAATAGCATACATGTATGAAACTATACAACCCATTGTTTCACACACTAACTAGAAATAATAGTAAGATACATATCAGCTCAAAATAATGGAGAAAAAAATCTAAGCCATCTGAAAAATGAAGAAATCAAAGATAAGTCTCAATACTTGGCCATTATTAGAAGCTGAATCTAGATATTCTCAAACCATCTGAAGCATACAAAGCCTCCAAAGAAAGTAATTTATAGACAATATCTCACTTCATGTGTGATTCTGAGAAATGTTTACTTCCAGTGATTTCCTAGCCACATTAAAGATTTTGAGAAAGTAGAACTAGTTGGCTGAAATGAGATAAAGCTGTCACTTCTTTCCAGTCTTGTTATAGTCGTGGGACACGTTATCGCAACCCTGGACCTCAGACTCTGCTGCAGACTGTAGAAAGGAACACTATTAATTTCTCGAATAGAGCCCTCACTCTATTTTTTTTTCAACATCAAGACACGCACAAAGTCAGAAATCACTGAAATCAGAACCAACAGCCAAAATTCAATCTCAGCAGCAGAGCGATCTGTTAGTAGCTTAGGTCTATCTGAGCCTGGCACTCCATGGTGACCTCAGCCTGCAAAGTTGAAAGTTGAAGTTTCAGCTGACACTGAAAATGTAATTTGCACTCCCACTGAGTGCAAGATTTCCTCAGCCCTGGAGTGTACAATTCTTCCATACTCTAAACACTTGATATGAAAAGGTTTATTTCAAAGACACACATTGCAAAATCTTCCAAAATGTAAATCAAAGAGTATTTTGCTCGTGACATAGCAGGAATTCTTAAGGCATTGTTTGACTGCATTTGGAACTGTACATTGTGCATCATACAGAATATGTTTTCAGTAAGAATACTCTGGCCATGGCAGAACTGGGATGACATTTACACATATAAATGCGCAGTTTGTACTGTTCTTTCCAGATATGGTTATCCTCTGTGGCCTGACAGAGGGAAAAGCAATCATCTCTTAAGATAAGGGATTTGTTTTGCCTCAAAGGAAAAGCTTTTTCTTTCTTTAAAAATAAAACACTAATTTTGTTATGTTTATTTATCTCTCTGAGAGTGTGTGCATGCTACAGCTCATGTGCAGAAGTCAGATGACATCTTTTAAGAGTCAGTTCTTTCCTTGTGTCATGCAGGTCTTGAAATTTCAACTAACCAGGCTTGTTATCAAATGCCTTTAACCACTGAACCATCTGCCCCACCTCGGAAAAGCAATTTCTGATGTCAATTATGCAGGCAGAATGTGAAAATAAGCCATTGATGGGTAAAGGCTATAAATCATTGTCTCCTTATTGATTTTTGATCGTATTTCCAGTTGAGATGCATTAAAAGGGTTGTGTAAGACATGAAGAAAGTGGTGGAGGAAAACAGAGAACAGGAAAGAACCAAGAACCATTGTTACTCTCACATGAGAAACAGAAATGAAAACACAGAAGAATAAACAAAACTCCTGATTCAGAGAGCTCAGAAATGTCAGTGTCCACAGCAGAACACAGACAGGTAAGTTAACGAAATGCTCCAAGACATGGTTGAGGAGAAGGATTTATTGTGGATGTGCGGGAGAGTACAGTGAGAGGCATCTGAAAAAATCCAAACTGAACAGGGCCTTGAGAGGGGAGAGAAGAGTGAGAGAGGAAGAGAGGGGAGAGGGCAAATGGATCAAGAGAGAAGCCAAGGACCAAAAGCAGCCAAGAGAACCAAGAGACTGCGTAGTTAAAATGGTGAGTTTTTATAGGAATTAGAAGTTGGGGGGAAGTGAACAAAGCCCCTGGGATGGAGAGGTTCAGGGTAGGGATCTGAGGGAGACGTGCTGAGAGGAACCACAGACTGAGTGAGCCTGGTGGCCAGTATACCCTTTTGGTATACTATTAGGCACCACAGTTAGTCTTTTGTTCTAGGCTGATTTGGAACCTGACAGTATTAACTAGTGGTTCTGGCTTTCAGCAAACTCCTTCCCACGTAGGCTTTCCAGCTTTGATTTTATTTATCTTTTGATATTCCATATTATTATATAATGATGTGCTTTCTTCTGCCAAATCAAGTTTGATAATCAGAAATTAAGCAATCCGATAATTTAAGGGTGAGTAGGATCCCATTACTGTGTTAGTGGCAGCACTGATTGGAGAGAGATCCTATGAGGAGAGGAAAACGCCAGGAGGGTTATCAGAAGATTCTTTTTCTTCAAATGTATGGCCCTAAAAAACAGTGACTTGGATAACAGTATTCTCATCTCTCCAATCGGTGTCTTTTGTGACTTCTCCCCAGATTTATGGTATCTACATTCTAATGGGAAATATCTGATGCATTTATTCAAAGGTTTCAGAAAAGTACTCTGGTGTCCTTTTAAAAGAAGGCCACTGATAGGAAAGTTAGTAGTGCTTAACTTAAGGAAAGAATCTGTTTTTTTTTTAATACGGACACATACTTTATTTTTAAATCTGAGAGACAAGACTATGCTTTATTAGTGTGTCACATATTTTGAAGACTATGTATAGTGTTTAATTAATATGTTGTAACTTGAATCATGCTGGGGAAAGTTCCTATTTACTTTTCTCCAAAAACAATACATAGTATCTTTTCTTTTCATATCTCTAACTTTACGTATCACTTCTATTCTATTTGCTCTGATCCCAAACCACATTCCCCTGTTCACATTACTATGTAAATATACTATATTTCTCTCATTCAGGACAATATACTCCTTCCCATCTCCTAAACTTACAAAGGACAAAAATCAAGAACACAGTATCTTCCTCTGCAGCTAACACTGAGACTTCTGTCAATCTTCTGTCAATGGTTTCCAGTGCAGTCAACTTTTCCTGTGAACATGAATGCAAGTGGAAACAAGTCACCAAGAGGAATCACATAAAATAAAGCCAATGAGACCAGTTCGGAAAATTGTAAACCAAAGGATGCATACACCGCAACAGGTGGGCAAAGTGCATCAAAGGAACACACGTGCACACAAATACAGGAGACAACATTCCACTGTGAGAGTTTCACAATGGTCACACTTCTCAACACTCAAGACTACTAGGAAAAGATGGCAGGACAGGGATTATGCCTCAGTGGATAAAGCGCTGGCCATGAAATGAGAAGAGCAGAGTTCAGATTCCCAGAACCCATATAAAAGCTGGGAAGGAGTGCAGCTCATGATCCTGTAGAGTTGTTGAGATCTGTACTCAGCAAGAGACCTTTTTTCAATAAATAAACTGGAGAGTGATCCAGGAAGACATTCACCATCAACATCAGTCCTCTACATGTATTCACACACTCCCCACAAATATGCACTCACTTACATAAACAGGCATGTACATATGTATACAGATATGGCATATACACATGCATGGATACCACAGACACACACACAGACAGACAGACACACACACACACACACACACACACACATTTCAGAGTCCTATTGTTAAAAAGGCTCAAAGACCAAATAAAGGGTTCAAGCTGATGAGAAATTTAATCCAACGCATAGAAAAGAAACTTACAAAATCAATTGAAAACAAAAACAAAATGTGTATGGACGACTCAGTATCTTGAAGGAAAAATAAATATAAATGAGAAATCCAACATAGACATAGAGACACAGAGCAGGAACCAACTGCTAGAAACAAAAGAATCAATCAAATAAATAGTGATACGGAAAGAATCATCAACAGACAAGACAAACATAAGAAGGAATATCAAGAATGGAGAACAAGGTCCACACAATGCTGTTTACCAGAACATTTATTTTTTTAATTGATGAGCACACTGGAACAGGAAGTTTGCTGTGAGAAACTACACCCATGAAGTCTCATGAACATGACTACCTAAACAAGACTTGAACAAGGATGATACCAATAGTTAAACTAATGTGGAAGGGGAAAGCTCCACCTCAACCCTAGATAAAAAACTACAGGCAACTAAAGAATGCCGAGAGTGGGAGAAACGTTCTTGCCCAGGGACGAGCACACCAACTGGTTATCTCATACTAAACAGGCAGCCCTGAAAACATGAGCAGAAGTAACATTACACAGACTGAACATATTGTATTTATATATGAGACATACATTCAGAGAGAGAACCAAAAATTAAAGTGAAGGAGGCAATGAATTTAAATGAGAGCAATGGAGTACATGGAGGGGTTAGACAGAGGAAAGCAAATGGAGTAAAACGATGTAATTATAGTATTATCTCAAAAATATGTTTTAAAGAATGCTTAAAGATAAATACAAATTAAAGCAACTCATGACAACAACTTATGATTCAAGTTATCACACATTAATTGAACACTTAAAATAGAAAATGGTACCTACTAAGAGGAAACAATTACAGGCCAGCATGGTAGAAAATTCTTAAAGGGATGAATACTATATACAGAGGAAGAAGAAAGACAACTTTGCACACAACACAACAACACAGGAAGAATAGAGTCCACGAGAACAACAGATGAACAGAGGAGAATTGGAAAGGAATCAACCAATTCAAACAGAATAAACCAGAAAATATCCAGCAGTACCAGTAGAGGAAGAAAATAGTTTACTAATTAACCAATCGTGTGTGTGTGTGTGTGTGTGTGTATACATATATACATATATATATATATATATATATATATATATATATATATATATCAAGTATATATCATATACCAAACATAATCTTATACAAAGCATATATATATAACATATCATATATATGTATGAGTATATATACATATGTATGTATGTATATATACATATATATCAGTAACCCCTTCTCAATTTTAATCTTGAACACAGATTTAGCTTTATCCTAAAAAGCATATTTCTAAAATATGACCCAACTAACTGCTGCCTCCAAGAGACACAAAGCTAGGAAAGACATCCATAAACTGAGGTTCAACGACTGGAAAACAAACCACCCAACAAACAGAATCTGAAAATAAGCCAGCATACTAGTTCTCATATCTTACAAAGTACTTACAAAATAGATTTCAAACAAAGCTAGGAAGAAGATGTAAAAAGGGCCACTACATAATGATAAAAGAGCAATTCATCAAAAGGACATAATGGCGGTGAATGTTTATGCACCAAGTGTTTTTTTTTGGGGGGGGGCAGTTTCATTTTGAAAAGCACAAAGCATAAGACTGTATAAGTTTAGGCACAATAATAGTGGGGGAACTTCTGTTTACCACTTTCACATCTAAATAGGTCTACTAAACTAAAAATTAGCAAAGACTCAGTACTAAATTATACCACAGATCAGTTGAAATGTTTCACACAACCAATAAGGAACATTTTTTTCTTCTCAGCAATCCATGGGACATTCCCTGAAATTGACTGCATTATAGGACACAAAGTAACTTTTAATAAATAAGTAAAAATGGAGACTAGAGTAATGTCTCAGAGGTCAAAAGGACTCGCTGCTCTTCCAGAGGACCCAGGTTCATATCCAGTACCCACGTGGCAGCTCGCAACGTTAACTGTCCTCCCAAGAGATCTGGTGCCCTCTTCTGGCCTCTGTGGGCACTGCACACATACACATAAAAATTTTAAAATACATACATGCATACATATATTACTGAGATAATTCCCCCACATCTCACTAGACCACAGTAAAATCAAATTGCTTGGAGACTAAAAAACACTCTGAACAAGCAGCAGATCATTTAATAAATCAACAGAAAATTAAAATATTCTAGGATTATATGATAATGAGAGGACAACCTACCAAAATTTCCAGGATACAACCAAGGCAGTTGTAAGAGGAAAAGTTATAGCTCTAAATACTCACATTAAAAGTCAGAAAGTCCCAGGTACATGACTTTAATCCCAGCATTGGAGAGGCAGAGGCAGGCGATCTCTGTGAGTTCTAAGTCAGCCTAGTCTACAGAGTGGGTTTTAGAACAGTCGGAGCTATATAGAGAGACACTGTCTCTAAAAAACAATCAGAAAGATCTCGAACAAATAGCCTAAAGGTGCATCTAGAAGCTCTACAATGGCAGGAATGAGCCAAACCAAAGCACAATGAATGGCGAGAAATAATAAAAGTTGGAGCAGAAACTAGTGAAATAGAGAATAAAAGAGCAATACATAGAATTAATCAAAGAGTTGGTTCTTTGTAAAGATTAACAAGATTACCCAACCGCTAACCTAACTCTTTAAAGAGATGGGGAAGACCCAAAATAATAAACCAAGGCTGTCTAATTTTACTTAAGGCCAACTCAGTGGGAACAAATTCATGCCTACTATTTTAAACCAAGCCAAATACTTCTGCTGGAGAGGTCATAGATCATAGATAACAATCTTCTACTGCCATTTCCTGAACCACTATAATTTCTACATTAATTCTTAATACTTATCCTTAAACCCATAGATAAGTCTAGCTCTCACCCCTCATCAAACAAGCTTCTATGTGCTGCAGACGGAGGCTATTGCAGATATTCACAACTAGTCAAAATGCAGAGAATGAGTGACCATAGGGCTCTGACCCTCAATTAGTAAGTCTACAATACAATACAATACAAACCTATATCTAAGGTTCAGGGAATATCATAGAAAAGGGTCAGAAAGATTGCAAGAGCCAGAGAATGTTCAGGACTTCTGCTGTGAGACAGCATTTTCTACATATGACAGGAAAGCTACACCCATGAAATCTCAACGATATGGTGACCTAAATAATACCTGTACAATGACACCACCCATTAACACACTAATACACTAATGAGGAAACCTCACAAAGCTCCACTCCTAGATAAAGAGCTGCAGACAATTAATGCTTGCTGAGAGACTCTATCTTCTCCAGGAATGAGCACCCTGATATGTTACACAATCCCAAATTGTCAGTCCCAAGCACATCTACATATGAGTAACACTAAATAGGTTCAGTAAGGGGTGTGTGTGTGTGTGTGTGTGTGTGTGTGTAGCAATGACATTGGACAGAGTAGGGGGCATAGAAGGAGTTAGAGGAAAAAGAAGTGTGTAAATGATGTACTCGTGTATTAAATTGTAAATAATAATAATAATAAAATAATTAATTAATTAAAACAGAACTGTAATGGAGAAACTCAAGTTAAATATTTCCTGATATGAAGAAGTTGTTTGTGGAATCAAAGAACAATTCCAAAAAAAATAAAACACACAGAACTCTGTCTTGAAAAGCGAACAAACAAAAATTTCAAAGCTTTGTAAATGTGGCATCGGAACATGTCTACCATTTTAGAGAAAGTGTATCACAACAACGTAGGGAGAAAATGCAAAACAAAATCCAGTTTGTGAAATTCTCCTGCAAGGACAAAATACAGAGGTATAAGTGCTCTTTAAACCACTATTCACCATTCTCCCAACACTCTAACACCAGTCTCCCTTCTCGTGTAGAAATGGAGGGCATTCTTGTTTGCCTTGAAGCTAGGCTGGGTTTCCCACCAGTTTTTATCAATAGACTGTGATACAAGGGATGCTGGGCAGGTCCTAGAAGTAACTTTCTAAGAAGTCCAGCAGCTTCTGCTTTAGTTCTGGGAAGGCAACTCCTTTTTTTTTTTACGTGGAATTCACTTGTAAAATGGATAATAGTAGCAACATTTTTGTTCCTTAAATGAACATGTCTCATGTTAATATATAGGAAATGAGTAACAGACACAAGCCAAAAGTCAAACTATAAAGTGAATATTTATGTATTTAATTTTTAAGCTAGCCAGGTGTGAGGACATATGCCTGTAACCGCAGCAATCAAGAGGCTTAGTCAAGAGAGTCATGAGTTCAATGCCGGTCTGTGCTACATAGTAAATTTGAGGTCATTCTAGGATACCTGGGAACTATATTTAAAAATAAGAAAATAAATAAATGAGTTCATAGTTGAAAACATTCCAAAAAGCAAAACGTCAGGCCAGAATGTTTTTACTCATGACTAAAATGACACCCTGTAATGGTGAAATAATGATTCTACACAAACTCTTCCTAGGACACAAAGGAAGTCTTCCCAAATATTTCTATGAACATATACTATTTTTTTTCAAAACCAGACAAAAATCCCTCCAAATCAAATAAAAGTAAAAAATCAATATCTTACAGATAAAACAATCTTTAGCAATATTAGCAAATATTAGTATTTCTCTTATTAGTGCAAGGCAAATTCAGCATTCAAAAATAAGTCAGGTCCAGTCCGGATGGATACATGGACAAACACTCCCTCACCCAATGCTCAGAAAACATTGCGGAAGAGGAGGCAGAAAGATTTGTCAGAGAGTTTGCTGTGAAACTGTGTCTCCTAGTAGTGTCAGAAGCTACACCTATAAAGTCTCATCAACATGACTGCCTGAAGATGAGCTGAACAAGGATGATTCCAATAGGCATGCCAAAGTGGACTGCAAAGAGCCCACCAGGGCTCTACTCTACACAAAGAATGACGAGAAACTAGGAAATGCAGAGTGGGAGAAATAGCCTTCCTCAGGAGAAAGCATACCAATTGGTTATAGAGCACACCAGTACCAAAAGATCAGCCCTGAAAACATACATATAAGTTACATAATATACATACTGAGCAGCTTATACTTAAAAATATATGTGTATATACATATATGCATGTAACAACAATTAATTAAAAACAAGGTCATGGATTTGAAAAAGGGCAAGTAGGGGTATATTGGAGGGGTTAGAGGGATGAAAGAGAAGGGAGAAATGTAGTTATATTATAATCTCAAAAAGAAAAAAATGCTAAAAATAAATGAATTAGCTTATTATATACTACTATCAAACTATATTAGGAAAACTATATTGCTAGCTTTTCTCATCCCTGTGATAAAATACATGACAAAAAGCCATTGCAGGGTGGAAGGATTGATATTGCCTCATAGTTCAAGGGTTCAGCTTATCATATCAGGGAAGACATGACGACGGGAGCATATCAAGGCTGTGGTAGCAAGAGCCTAAGGCAGTTTTCTCACTCTCCACAGACTGGAACTTAAAGACAGGACAGGAAGATGAACAGAGCTAAGCCTGTTCTCCAAGAACCACTTCCCCCAGCTAGTATCTATCTGCCTAAGGTTCCACAGCCTTTGAAAATAGCTAGGGACCAGGTATTCAAACTCATGAGCTGGTAGGCTGGTGGGCAGTTTTCATCCTAATGTAACAAATGCAATAATCCTAACATTTTCAAATGTTATCTACGCAAAATTTACCATATAACCATGTTATATCAAATTCTCACAATACTCAAAATAAATAAGAACTGACTTGTACAGCTAAAACAAATCACACAAAAATCCTACGGTGAACATCATGGCCATTTGTATACTGCCCCTAAGAGCACTAGTGAGGAGATGATGTGTGCTCTCACCATAGTTTAAAGTCTACTGGAAGGTTTCTGTAAATGTGGTGAACTCTAAATCATCACGTGGTCAATATGCCTGATCTTTGAGTGTGTGTGTGTACATATGTATGGTGAGCATATGCATTTATGTGTGTTTAAATGTGTGTGGGCAGGCACGACAAGATGCATGAACACATATGTGCACACATATGTAGAATTCAGAGGTTCACAGATGACTTTGTCAGTTTCTACCTTACGTACTGAGGCAGAATCTCTCATTTGAATCCAGGGATGATCAATTCAGCTAGTCTAGCTAGTCAGCTTGCCCCAGAGATACTGCATCTGCCTGCTGGAATTACAATAAGGCCACCATGCCCCTGGCATGTTCAAAGGTGCTGGGAATTTGAAGTCAGGTCCTCATGCTAGAGCACCAAAAGCTTTACCCACCAAACCATCTCCTCAGTCCCATAAACACGTTTATTCTTATTCAGTAACATACTCTTCTAATTACTGTGGCTTTGTAAGGTCTGGAGTTAAGTAACAATAGCTCTTTGGTCTCTTCTTTTTTCAGATTGTGTTGACTACTTTGGTCCATTTCAATTCCATACAAAATCTAGCACCAGTTTTCCATATCTGAAAAATATCATGCTGAGATTTTGATAGTCATTAAACTAAATATGCATATAAATTTGGAGAGTGCAATCTTTAAAATATTTTCTTCTAATCAATGAGCATGGAGTTACTGTGTAATTTATTTATATTTTTCCAAAAATGTCTTGTGGTTTTTCAGTGGACAGGTCCTATATTCTTCTGTTTAAAATATTATTAAAGGTTTTATTATTTCTGGTACTATCATAAATGAAGTTATTTTCTAAATTTAATCATTACACTATTTTTAGTGCCCAGAAAAAGACTAAAGTTTTTTCTGGAGTCCTACAAAAATATAGTTGAAGTGATAGCAGGAAAACGGTTACCTCTTCACAAACTTTCTTTTCTTTTTTGATTTCTATGAAATCAAAATCACAAGCATAAAATAAATAGAGATAAATTGGATTTCATCAAATGAAAATCCTTAGTGTGTCAAAGGACATAATCAAGAAAATGAAAAGAAAACACAAAGTTTGGGGAAATATTTGTAAAGCTTATGTCTGATAAGGGTCTAGAACAGAAAATGTGTACAGAAAAAGTTCTTATAATTCAATAGTAAAAACATAAAAACTCAAAAGTGGAAGAGGGAACAGATAGTCATCCGAAGGAAAAGTAGAAGTTAAAGTATGAAAAAATTGGTTGCTGTCATTAGTTATTTGGGATGAGTTGCTTCTCCAAACCGATCAGCAAGGGTCTATCTAAAGGGAGAGAGGTGCAATTAAGATCATGTAAGGCAGTGTAAAATACTGTATTCATTGTGAAGAACAGATTAGCAGTTTCTTCTATATTGTGTATATTTACGGTGTACAGCATGTTGATTTTTGTGTGTGTGTACAGAAATAGCAAAGTAATTACTGTAGTGAAGAAAGTTAGCATAGTAATCATTTTGCTAGCAATAATGCCCAAAATGTATTCTGTTGTTGAAATTTCAGTACCTAATACAATGTTAGTAACTATACTCTTTATGCTGTACATTAGAATGCAAGTGTTTATGGGCTGGAGAAATGGTTCAGCAGATAAAGGCATTTGCCACCAAGCCCAATAACCTAAGTTCAATTCCTGAAACCTCTATGGTTGAAGGCAATAATTAATTCCCACAATTTGTCCTCTGACCTCAGCATATGTATGTATGTATACACAAACACGTGCGCACGCATACACACACACACACACACACACACAGACACACACAATAGATAAATGAATAAATAAATAAATAAATAAATAAATACAAAAAAATCTAAAAACTGTGTTGAAGAATTTATTTTCTGATGTTGATACAAGGGAATTGAAGAGGAATTTTTTGTTTGGTTTGGTTTGGTTTGGTTTTCTGAGACAGGGTTTCTCTGTTGTAACTCTGGCTGTCCTGGAACTCACTGGATAGGCCTCAAATTCACAGAGATCCACCTGCTTCTGCCTCCTGAGTGCTGGGATTAAAGGTGTGTGCCACCACTGCCCGGCAGAAGTTTTTCAAAGTTATGGTCTACTTGGAGGCAGCAGGTTACTTGGGCATGCCTTTAAAGAGTATGTTTTGTTCTTGACTTTATCCTACTTTTCTTTCGTTATATTTTCTTTTTCTTTTCATTCTATTTTCGACATTTCCTTCTCTTCTCTCTCTTCCTTCTATGCCTCCTTCTCGTCATTATCATCCCTCTTCTTTGCTCTGTCTCTCACTCTCCATACTGACATACTGACTTTTGTTTAGAAGTTTGGTGGGTTTCTTTTATAATCTTTCCTTTAATGTTTTATTTATTTATTTATTCATTCATTCATTTAGTGTATGAGTGCTCTATCTGCGTGTACACCTGAATGCCAGATCCCATACAGATGGTTGTGAGCCCAAAGTGGGTGCTGGGAATTAAACTCAGGACCTTTGGAAGAGCAGCCAGTGCTCTTAACCGCTGAGCCGTCTCTCCAGCCCAACAGTATATTTTTAAACCAAATTGTAAAAATATTCCTAGTTTATCTAAAGATTAGTAATACTGTTTAAGTCTGTTTTCTGACTCATTGAATGATATATATGTAATACAAAAGAATGTATTAAGGCGGTTTGTTTGAAATGTGATATACACATATGATTCATATAATCATACCTAGATATTTACCAAAAAGACATAAAATATATCTTTACATAATCCTGTATATATGCATATATATATATATATATATATTAATAATGATGACTCATTTTGATCTTAGTAAAACTCCTTTTAAACCCATGGTTATGTAGCTCTAGAGGCTAAGATCCTTTTATGCATAACTCACTCCAAGAAACATAAGCAAATGCTAAAGTTAGACTCTGACACCTGACCTGCAGAAAACAGATAGAATAGAAGGGGGAAACTGAGTTAGAACAAGGTAGGGCTTCACAAGATAGAAATACACAGAGAGAAACCTGGCACTATTACCCTGTGAAAGTCTAAACACCGTCACACCAAGTACCCTTGTGTACTTTGTGTAAGTCTACCCAGAAAGAGCAGCAAAAGAAAACAGGGACAAGAAGAGGCAAGGCTGGCACCGCTACCATACAAGGCACTGCAAAGGCAGAGGTGTGGCAACACATTCATAGTGAGCTATTGCTTGTATGCAGGCCCCAGACCCACGGCCATGTAAGGGACTGCACATAGGCAGTTACAACACTTACGCCCACATGAAGAACCAAACATATAAGCTTGGCACCCTCTGTGTCAGAGTGTTGATAGCCTTGACACTGTACAGGTCTTTTACAGACAACCACAATGGCTGTGATTTCATGAGTGCAGTAGTTTCATCATGTCCAGAAGACAGTTTCACTGCACTTGTCTTACAACGTCTCCAGCCTCCTTCCATGACAGTCCCTGAGCCTTGTGAGTAAGGAGTGTTATATGATGCTCTGGTTAGTTTAAGCACATCATGGTCAATTGTTCTTCCTACTTCGACCAACTGAAAGTTTCTGTATTTAACTGCCATTCACTATGTAAAGAAGCTTCTCTGATGAAGGATGAGAGTTTCACTAATCTAAGGGTATAATGACACACGTTCAGAATGCAGTTTGATACCATGCCTCTTTTCAAAATAATCATAGTAGGTTCTCCCTAAGGACTATGAACTCCTAATCATGTGTTCTTGGGCAGGTTTAAAGTGCTGGGCATGGATTCCCTCCTATGGGGTAGGTCCTAAGTCCAATTAAAAAGCTGTTGGTTACCCTCCATTAATATTCATCCTACTCTTGCACCATTGAGCATATCTTGTTTGGTAAGTAATTATTTACATATTTACAGCCAGCGAAGATTGTTGTTGACTTTTCTCCCTTAGCAGCCTGCAAAGAAAGCATCTTCCACCACTATGCAGCTAACCAGCAGGGAGGACGCTCTCAGGCTAGTACCAGCTTGATCTCTCTATATTCTATGACTCTAGTATCTGGTGTCTTCAGAAATAGGGACTTACTGTCTAGTTCTAAAGAGTAACCAAGAGCATTGTATTGTTTGGGGATATCTGCAACAACCCCTGACCAGCAACTGAAAAGAGATTATCCCACACCTGGCTTTGGGCTTTTTCTGTGATATACTTCAAAGAGTAGCATTAGTCTATGTAGTGTAACTCCAATTAAATTCCCATACACACAGAGAGAAGGAGAGGGGGGGAGAGAATCTTTTTAGAAATGATTTATTTATTTTTATTTTACGTGTATGGTATTTTTCCTGTGTGTGCCTGTGCACCACATACATGCCTTGTGCCCACAGAGGTCATAAGACAGTGTCTGATCCTCTGGAACTTCAATCACAGACTGTTGTGAGCTGCCATGTGGGTGCTGGGAATTGAACCAGTGTCCTCTGAAAGAGGCTAGTGTTTGTAATCACTGAGTCATCTCTCTAGCACTTAAGAAGATTCTAAATAGTAGACTTCATATGGCCTTTTAAAACATTCTCAATTCTGTACAAAAGTTCTGGTCAATTATTTTGGAAACAGGAAGTGAGGTAAAAGCACTTGCAGCAGAAGCCTGGAAACCTGGGTTACATCTCCAGAAACCACAGCAGCAGAAGAGAACTGATTCTTGACTGTCATCCTCTGACCTCCACACAGGTGCCATGGAGCACAACGCATGCCCACATTAACACACATACATCATACACACACAATAATTATTATTATTATTGTAATTAGGAAAATAACCACCAACCTCATCCATCTCTTACTTGAGATTAGTAATAGGCAGCTAACAAAAGGGCTTTGTCTTAAATGAAAGAGGATAGATCTTCAAAGTGATAAAGTAGAATAGAAAGATAATAATATATAAGAGCTTGGCAGATTGACAACATTGATTGCCTGTAGGGAAAGGTACAACATAACTGTTTGGGAAATAAAATTCATAGGAAAATGCCCACTATATAATTTTGTTGTAGATTCTGAATTTGATCAACACCAATGAGTTATCAACCAATCAAAATTAATAAAAATTTTTAAAACATAGGGCGAAAAATGGAAGGACAGAGACAAATTGACTGAGAAAGAAATGTAACATCGTTTACGATAGCCACAAATAACATAAAATATATTGGGGTGACTCTAACCAAGCAAGTGAAACACTTGTATGACAAAAACTTCAAGTCTTTGAAGAAAGAAATTGGAGATTACAGAAGATGGAAAGATCTCCCATGCTTCTGGATGAGTAAAATTAACATAGTAAAAATGTCCATCTTACCAAAAGCAATCTACAGATTCCAAGCAATCCCTATCAAAATCCAAATACAGTTCTCTACATACCTTGAAAGGACAATATTCACCTTTATATGAAAGACCAAAAACCCGGAATAGCTAAAATAATCCTGAAAAATAAAAGAACTTCTGAGGGTAGCACTATTCCTAATCTCAAGTTGTACTACGGAGTTATAGTAATAAAAATTGCATAGTATTGGCATAAAAATAGACGTGTTCATCAATGGAACTGCATCAAAGATCCAGACATAAATCCACACACAGACACATGATCTTCTTCAATAAAGAAGCCAGAAATATACAATGGAACAAAGAAAACATCTTTAACAAATGGTGCTGGTCAATTGTATGGCTGCATGTAGAAGAATGTAAATTGATCTATATTTATCACCCTGCACAAAATTCATGTCCAGGTGGATCAAGGACCTCAACATAGGATCAGGTACACTGAACCTGATAGAAGAGAAAATGGGGGGAATAGCCTTGAATTCATTGGCACAGGAGATAACTTCCTGAACAGACCACTGATATCTCCGGCATTAAGATCAACGATTAATAAATAGGGCCTCATGAAACTGAAAAGCTTCTTAAGGTAAAGGACACTCTCAATAAGGCAAAGCAACATCCTATAGAATGGGAAAAGATTTTTCAGCAACTCCACCTCCAGTAGAGGGCCAATACACAAAATATATAGAGAACTCAAAAAAGTAGACATGAACAAAACAGTCCAATTTTAAAATGGGATATAGATCTAAACAAAGAATTTGCAAAAGAGAAATACCAAATGGCTGAGTAACACCTAAGGAAATGTTCAACATCCTTAGCCATCAGGGAAATGCAAATCTAAACCACTTTGTGATTCCATGCTTACACCTGTCTGAATAGCTAATATCAATAATAACACAAAGGATGTGGAGCAAGGGGAACACTCGTTCATTGCTGATGGGAGTGCAAACTTGCACAGCCACCATGGAAATCAATATGGTGATTCCTCAGGGAATTGAAAATTGACCTACCTCAAGACCCAGCTGTACCATTCCTGGGCATATACCCAGAGGACCCTCCTTCCTACCATTTAATCATAATAACCAGCAATTGGAAACAACATAGATGCCCTTCAACTGAAGAATGGATAAAGAAATTGTGGTACATTTACACAATGGAGTATTACTGAGTTATTTTAAAAACAATGGTTTCATGAATTTTGCAGGCAAATTGATGGAACTAGAAAAACATCATCCTGAGTGAGGTAACCCAGTCCCAGAAAGACAAACATGACATGTATTCACTTACATGTGTATATTAACTGTATTCACTTATATGTGGATATTAACTGTTAAGCAAAGGAGAAAGGTACTATTAACCACAGAACCAGAGAGACTATGCAACAAAAAGGGTCCCAATGGGAACACAGGGATATCTCTGGTAAAGTGGAAATAGAACAGATGTTGCAGGTGGACTGGGAGGGATGGGAATGGTACCAGAGGAGACCAGGAGGGGGAGAGGGATGGAGAGAGAGAATACATGGAGAGATGACCAAAATTGAGGGAAATTTAAGGAGTTATCAGGAGACCTAGCGTAGTCAAATCTCACTGGAATCTATGAGGGAGACCCTAGAAAGAACTTTTAGTAATGGGGGATAGGGAGCCTGAACAGGCCATCTCCTGCATCCAGGCAAGGCTTCCAGTGGTGGGACTAGGACACCATTCCAGCCATAAACATGGCCTATGGCCTATCCTTCCTGGGATTCACTGGGACAATGGAAGGGCAGAGCTCCATGCCAAAGTAGGTAGTCCCTGTCTGAAACTGCAGAGCTGGCCAGAAACTAGAGACTGAACAACCCAAAGATGTTTTCTAATGATGTCTA
Organism: Cricetomys ansorgei; assembly: GCA_026225945.1. Lineage (NCBI taxonomy): Eukaryota > Metazoa > Chordata > Mammalia > Rodentia > Nesomyidae > Cricetomys > Cricetomys ansorgei. The sequence goes on from JAMJFZ010003268.1 coordinate 10,398,433, forward strand.
GCTCTGTTCATAGACCAGTATCTAGCTCAGTTCTCACCAGAGCAGCCCCCTCCAGCAGCTGATGGAAGCATATGCAGAGGTCCAGGGCCAAACATCATGCAGACCTCCAGAAACCCTGGGGATGAGGGGGAGGAGGGATTGCAGGTATCAGAGGGGTCGAGAATACCAGGAGAATAAGCCCCACAGTATCAACTGACTAGCACCCTTAGGGGCTCTCAGAGACTGAAGCAGTAAACACAAAACCTACAGGGTCCCTTGAATATATCTTATGGTTGTTTGGCTTAGTGTTCTTGTGAAACTCCTACAGGCTAGAGTGGGGGAGTTTTTGACCCTTTTACCTGCCTTCGGGACCCTTTTGCTCCTTCTGTGTTGCCTAATCTGCACTTGATATAGAGAGTGTTTCCCAGTCTTGTTTATCTTGCTATGCTATGCCCTCTCTGAATGGTAACCCTGAAAGGACTGTTCGTTTCTGGGGAGATATGTGGTAAAGGTGGAGATGGATGGGTGCAAGGATGGATCTGAGGGAGAGGGGAGAAAGGGGGAGCTGGGAGGAGTAGAGGTGCGGGGGTCAGAATGTATTTTATGAGAGAAGAAAAAGAAAAGGAAAGAAGAGAGTCAGCTATTATTGGAAGTTTCTTATCTATTACTTCAGAAGATTTAAAGCCAAGAGTTGAAGTCAGTGCTCCCTTAACAGGCTAAATATGTAAGAGACTTGCTTATGAAATAAGGAATTACAGAGTATGGCCAGCAATAGAAAGCATAGCACAGGTTAAATAGGACAGCATGATGTAAATGGAACTAGACGTTTTATTTGTAATTATAGTGCACAACTGACGATGGGGTGAGGTCTCACAAAATATTGATCATACGACACCAGGTAAAGATGGCATATTGACACCTTTGAACATATTTTAAATACAATGCTGCAAAAACTTAACTTTTCCTTCTGGGTTGGTAGCTAACTCCATGAAATGATTAATTGAACGGAAGCCTTGGTGTATATGTTAGTACCTAGTGGAACTTGACAAAGAGACTGACACTAAGATTCTGAAAGACAAGCAGATAAATAAGTGAAAAACACTACAATGAACAGGAAAGAAGTCCAAAGGAAATGTTCACCTCGTAAAAATTGCAAAAGTTAAATAGGATATAGGCTAAAATGTAGTAGGTCTTTGAAATAAAGATAACCAAACTCCACAGTGGTGTATAATAAAAGTCCACATCCCTAAAGAATAAACTGTTATATCCATAAATCTATTAAAACAGTACTCCACATTAACATCAGAAAGATGTGTTGTTTGTTTTGTGGTTATCTTTCTGAACCAAATTTCAATCCAAAAGAACAAGTGGAATTGCCTTTTTTCAGAGGTTTAAAATTATCTGTATTTTAAGCTTCAGTTTTTTTTTTTTTCACTGAAGGTCAAACAAATAAAACTCAGGCTCTCATGAGGTTGAATTGCTCCATCTTGTAAGCAAAATCTTCACTTGGAATTTTATTTTGGCAAGCCAGAAACTTTCTTTTGCAGCTCTTCATCTTCCTGCTGAAGAAGAGAGGGTCATCCTGAATATGTTCCTCCCATGGTCATTTATTTTCTCTCAAGCCAACTAGATGCTTCTCTGTCGAAGGTCTTAGTATTTCTATCCAAAGGAATTATAAGCATACTTTAAGGGTAACGCAGATGTGGCTTTGTGCAAATGCAGATGTTACTTAAATCATTGTGATTGTAATAATTAAAACTGTAACCTGTACTCTTAGATTCCACATTATGATTATTGAAAGTCTTGTCAGAGATTATTCCTTTCATCTTTTCTTCTCTGCTTCTGCTATTGTTTTAATATATCTTGTCAGATGCTAAGATTTGCACCATTGGACTTCTTAAAGTAACTTTCATCTTTGGCTTACACTACAAAGTTATTACATGCAGTAAAATATTATCAGAGCTGCAAGTAAGCCCTTAGTCCCACTTTTTGTGATAATTTTTCTTTAGTCTTGGAAATCTCATACATATATACAATGAAATGCTATCATGTCCACCCTCCATTTGTCTTCTGCAATTTTCCGCATATCCTCCCAAAGGGTCCCTCTCTCAACATTATTTTTTTTAATTTTGTCATTGTTTTTGATAACCCACTGAGTCCAATTAGTGTAGTCAATATGTGCATAGGTGTGGGGCCATCTGCTAGAACATGGAAAACCTAACAGTGGGAATACCTTTAAAAAAGAGTGGACTTACAGTATAATATACTTCTAAGAGTATTCTAAATACCCACTGTTATACCAACAGAACAGTGTAGTTTCAGTCCCTCATCAAAGAAGCTTCTTTTTGCAGTACGGAGGGACCATTACAGAAAGTCACAACTGGTCAAAATACAGAGAATAACTAATCGTGGGGTTCCCAGACCGAACTGGTATGTCTACTAGCACAATTTCTACACTTAAGGCTCATTGAAAATTATGGAAGAGGGGATGGAAAGATTGTAAAAGCCATAGAACAAGGTTTCCTGCTCTGGGATTGTGTCTTCTATTTATGACAGAGAAGCTACACCTATAACATCTCACAACATGGCTGCCTAAGCAAGACCTGAGTAATAACAACAGTAGTCAACATAGCAATGTCAGTAGGGGAAATCCACAAGTCCCCATTGCTAGATGAAGAATGAAAAGCCATCAATGACTGCTGGGGGAGGAAAAATAAGTTGTCTCCAAGCACTAGATTCCTGATAGGTTATGCTAAGTAGTCATCCCTAAAAAGATCTACATACAAGCAACGCTAAATAATAGACTCAATAGATTATGTATATGTACGTATTGAAGAACAGGTCATGAATCCCAAAGATAATGGGAGGATTTTGAGGCGAGACGGAAGAGTGCAAATTATGCAAATATAGTGTGTTATATACGAAAACACTTTTTTAAAAAAGAGTGCTTCTCCAACCCCTAGAACTTATCAACTGCCAATATCTACGTAACAAGGAGTAATGTCTAAAGAGGTCCTTCTCTATTCATGCTAAAATTTTGTCTGTATTGATCTTCTGTATGTCTTGTACAGGTAATTACAGCTGCTGTGAGCTCATGATTGCAATAGCCATGCTATGTCCAGAAGACTGCATTTCATAGCACACTTCCCCATCTTCCACCTCTTACATTCATTCCACTTCCTCTTCTCTGATAGTCCTTGAGCTATGAATGGGGATGGTAGTGATAAAGATATCCCATTTATGAATGAGCAGTCAGTCTCTTGTTCTCAGCATTTCATACATCTCTCCATTGACTTCTGTCCACTGCACAAAGAAGCTTATTTTACAATGGATATAAACATATATATTTAGAAGACAATTTGACAACATGACCATCGAACAAAATAATAATAGCATATTCTACCTAAATCCTATGACTACATTAGCCACAGGCTTTTGACCAGGGCTACAGCACCAGGCTTGACATCTCCTCTGTGGAACAGACCTCAAATTCAATCAGAAAGCATTTAGTTACCACATAGTAGTCATACTACCACTACATCAGTAGGCACATCTTGCCTGGCAGGTTAGTATTATAGCACTCAGTGTTTAGCTCTGGATGAGTCTACTGATTATTTTCTCCCCCAGCAGCCTGCAGAGCTAGCTTCCAGTCCAGTTTGAAATTATTGGTTTCAATATGTTCTTTAGCCAAAGTCAGGATTCTTAGGCTTATTGTTCCAAAGTGATTGATCTCCAATGTTTCAATTACTCCAGTAATTATTGCTGAATGCATAAAATGCTCACCTTGACACTAGCTATTTAGTCTCATTTTTCTTTTCAGATTTATTCTTGCCATAAGTATACTGGGGTCATACAGCCCTATCAAATCAAGCTCCTTAAAGTTCCCCAAACACGATATTTTTCTCTTGCTTCCAAATTGTAACAGACCATATTCCTTACCAGAAGGCCCTTCCCCAAGCTTTGACTTAGTCTTACTGTTTTATTAAATGTCAGTCATGGAAACATCTTCCCATAAATATCTATTTTTATCTTTTCTTTGTCACCCTGAATTACATGACTCTAACTTGTATCATAATCTATCTTACTGCTTCATAATTTTCTAACCAACCCACTTACATGTATTTTACAGAAAATAAAATATGAATTTTTAAATGTACAGGTTGATGAATTTTGACAAGTGTATAAATCTGTGTAATCACCATTCCAATCAAGACATAAAGTATTTCCATTGTCAAAGAAAATTATCTCACACTCATGTACCTTTGCAATCAATCTTACCCACACAGGAAAACACTACTTTTATTTCTATAAATATAAATTTGTTTTCGTATTCTAGAATTTCATGTAAATTAAATGAGACAGAGCATGCTTTTTAAGGTTAGTTTCTTTCATTTAACATGATGCCTGTAAGGTACCTGGTACTTGTATATATTATAATTCACTCATTGTTATTACTTGGGGAATATATCATTATATATATACAACATATATTATATATATATATTATATATAATATATATATATATATATTATGATTTCCATATACCTATTGAAGGAAATTTGAGTTATTTCCATTTTAGTTAGCATTATTATAGAAAACTGCTATAGACATTTATATACAGAACTTTTGTTAATATATATTTTCATTACTCTTGGTTAATAACAAGAGTAAAACTGCTAGAGTATATAATAGATATATTATTTAATTTGTAAGAAATTGCTAAACTGTTACAATGCAGTGTGTTATTATACATTTATACTAGTAGTATATGAGTTTTCCAGTTGTTCCATGTCACAGACAATACTTAGTGTAACAAGATTGGGTTGTGTTTATTTTTTGTTTGTTTGTTTGTCTGGTTTAGTCCTACTAGTGAGTTCAAAACACTATGTTTTGCTATTTTAGGCAGGATACGTATGATTGAGAATTTATAAGGACAGAAATTTATCTTTTACAGTTTAGAATGTTGAGGTGTTAAATATTAAGGCAATAGCAATTTGTTATTTGGTAAAAGTCAAATTTCTGCTTCCATGATGCCACCTAAAGAACTGTATCCCTTAGAGAGGGGAACATGATTCCTCACAAGGCAGAATAATATATCTTATGGTTGTCTGGCTTGATGTTCTTGTAGCATTCCTACAAGTTGGAATGAGGATGAGGGCAGTCTTTAGCCCTTTTACCTACCATTGGGTCCCTTTTCATCCTTCTGGGTTGCCTAATCCAGTCTTAATGTAGGGATTAATGCCCAGCCTCATTCCATGATGTAATGTCCCTTTCAAGTAATAACCCTGGGAGGATTGTTCTTTTCTAAGGAGAAGCATGGGTTGGAGCTGGGGAATTGGGGGCTGGAGAAATGGAGAAGAGCTGGGAGGAGCATAGAGGGATTTGAGGGCAGTCAGGATGTATTACACAAGAGAAGAAAAACTAGAAAATAAATGAAAAAGTAAAATATTAAGAAGAAAATTAAAGGTTAAAAAAAAAAGAACCAGCGGCTGGATAAATCATAGGTCCTAGAGTAGAACAAACTATGATTCATTAAATAAACATACCACTAAATTGTATAGAAATATTTAATCCTTTAATCCAGCAGCATGGCTACTGTAGAGTAGAAAGAATCCCAGTATTCAGAAGGCAGTCGTGGTATATATCTTTAATCCCAGCATTTGGGGGACAGGGAGCAGAGCTCAGACAGTCTCAGAAAGGAACTGATGTCTGAAATGAGTCAGAATGAAGGGTAGGCAAAGTGACAAATCAGAGGAAGAGTTAGCAGAGTGAGAACATGTCCATCTCATGATATAAAAGCAGGCTCTTGGCTTCAGTATTGTTCTGAGTTCAGAAGGAGCTAGTCAGAGTGGCTCAGTCAGCAGTAAGCCTCAGAGTTTTCAATGTTCTAGATTGTACAGAGACTGAGGCTGAAGTCTTCCAGTTTTAAGCTTAAATTTTAGGTTGTATGGAGACTGAAATGCACACATACATACACATTTTGCAGATGGAGGATGACTCTGCATGTGGGTGGATGTGTTCTTGGTATCACCCACATGCCACAGACTAATAAATGAGCTATCTGACTCTATTGCTTTCTTAAAATTTTCCTTAACATAGGGTGGAGGAGACAAGCTGGCTATTACATCTCTGGGTGGCTGTGAATGTCTTTGGGAGCAGCAGTACCTTCAACTTTTCTCTGTCCTGAAGCCAAGAGTAGTATAGCACCTTTCCCAGTTTATAAATAGACTTTTAGAAAGTGTCAACTGATTAATGAAAAGTACTGATAGCAGCAGTAGTGCTAACAGCAATGGTAACTGAATGGAGCGTAGAACTGCCTGGAGCATAGCACATGGATCACCTATACCCTACTGCCTTTATTTTTCTTTTTTTGAGACAGGGTTTCTCTGTTGTAACTCTGGCCATCCTGGAACTCACTCTGCAGACCAGGCTGGCCTCGAACTCACAGAGATCCGCCTGCCTCTGTCTCCTGAACTCTGATATTAAAGGCATGCACCACCACTGTTCAGTGCCTTTATTTTTCTAAAAGTAGGAAAATCCAATCAATATCCCCAGAGCTTCCTAATCAAAAATTCTACAAATGAAGTTAATAAATAATTGTAAATAATGTTTCCTGGTGGTGTATTCTAAAGTTTGGAGTTAGCCACCATCTTACTTTAGGTTGAATGGTCCTTGAACTTCCATTGCTGCCAGGCATATGACTCTTGGCTTCAGGACAGAGAAAAGTTGAAGGTACTGCTGCTCCCAAAGACATTCACAGCCACCCAGAGATGTAATAGCCAGCTTGTCTCCTCTACCCTATGTTAAGGAAAATTTTAAGAAAGCAATAGAGTCAGATAGCTCATTTATTAGTCTGTGGCATGTGGGTGATACCAAGAACACATCCACCCACATGCAGAGTCATCCTCCATCTGCAAAATAGAGTCAATAGTTACAGTTAATCTATGTCCTGTTTGAGTGCTAATTCTGGGGGGATTGTTCTTTTCTAGGGAGAAGAAGGGGTTGGGGTGGTTGGCTGGTGGGTGGAGGTGGGAGGGTAAATCTGAGGGAGAAGAGAGATTAGGGAAGCTGGGAGGAGTAGACAGAAGGGAAGAAGAGAGGGTCAGGATGTACTGTGTGATAGAAGAAAAATAATTTTGAAAAAACCATCAGAGCACAGTCTGAAAAACACCTGTTTTGCATAATATGGAAGAACTTAGGGCAGGGCACAGCCTGATCTCAACATAAGCCCGATGAACTCATCAGTTAACCGAGTTGAACCTTGGTAGGATTTGCTTTGCTCTGTCATTGGTGCCATATGTGGAGTGAATAGATGTTTCTCACTTCTCCCCAGGGAGACTATGCAAGACAGTAGATATACACTGATGAATAAAACACTAGTGAACAGGGCTGGGGTGATGAGTCAGCAGATACGAAAACTTATCCTTCTTGCAGATGACCTGGGTTCCATTTCTAGCATCCACATCAGACGGCAAACAGTTACCTGTAATTCTAATTCCAGAGGATCCAATGCCCTCTGGCCTTCACAGGCACTACACACACATAGTGCAAATAAACCCATGCACACATACATACACACAAAGAAATAACAAATCAATGTGCCGTTAAAACACAAAACTGTTATGTAGAATAACCAAGAGCCTTGGCAATAGCCTGTGATGTTTGGGGTGTCTGTGGGACCCCTTTGGCCAACAACTCAACAAGACATAACCCACTCCTTATATTGGAGGTTTTACTTGATTTCATAAGATATCTAGTTGGGGCATATTCTTCCTCATTATATGGTGATTCCATTTGAAATCCATACGTATATTAGGAAGTCTCTACAGTTGTAGGTTTCTATACAGCTTTTCTAAAAGCCGTTAGTGTTAGTTGTCAATACCCACATTCCCTCCTTTGCCCTGCCCTCCCGTCACTCTCTCCATTTAATTCTCATATTCTAGTTTTCCCTTTATCTCTTCTTTTCTGAGTAAAATCTCATTATGGACGCTCTGTAAGACTACATAATTTGTAACAATTACAAATGCCAAATCAAGGAAAAGCAATGTTCAAAATAGTAGGAAATTGTATGGCCTTTTTTCTTTCAAGAACAGACTGTTTTTAATCTAAAAGCTCTGCTGTGAGGCAAAGACAAGTGCTGATGTACCAGAACCCTGAAGCTCACAGAAACAGTTCCTGTCACATTGGAAATGCTGTTGGAGTGGGGGTGGAATTTTGATAGAGAACAAAAGGCTTTTAATGTGTTTTTAAAGATTTCTACATCTTCAAAAGAAATAGAAAAACAAAAGATGCATAGAGGTTATTTCTTAAGCAGAAAACAGATTCTTCAATAGAACTGTATAAACAAAATATTGTTCAGAGACACTCTGCTCATCACTAATCGAGGCAGAGACAACCAAAAGTCTTTTAAAAGTTGTGTTCTTGGGTTTACTTGGCAAATTCAGTCTCGCCACTGGTCCAGTTTTGAGATATCAAATACTTAATGCTAAGGAATTAATCTGATGTTTACAGCAGTGGATTCAGTAGTGACAGGTTCCTTTATTCTCCTTAAGAAAGCCTTGACACTCCAGTTCTAATCCTGGACAGAGAGACAGAGAGAAGGTTATAAATTCAGCCATGTGTTTGGTGAGCATTTTTTAATGGGGGGGGCATTTTCATGGAGTTGGGTTTCCCCAGTTAGTAACAGCACCTTCTAAAAGAGTAATCTGATTATGATCTAAGAATAAGAAATACATTAAGCAAAATGAGGGATTGCTTTCAAAAATGATTTCAGTATTCACACCATATTGAGACAAAGAAGGCAAACCATGATGCTTTGAAACACAGCTGTCCATGAAAGCAATGACAAGTAATGGGCTGACCGTGATGAGAAATGGTAAATTCTAAATTTTGTCCTCACAAGGAAGAAACCACTTAAGGCAAAAGAATAAGTAAAACTTACAAATAACTAGAGAATCGGCGCTTGTGCCAAATGACATATGGATCCACTTTTCTGTTACCACAATGAAACTAAATTTTTAATTAGCTCTTGTTTTTGTTTGTTTGATTGGTTGTTGGTTTTTGTTTCGTTGGGTTGGGGTTGTTTTCCCTTGTTTATTTTCTAAAGAGACAGAGAAGGAAGTTGTGGAGTTGGGTGGGTGGGAGAGGTTGGGAGGACCTGGGAGGAGATGAGGGAGGAGAAACCATGATGAGAATATACTGTATAAAAATTATTTTCGAACACTCTGGAATTTACAAGGGTGACCATAATGAGGCCTCCTAGTAATGAAGGATATGGAACCTAAACTGGCCATCAACCAGGTCAGGCTTCCAGTGGTGGAACTGGATCACCAACCCAGCCACAAAACCTTCGACCTATTTAGACTGGAAAAAAAAACATTGAAATGATTGCTAATGATATTCTGCTATACTCATAGATTGATGCCTAGCCCAGTCGTTAGCAGAGAGGCTCCCACCAGCAGCTAATGGGAGCAGATGCTGAGTCTCACGGCCAAAAAATTAGGTAGAGAGAGAGTCCAAATTGGAGATCTCCTTGTGATCCCACCCTGTGGAGCTTTGGGGATCTCATAGATAAGGAGGAGAAAGGATTATAAGAACCAGGGGGTCAAGACCATCTTTGTGGTGGTTTGAATGAGAATGGTCAGGTATGCTCATATATTTGAATGTTTGGCCCTCAATTGGTATAACTGTTTGGGAAGGACTAGGAGGTGTGGTCTTATTGGGGGGTATTTCACTGGGGGGTTACGCTTTGAGATTTTAAAAGTCCACACCATTCACCATTCCAATTAGCTCATTCCTCTCTCTCTCTCTGTCTCTTTCTCTCTCTGTCTCTCTGTCTCTCTCTCTGTGTCTCTCTCTGTCTCTCTCTGTCTCTCTCTCTCTCTCTCTCTCTCTCTCGCTCTCGCTCTCTCCCTTTTTCCCTCCTTCCCTCCCTCCATCTTTCAGTTAAGATATATATTCTCTGGGTGAGGATATGGCTGAGCGGGTAAAGGCACTTACCACCAACCCCGATGGTCTGAGTTCAACCCCTGAACTCAGTCCCTGAGTTCAATCCACACATGGTGGAAGTCAAGAAGTGACTCACAAAAATCCTCTGACCTCTGCACTTGAAGTGTGGCACATGCTTGCCTGCATAAGTACACACAACCTAAATAAATAAACAAACAAACAAACAAAGTAAAAAATACACAATTTCAGCTACTGCTTCAGCACCAAACCTGCCTATCTGTTTGTTGTCATGTTACCCACCATGATGATAATGGACACACCCTCTGATACTGTAAGCAAGTCTGGAATTAAATGCTTTCTTTTATAATTTGCCTTGGTCATGGTGTCCCTTCACAGCAATATAAAAGTAACTAAGACAATCTATATTCAGTTTTTGTAAAGTATATCTTAATTTATCTTTGATCACTTATGATATACAAGCACTGCTAGAAGCAATCTATATGGGCTGGAGAGATGGCTCAGTGGTTAAGAGCACTGGCTGCTCCTCTAGAGGTCCTGAGTTCAATTCCTGGCAATCACATGGTGGCTCACAACCATCTATAATGGGATCTGATGCTCTCTTCTTGTAGGTGTACATGCAGACAGAACACTCATACATTAAATAGATAAAATATTTTTTAGAAAAAGAAGCGATGTATGTGCATATATATATGTATAAATATATATATTTATTTATACAATTTAATTTTCACAGTGACCAAGTGAACAAAATACTAGCATTGGCTGTATAGTTAAGATAAATGGAGCTCATAAAAATAATTTTCTCAAATCCACATAGCTAATAAATGGAAAAATTAGACTATGATCCCTTATAAATTGGACTCATCTAGACTTCTTGATCTCTGACAAACTCCCCTCTAGTGTGGAATATATTTGCATAACTGAATTATTTTAGTAGGAAGAGAAAGTATATCCAGATATGACTATGTGAGAGAGTGGAAGAAGCATAAAAATTTGGTGGAAGAATATGGAAGCAAAGAAACCATCTAAGACTTCTTCCTGCAAGAAATGGTCTGTTCAGAGGCACACACTGGGAACCTTACAAACCTGGGCACAAATTCCACTCTAGTACAAAAGTAGCTTTGCGAGCCTGAGTAAGTTACCAAACTTTCAGTTTCCTCCACTATAAAATATGGGTAACATGAGGAGCTATGTTAAATTACAGTTTAGAGAATTAGGTAAAGTACATAAAGCCCTTAGTGTGATGCCTAGCTCATAGCAAAAAATAATCATATTTTCTATTGGCATTAACATTGTTAGTTATATATAATTTTGTAATTCTGTGATGAAAATAAAATTGACAAACTATCTTAACCTTTTAAGATAGGGGGCTGGAGAGATGACTCAACAGTTAAGAGCATTGGCTATTCTTCCAATGAACCTGGGAGCAATTCCCAGCACCCACATGCAAGCTCTCAGCCTCATTAATCTGTAACTCCAGTTTCAGGGAATCTGAAACTATCTTCTTGCCTCCACAGGCACCAGACACACAAGTGGTGCACAGATACGCATGCAGTCAAAAACACCTGTACACACAAAATAAAATGTTAAATAAGTATTTTAAAATAGCTATATTTATCATGCTGTTGACATATCCTAACATTTAAAACAAATGAAAATCAATTTAATATCAAAGAAGATGGTAAACTAATGAGGATATCTAATAAGGATGCAAAATCATTTAATTTGTGAGCAAGCATACTATATTCAGAAGGGAAAAAATGTGTCAGCTTGTAATTATGAAGTATCTTTATTTAATTTGTTAAGAAGGCATCATCCCTTAGCAAACTATTTTCCCATCATCAAGAACTGAATTGTCTCTGGTAAATGAAAAGGCTAGCATTCAAAATCTTCCATGAAAACATACAAAATACATCACCGCACTCAAATCCAGAGGCTGTCTCTCCATTTAGGAATCGTCGTAAACAAGTTTTCCCACCATGTGAAGTGTTCCTACGTGATCACTTCCACAAGTCTTAACTCTGAGTCTGGCATTTAACTAAAGTCCAGATTGCTGAGTACCTGGAAAGTTTCATTTGCAATTTGGGGCCACTTAATGACGTGACAAGGAAAACTAAGGAGAAACAGACAAGTCAAGGACTTCTCAGCTTCTATTGTTTCAGGTGTCACAGAAAATCAGCAATTCCGTGACACACAAGGCAGTAAGGCAGTGTGGCTCAGCCAGGCAGCCAGAGACAGACAAGAGGACCCAGAGCCAAAGACGCGTGGCATGCAAGTCAGGAACACAGCCTAGGGCATCTTAGGAGCAAGTGTGGGCAAGATTGAGAGGAATTGTGTGTGATTCACGGCAATGCGGGCAAACTGGATCCTGTGCACAGTCGAGCAGGCCAGGTACCTCAGAAACCTGGAAGGATGTGGGCAGAAACTGTGGGGTGAGGGTAAGGGGAGTATGGCAGAGGCTCAAGAGCAAAAGCAGAACAGGAACAAATTACAAACGGAGAATGCAGTTGCATTGCGTCAGAGTCAAGTGGACTTTGGCAGTGAAGGCAGCTGGGGCTTCCAGCTTCAGCTGCTCTTCTTCCCCTCTTGCCACGTGAATGTGGCCTGGGGGGCTTAACTGCACAGGCAATGGAAACCGCTGGCTGGGCCAATCGTGTGGGGGGTAAGGAACTGAAAACAGTTCCAGCAAAGAAAGACTGTGTTTTGCTTATAAAGGAAATTAGAAATGTACTACGGGAGGGATTTGAATATGAAATGAGTTATTAGTGTATTTCAATACCCACAGGAAAAATTACCCAATAGCAAGAATGCTCAAACTTAAGAAGATTTCACAGAAATCAAGCACACACTTCAGTAAATGAGCTCAGAAAGCATATAGCTAAATATGCATGACATTTTAGATTCCTACCTCAGTCTAGAAGCCTCCCAATCATCTCCCACTCTGTTTAAAAGGTGGGAGCTGTTTAACAGCCCTTCAGTGTTCCAAGCAGCAAACAGCCTCTGAAGTATTAATGGCAAAGTTGCTATAAGCCAGGCATACCTGGGGCCAGATGAAAGGCTTCGTTTGTTCACCTTCAGCCTTCTGCTGGTTCCCACTCAGGACTTCTGAGCACATTACTGGAAATTTTTAAAAACACAGTTACTGGTGTGAAGAGGTTTCTGAAAACATACAAAGCACACATTCAACAAGAAAGCTCACCTGAAAATTCTGGGAAGGCAAAACTGAATTGGAACATTATGGCATCTCTGTTCTTTTTCATAAAGACCAAAGAGAGTTCAAAAGACTCCAAAATGATCTTGAAAATGACCGAGATGTGATGGTAAATTTCGTTTCATCATGAGTGCCAAATGCAACTGGTTGATTATTGGCTTTCCAAGAGCCCTGTTACCTGATCAAATTACTGCAGCACTATCTGTCACAGTCTGGGAAGGAAGAAATGAAGATATCCACTGTTATTTAAAAAGTCGGCCTTGCTTCGCATCTCAGAAAGTTTGGACATAGTACTTTCTATCCTAGAGGTTGCAAACTGGCAGCTTGTGGGGAAAGTGCTTTGTTTGGCCTTCATAATATTTTTCAAAACTACTTGCCAATATGTGAAAATGGGACATTTCACATTTTAAAAAAGATTTACATTTCTCCTAAAAATGGAAATTCCTAGCAATCGAGGCCTATCCTTCCAAATGGCAACTTTTACCTAGAGCTGAGCAGTATCTGCCTCCTTTCAATGTCCTGTCTGCTCTTAAATTTCACATACTCTCACCAACATGGCCACCCAAACATGAGCTGAACAAGAATGATACTACTGGACCTGCCAAAGTGGATGGGAAAAAACCCATGAGGACTCCACCGTACACAAAAAAACTGTGGGCAACTGAGGAAAGCTGGGAGCAGGAGAGGTGGACTCCCTAGGGAAGAGCACACCAATTGGTTGTTCAGTGCCAAATGGTAAGCCCTGAAGACATACATATGGGTAGGTAGCATTATACAATCTGAGTAGGTTATATTTGGAAGTATATATTTGTATACGCACATATATATGCGTGCAATAACAATGAATGGAAAAGGAGGTCAGTGATTTGAAGGAGAGCAGGGGAGAATATATGGGAGGATTTAGAGGAAGGAAATGGAAGGAATATATGCTGAAATTAAATTATAATTTCAAAAATAAAATAATTCACCTACTCTATAGAGTTGGAATGTGTGTACTCGTGATCTTCTCCTCTATGTTACCATTACCTAATCAAGCTCCTCCGTGTTAATGAGAATTTTGAGGTCCAGTGTATCCTTTTCCACCTCACATTCTGGCCTGGCTTTATTGATGGTATGCTTGTTAAGTTTCAATAGCCTCCGCTTAGCAATTGTATTAGTCAAGTTTCTCTAGAAGAACAGAACTTATAGGATGAATACATATATATATGTGGAACTTGTTAGAATGGCTTACGGACTGTGGTCTAGCTAATCCAACAATGACTGTCTACCTATAGAAGGGGAAGGTTCAAGAATCCAATAGTCATTCAGTCCACGAGACTTGAAGTCTCTCCTGGTCTTCAGCATACATCCAAAGCTGATCCCAAAGAACTGAGCTCTAATGCCAGTGAAGGAATGGACTTGTCAGTGAGAGTGAGAGCAAACAGGTAAAATAAAAAAGTAGGTTTCCTTCTGTGTCCTTTACATAGGCTGCTACCAGAAGGTGTAGCCCAGATTAAAGGTGGATCTTCCCACCTCAAAAGATCCAGATTAAAAATGAGTCTTTCCCAGCCAGGCAGTGATGGTGCACACCTTTAATCCCAGCACTCAGGAGAAAGAGGCAGGTGGATCTCTGTGAGTTTGAGGCCAGCCTGGTCTACAGAGTGAGTTCCAGGACAGTCAGGGCTACAACAGAGAAACCCTGTCTCAAATAACAAAGAAACAAAAAAAAATGGGTCTTTCCCACTTCAAATGATTTAATTAAGAAAACATCTCACACAGATGTACCCAGCAGCTTGAGAGTTGGTTAATTCCAGATGTAGCCAAGTTGATAATCAAGATTAGTCAACACAACAAACCACGCTAGGGCCCCAGATGGATCTTATGCTGAACCAGAAGCTTACTGGTTTGGTTAGGCTAACTGGCCAGTGAGCTCCCAGCTTCGACCTGTCTCTATGTCCCAAAGCTAGGGTTATATACACATGCAGCCATGCTCAGCTTTTAATGTGGATGCTGGGGATTTGAACTCAGATCCTTGTGCTTGTATAACAAATGCTCTTATCCATTAAACCATCTCCCTAGCCCCTAGCTTTAAATATTTAAATTCTACCACATCCATTTCATGATTCAGTTATATGTTTGCATTGTTTTGCATAATTTTACATCTAGCTCTGCTTTTATTTCCACCAGTCTACCTCTGCACAATGTAAGTCCCTGTACCCTTTCCATCTTTCCAACTCTATTAGGCTTACCTGAGTCCTTTGTTCCTGTCTTGGTTTGCTTTCTATTGCTGTAACAAACACCATGACTAAAAGCATCTTGGGGAGAAAAGGGTTTATTTCATCTTACAGCTGGTAGTACATCAGTGAAATCAGGACAGGAACTCAAGGCAGAAAGTTGGAGGCAGAAACTGATGCAGAGGCTTGCTCCTCTTGGCTGCTGAGACTGCTTTCTTATAGTAGCAGCTAGGACTACCTGCCCAAGAGTAACGCCTCCTAAAACAGGCTGGGCCTGGGCCCTCCAACGTCAATCATTAATCATAAATTGCCCCCTCAGACTTGCTCACAGGCCAATCCAATCTGATAGGGGCATTTTCTCAGCTGAGGTTCCCTCTTCCCATATGACTTTAGCTTTTGTTAAATTGAAAAAAAAATCAATACACATCCCACGGCCCATCATGTCATTGTTTCTCCTGAACTGAATTCCATTTCCCCTTCGACTTTCTCTCCCACCTGCTCACCAAACCTTATCTCTGTCACGATCCAAATGCTAAGCCTCCCCAGGACGATGACCTCTGCTGGATAAGCTTCCACAAGTTCTCTGGACCAGACTAGGCATTGAGTTCCTAACATCACCCTTTTATATTCCCCAAATGTAGAAATAAAAAAATCACCAGTCTCTTCAAACTATACAGACCTATATCCTCTTGATTCACTTTCAGAGGCCACCTCAGACTGTACTCTGAGAAAATCAGCACTATCAGATGATGCCTTGCTCACCCCACCTTGCTCCTCTTCCACCTACAAACATGAGTGTCCACCAATTTTTATCTAATGCCTCTGAGTGACAAATGTCTGCCCTCCATTCAAGGTTACCTCTCCCACCTGAATACCCATTGCCTTGATAGTAGCCCTTTCTTCTAGCCTAAATGTTGACTATCTCATCATTCTCTGTACCTAAATAATCATTCTCAAACTAGGAACACGTTCAAGTTTTTCCCATCTAAAACCATTTTCCTTCTACCCCAAGTTCCCTTCTGTACACAGTCTTACATATTGCTGTCCTTGTTGCTGTGTTTCACTGGAATGTGGGAAATTTATCAGTGAAATTTATCACTGAAGAAAAGGGCATCCCTCCCCAGGGACCCATTAGCCGGGCATAGCCCCTACTCATTGATGGGGACTTGTGAGTCTTTCTACAATGTATGATAAAATGGTGATGGTCCAGTCATGTGCAGGTCCTGGGTAAGTGACCCAGTTGCAGAGATCACATGCAAAAACTGTATTGCGTCCAGAAGATACCATTCTATATCAGTTCTCCTCATCCTCTTCTGTCTCCCTCTCATGATTTTCTTTGAGCCTTAGAGAGGGTGGTACGGATTTAAGCCCGAATACTCAACAGTCACTTCTCAGCTCTTTGGCCAGTTGTGGGTTTCTGTTCTAACTGCTGTCCACTGCAAAGAGAAGCTTTAATGATGAGAGCTGTGAGCAGTTCTGATCTGTGGGTATAAACATGAGTTTTTAAAAAGCAATCAAGAGGCTAGAGAGATGATTCGGTGGTCAGAATTCGTTCCTAGCACCCATAGAGCTACTCACAAATATCCGTAACTCTAGTTTTAGGGAATCTGATGCTTTCATCTGACTTTCACAGGCATCGGAACACACACGGTGCACATATATACATGGAGACAAAACACTCATAGACGAAAAAATTTATTAAACAAAATAAAGGAAGGAAGAGCAGTCAAACTTGTATTTTAAATGGAGAATTATATTCATCTATATATCTATGAGAAGTAATTGAGAGTTTGGAAGGATTCAAAACTGGTCATTTCACTGTAATTGTATCATGACATTCATGCTAGACTAAACTCTATGTGACTGAAGTGCCTAACAATAAGCTGAGTCCTGTTAGGATAACTAGACAGTGTTATCACCAAAGATTTCCTTACTACATGCCAAATCTCTGCTGCTGTCTTACGGGGGAAAAAAAGTCTATGCAAGTAAGGCCTCTGTCTCCATGCCACTAGGACCCTGTGTTCGGTCATGGTTCCTCCTGCAGTGCCTCATTTTGCTCGTACGTGGGTGCTGCTTCCAACTACTGCTTTGGTAAAGACAGCCAACTGGTCTCCCCAAGCAAGGTGAGAAAGCTTTTCCAGAAAAACAAAATCATTGTTGGATCCCAGGGTTTACAGATGAAAATTGCTTCTAACCTCCCCCGAAGCCTCCTATTGTGCCAGGGACAAAAGTTAGCAGTTGCTCCACTGCTCCCTCCCTTCATGCATACTCCCAGTATACACCACCTCCAATATCAACACCTTATTGCGAGTGAATAGCCTGGTTCATATCTCTTCTTTCTTGTTTGATGGATGAGGTTGGGAGGTGCACTCCATTCCATTCTTACCTGCTCCTAGACTAGACATGTTCTATGTAAATGCATTACAGACACAAACCTAGATCACAAACATGTCTGAGGAAGTTAATTTAACACTATTTTGAAGCCAGAGAGGACTATAATAAAGAGGCCCTTGGTCGCTTCTCATAGCTATCATTTGCATCACAGATAAGTCCCAATGCATATCACATACTCACCGAACTCTAGTCTAATGACTCAGCCCTCCTTGTTCTACTTAGTCATAGCACTCCTACTTTCCTATGTTTGTGATCCTTCCGAACTGTGACACAAATGAAATTCAGAAGGAATTGCTCTGTGTTTAAAAAAATGAGAGTTTGGCATCTTGCTGCAAAAATAGTAATAATTTTTCCATAAACCACATTAATGTTTTGCCAAGTATGTTTAAAGCCAATACTTTTAGTGAGCTGACCCCTCTTCATAATCTTGGTTAGACCACCATTGTGCTGATATTCTTTTACACTGGATTATTTAAAGCCCTCATCATTTCAAGAGTTGCATCTGAGCAAATATTGATTTGGATATATTTTCATATTGATACTTGCAAGTGTTCTTTTATACAAATATGTTAATTACTCCAGTGATCATACAATCTTTCTTTTTTTGTGTTTCCACATTTCTTATCTTTCAAAAATGTTTTAATTTACATCTTCATAGTCTTTGAAATTCTCAAACGTTGCCTTGTTTTCACAAAACAAATTTCAACTGGATAGAAGCCCTCGGAGAAAATTTCTCACAAGTATCTGTAAGTGCTCTCAGAAAATATTTCTGAAAGTGTTTTTCATCTACTATTCAAACTGAAACATGCAGGCTATTGAAGCTCAATAGCTTTCATAATAAATTTTGACCATGACCAAATCACAATGTCAAACATGTATATGATGTGTTCTGGTTATTCTCCCCGCCCTTTCTTATTTCCCTCCCAGCGCTGTCAACATCCCCTTCCCTACAAGTCCCGTTTTGGCCTTTATGTCTTTCTAATTTGTTCTATGACCCACTGAGTTTAACCAGGGCCATGTGTTTGGACATGGGTCATCAGAGCCTGGTGGACTCACCCATGGGCTTACAACTGAAGAAAATTACTTTTTTCCCTGAGAATCCACCAGTAGCTAATAGTTCAGCAGGGAAGGGTAGGGCCCCCTGAACTCCTCCCTGATCTATGATTGACTGTAGACAGGCCCAGTCTTGTGAAGGTCCAGTGGTGGCAACCGCAGCTGCTCTGGGATCATGAGTGCAATGGCTGTGTCATGCCCAGAATGTAACATTCCACAGCCCTTCTTACATTCTTTCTGAGTCCTATTCCAAAATGTTCCTTGAGCCCTAGAGTGAGTATCCTGTCTAGGGGTGAGCACTCAGCACTCATTATTCTCAGCCACATCTCTCTGTGCATTCGGCACCACTCATTTCAAAAGAACGGTTTCTCTGATTAATGCTGAAAGCAGCATTTGCCCGTGGCAGGTCTCCACCTAGAGATGTTACTGTAACATTAGGACTGCCAGTCTATTTTTACCAGGGCTGCCTGCCTTGTTTCTTTGTTTGCTTGCTTGAGTTTAGATTGGTTGATTGATTGATTGATTGATTATGTATGTGAGTGTTTTACATACATACATGCCTGTGCACCATGTGGGTGCCTGTTACTCAGAGAACTTAGAAGACAGGGGATCCACTGAAACTGGAGTTACAGGCAGTTGTGAGCTGCCATAGGGGTGCTGGAAATAGAACCAGGTCCTCTGCAAGAACAAGGGCTCTTAATCACTGAGCCATCTCTTCAGCCCCTGCCTTACCTTTTAACTGAGGCTTCTGCTTCCTTCCCACCCCAGCCCTGTTCTGCAGTCACACAGCTGAGGGGTCTTCAGCTTAGCTTCTTTTCCATGCATCCCTCCTCTTTTTCATGGCACTTTTCTGCTGTTCTCTCACTGCCTTTGTGGATTTCTAAGTTCTTTCTCTTTCTCCACTTGGAATAAGTCTCTATTTTCTCATACTGAATGGTCTCCATTTCGGGTCACTTGGAGTCCACTTCTAGTCCACCATCACACCCAGAAGTCCCACGTCTCAGTTCTTAACAGCTGCTTCAACCCTCCTTATTTTCCTCTGTCTATATTTTGGGAACATATATTGCTGAACTTTGGTCATGGCAAATTTCCTGCCTTGTTTATACTTCTTAAAATAGCCCACTGTTTGTTCTGAATCCTGCATGTCTAGAAACTTTAGCTAAGGAACAAACAGAGGAAAGCATGATGCTTTTAATAATGTTTTAAGTTAGTATGTTGATGTAACTATCTCTTGAGATACAGAGGAGAGAAACAGGCTACTTAATGGATGTTGCCCCTTTCTTCATCTGCTCACCTTCAACAGTCAACCCCATTCCCACTCCCCTCCACATCTATTGTCTACCCTTGACACGGTTGTCTAATGTTAGAAACTTTTTCTAGCCTCCCAAAGATAAGTCCAGCTTCAAACATCTACCCAACTGTAGATAGTTACAATTCTTACATCACCCAAAACTGTAAACTGGTTTACCTCAAGGTGTCTTATCAGACAGAGTAGAAGGCCCAGAATCTCTTTATATCTCTCTAGTCTCATACCAGTAATGTTCCCAGACTGATTTCTAATGTGTTTTTAATTGAAAGGTTATGAATGTTTGTTTTTCAACTTTCGATTCTTTATTTTCTAGGTTTGGTTACAATGATAATATTGAATATTACACTTAGTAGAAAGAAAATTATTTCACAAATAATTAGGCCCTTGTTTTAACAAAATAACCTACCTTTGCTCTCCTTTTGCGGTTGTCAGAAGAATACTCAGATGTTGAACATAATGTTGGCATTTTTGTGACAGTCACTGGTGAAACTGAACTTTCCTCCACCCCTGGCTGCCTCACTAAAGCTGCCACACTCAACCATATATATAGCAGTGTGTGTGTGTGTAGAAAGAGATAAGAAGAAGACTGTGTAGCTCATGTATTCCAAAAGAATTTCTATTGCTACAAGCGTGTTAGGACATGTACACTATAATTACGTGGCATGTCTGGCAACTAATCAAACATATAAAAGAATCTTAAATTTGCTAGCTCCTGTTATGCCCTCAGACATCAATTAATCCTCTCAATCATACCTACACTTATAAAGCTTCCGGACCAAGTAGAAAGGTACTAATTCCCTGGAAAGAAAACACTGCGTAGGTAGGAAATCTGGGAGCTGGGGTGAGACCTGCTCACTGCTTTGAAAGTGTGTAAACATTTTTTTCCATGAATCATGATCGCCCTCTTGTGTCCAAAAGAAGTGTAGCAGCCAGCATATCGGGTTCCTTTTTACTGCTTATAAGCAGGATATCTGCACATACAAATGTTCATCTTTATCCTCAATAACATTCATGTACACATACACTGCATACTTATGTGTGCCTTTTTTCCCTTCTCTACAGTCAATATTACTGTCCTTGGAAGAGAATCAGAACACAAATTATGGTTGCCATAATTTATATGACACTGAACATATGCTAACTATTTTATTGCTCATTGTAGGGGGTCACAGAGTATTAAACTCTTGGGAGTGGACAATTCTCTCTGGCAAACCAGTGTCTAAAGGAAGAGGCAGCCCAATGTTCTTGAAGTACAATTACGAGTAATAAATTTACATGAAGGAGCTTTTATGAAATGCCTGAAATCAAATGATGCTACAAACTTTGTTTCTTCTGTATCCTTTGAATACTGGCCTTCACACAGCATTTTCTCCTGTTGTTTTAAGTTACAATTTCTTTTATGTCTTTTGGTGTTTCCCCTTAAGAACAATTTTTATGTTTATTGACATTTTTACGTTCATAAAGGCTTTAATGCTTGTAACATCCTTCATAAAACAAAGTTCAGCCTGTTCTCAAGTTAATGTGGTCCCTTCTTATCTCCATTAAGGTAATACAACCTACAATTTTAGTTATGGGTTGTGATTAATATACTTCCTTTTCTTCCCAAAAATTATGTTGCTGCCTTCTCTTGGAATTTTATTATTCTTCTAGACATTTATAATAATGTAATGCCAAATCATGAATATATGGGCATTTATTGTTGACATTGAGTGTTTTTGTTTAATGTGTGTGGCGTTTTGTCTGCATGTTACCTATCGACCACATGCATGTCTGGTGCCTGAGGGGGCTAGAAGAGGGCTTCAAATTCCCTGGAACTAGAGTTACAGATAGTCGTGAGCCAACACGGAGATCTGAGAATTGAACCCTAGTCCTCTGGAAGAGCAGTACATATCTTCATTCCTGAGCCATCTCTTCAGCATCTATTTTTAGTTTGGTCACACAATTGTACATATTACTATGTTTTGATACAGGTATATAATATGCAAAGCTCAAATAAGCATGGATATATATATTTTCCGTTTATCATTTCTATGTGAAGAAAACATTCAAAAGCATTTCTTATACATTCTTTGAAACATACAGAACATGGTCATTGTCTACTGTGCAATAGAACAGTGTGACTTATTTCTCCTATTTAACTACCACCTAATACAAATCAACTAAATCTTTCCCTTATTTGTGTTACTCTTTAGTAACCATTATTCTATGAGAGATGAGAATCAACTTCTAAGAGATGAAATATTTTTATATTTTACATATGGTACAACAATATGGTCTTTTGTGTATGGTTTATTACACTTAATACAATGTCTTCCAGTTCCATCCGTGTGATCACAAATGACAAGAATTCATACTTTTATGGACCAATAGCATTCCATATGTACCACATTTTCTGTATCTGGTCATCAAATGATGGACAATTAGGTAGATATCATTTTTGGTCATTGTACGATGGCTCTGCAAGAAACACGAGAGTCCAGATGTTCTGACTTCATTTCTATGGCTTGGCACACTAGGTCATATACCTGTTACACTTTTCTGTGTTTGAGGAACCTCTGTACTGTTTTCCATGATGTTGTTCTAGCTCACATTTGCACCAATGGTGTTACATTTCGTCCACATCATGTTCAACGCACGCTTTCATTTATTCTTTGATTTAAAAAACCACTCTAACTAGTATGAAATTATATCCTGTAGGGGTTTTGATGTGCATTTGTCACCACCAATGAACAAGACTGAGCAATGGCCATATACCTGTTTGCCATTGTATATCTTCTTTGAGAGAGGCTTGCTTAGGTCTGTTGCTCTTTTGGTTTTTAATTGATCTATTTTTTGAGATTATAACATTACACATTCTTATTCAAATAAATTTTACTATTAGGTTACTTGAGTTCATTATATAGTCTGCGTATATGTCAGTGAAATACATATTTTGCAAGTATTTTCCTATTCTTTGGGTTGTTTCTTCATTTTGGTGGCTGCTCATTGTGTTGTCTAGAAGCTTTTTAGTTTGATATAATCCCATTTGTCTGTTTGCATTTGTTCGTGGATACTTGGGGGTCTTTTTCTTTCAAACAAATACTCATTCAAATATCCTGAAATATTTCCCTATTCTTTCTTCTAGGGACTGTATAGTGACTAGTCTTAAATTCCCTAATACATTTTCAGTTTATATTTTCACCTGGTAAGAGATAGGGTTCTAGTTTCATTCTTCTACAAGTGAATATCTAGTTTCCCAATATTATTTAGTGAAGAGATGACCATTTATTCTCTGTGTATTTCTGACACCATCATTAAAAACTAATTGGCTATATGAACATGGAAACATTTAGGAAATGACCGACTGTTTTTAAACGTGGATACAAGAGAGTTGAGAAGAAAATGTCAAAGGAATGTGAAATTGGACCCAATGTGTCAGCTTAGTAAGCCACAGTTTGAAGTTCTGGGTTCTCTATTCTGTTCCGTTGGTCTATTAGGAACTGATGTGCACCAAAAGATGCTGTCAAGAAAATAAAAAGGCTGCCAGGTGGCGGTGGCACACACCTTTAATCCCAGCACTCGGGAGGCAGAGGCAGGTGGCTCTCTGTGAGTTCAAGGCCAGCCTGGTCTACAGAGTGAGTTCCAGGACAGCCAGGGCTACAGACAAGGAAACCCTGTCTCAACCAAAAATAAGGAAGAAAGAAAGAAATTAAGAAAGAAAGAAAGAAAGAGAAAGAAAAGTAAAGAAAAAAAGAAAAGAAAAAGGCATCCTTCTAGATAATACAGAATATTTTCAAATTATATATGCGATAAGGAGTTAATATTTGATACATATAAAAAATCTCCAAAAACTCAACAAAAATAATTTAAGTAATCCAATTCAAAAATTGGACAGATGCTTTGAGTAGACATTTTTCCAAAGAAAATAAGCAAATGTCCAAAAGGTGTACGAATTTTTTTTTAAATCCTATTCATTAGGAAAATGCAAATCAAAACCACAACAACAGCAGAGTAAGATAAAGCTAGACGAGCGCTCAGCAAGTAAGCATGCAGGAATTCACTAATTTCCCCCCTTGCTCTTGAAGAATATCTTTATTAAAATGACGTGTGCTCTTGAGGCCATTAAGATTGATTCTGTCACTTGCAAAGAGTTTTGTGGTTACTCAGCTAATTAAACATGAACCAGCAATTCCCTTCCTATATCAAAATTCCTATATCTGAAAGAATTTAAATTATAGAGCCCAACAAATACATGCAAATCAATGTTCATAGCAGTATTATTCACAATAGTCAAAAGGTCAAAATAACCTTTTTCAAACCAACAGAATGGATAAAAAAATATGACATGCACAACTAAAAGAATATTATTCAATAACAAAAATAACATGTTTATATATGCAAAGCATGGATGAACCATGAAAACATTCTGCTTAGTGAAATAAGCCTGACACTCTAGGGCAAAAGCATATGATAAGATACTTAGAATAGGAAATTCCTGGAGACAGAAAATAGAACAGAGGTTGTCAGAAAGCAACTTAGGGATGAAAGGGCTTGTTTGGCTTACAATTTCAAGTTAGAGTCCATCCTTTTGGGAAAGTCAAGGCAGGAATTCAAGCAGTTAGTCATAGCATATCTACAGTTAACAACAAGTGGGAATAAATAAATTCCTGCATGCTTACTTACTTGTTGCTGAGCACTCAGCAAGCTGTCTATACTCTATTGATCTTGCTGCTGCTGCTGCTGCTGCTGCTGCTGCTGCTGCTGCTGCTGCTGCTGCCGCCGCCACCACTGCTGCTGCTGCTGCTGCTTCTGGTAGCAGTGGTGATGGCGTTTGAGACAGCATGTCCCCATGTGCCCATAGCTGTCCTGGAACTTGCTATATAGACCAGACTTGCCCCAAACACACAGAAATCTGCCTGCCTTTGTCACTTGAATACTGGAATTAAAGGTATGTGCCACCACACCTGGCTTTTTTTCTGTTCTTGTACAATCCATGGCCCAGCATATAAAATTGTACTACCTACATTCAGAGTGGGTCTCCCCACCTCAATTAATAAGGAAAATAACCTCCTAAAAACATGACTACAGGGCAATCTGATGTATATAATTCCTTATCAAGACATTCTTCCTAGTTGAAGCTAGGTTGTGTCAAGTTGAGAGTTAAAATCAACCAGCACAAGGCCTTTGGGGAGCATTTAGGCCACAAGCATTCTGCCTTCTTGAATAGAGTTAATGACTTTATAAAAGGTTTGAAGAAACTTTCCAATCGTTTCCATTATGTATGAATAGAGATGGTGCCTGCCATCCATAAACAACAGCTGTCACCAAACATCAAATATGTTGCTAAATTGATCTCGAACCTCCAGAACTGAGCAACAAATATTTGCTGTTCATAAATTACCCATCTTAGCATCTCAAATAGATGTTTTAGAGCATCCTGAATAGACTACAACAAAGTGATTACTTTTACATAATATTATGAACATAATTTTTATTTTTTTTTTAAACAGGGTTTCTCTGTGTAGCTCTGGCTATCCTGGAACTCACTCTATGGACCAGGCTGGCCTGGAACTCAGAAATCTGTTTGCCTCTGCCTCCCAAATGCTGGGATTAAAGTGGTGCACCACTGTTGGGGGAAGTTTATTTTTAGTTATGTTTGAAATTGTTTTATGCACTGAGGGGCTATCCTAAGCCTAGGGTGTTCTGTATTGTTTGCAGGTGTTGGATTTCTGTGGGTGTTGTTTAATTGCTAATGATCTGCATGTGCTATCAGTAAAACACCTGAGCTGAGACACTAGGGGTTCCACTGTCTATGGATTCTGGCACTTGTCAGGATGGTAGTTCCCTCTGTTGAGGTCTAGCAGAGTATGAGTCTATGAAAATGCCTCCTTGTCTCTTTTGGTGAGCCCATACAGCAGCCTTACAATTACAAATGGCGTGTCAACGTGGGGCAGGACATCATGTAAACTAATTCAACATAGAGACAAGGAAGAAGAGAAACTCCAGACCTCAGAGGCTGGTAAAGTATGCTCAGGGCAGCTCCTAGAGGACAGAGATTATATATTTGCAGAAATAACTAGTAGAAGTCTCCTGAAGGAAGAGAAGAGAGAGAAAGGACATAAACCTCTATGAAGAAAAAAGGTTGTGAAATTAATAAATAAATAAGGAAAAAGACTCTGAGGTGAGAGCCACAGAATGGAGGGAGCCCTTACGCATAAAGAATTCAGCTGGCAGCAGGAAAAGCAGGGGGAAAAAAAGCAGTTCTTGCTGCCTTTCCTGATCATGGAGCCAACGTTCCCCCCCCCACCTACCCACCCTCCACCCCCACTCCCGGTGGTAGCTACTGTTCCACAAACTGACTTTTCTGATTGCTGCTTTGTATGTGTGTGAAGCTCAAGATGTTGTGTTTGAGATCTATGGAAGGGTTGTATGTTTTTCCCATAGCGGTGGTGAAAAAGAACAGCAGACTGCCAGGTCTTTGCCAGATATTCTTCCCACTGGCCCAAGACACCCTGCTGTTTTGAAAGTCACAGCTTGGAGCAAAAAAGCAGAGTAGTTAAATGCACCAGTTTTTTTTTCTTTTCCTGTAAACCTTTCTACAAGAGGTCCTGAGAACTCCATCCCACGAGGGAACCCTTATTGCAATCAAAGTGACCAGTTATTTTTCCAGCAAACCAGACTCCATCTTAAAACCTGGAAAGTGTTTCCTCAGGGTCAGCACACAGAAACTGTCTTCTAGAACTGGCTGAGGTGGTATCTCATGCTGATAGCCAAACTTGGTGCTGTAAGAGTCACCCAGCAGGTGCTGGTTTTGAAAACATGAAGGGGTCTTTGGAGAGCAGCTGAGGCTTGGCACTGTAAGAGGCCAGGAGAGGCCATTAATGAAGGTACAGCCAAAGAAGCAGTTGAAGGCTCAGATTGAAGTGGTCATGCAGAGAAGTTGAGGCTTGATACATAAAAGAGCCTAGGAGAGGCTAATTGGTGAAAGTGCAGCCCAGTTGCAGCAAGGGACCCCAGCAGTTTTTGAGATGCCATGGGACGTACCATGGGACGACCACCAAGAACAACAACAGCAGTAGAGTGAAGCCAGCCAGACCCTGGAGGACAAACTCTATGGCTGCGGAGGGCAGAACCAGAGAAGTCACTTACGCCCTTTGGAGGAGCCCAGAAGATCATGAGTGAATTCCCTATAATTGGACATTGATAATGTTTTTCTACTGTCCAAAGACATTCTGAAAAGCTTGATAGATGCTTGGTTTCATTAGGTCCTGAGCATTAACAACACTCATGAGTGTTCCTCTCATAAATAGTTTTGCTGGCGTGATGTTAAATTGTGTTGTAGAGATAAAAATCAATGTTTCGATTGGCTTATACAGAAAGAGGAAATGTTGGAGAAGTTTATTTTTAGTTAAGTTTGAAATTGTTTTATGCACTGTTGGGTGAGGGGCTATCCTAAGTTGAGGGCATTCTGTATTGTCTGTAGGTGTTGGATTTCCGTGGGGGTTGTTTAATCACTAATGGTTTGCATATGCAATCAGTAGAACACCTGAGGTGTTCTGAAAGAATAAAACACCTGAGCTGAGATGCTCGGGGTTCCACTGTCCAGGTTGGTGTTTGTCATGGTGGTGGTTCCCTCTGCTGAAATCTGGCAGGGTTTCCATATATGAAAATGCCTCCAGGTCTTCCATACTAAGCCACCACAGTAGGTGTACAACTACACATCACTACCACTGGGCCATATTGTAAACATATTTAATACTACTGAATTGTATACATATAAATATTTAAAATAAGAAATATGTGTATTATACCACATTGTAAAATTAAAATATCAGACTATGATCCTCCTAGCAAACTTGGTGTGTGTAGACACAGAGCATTTATGCTTGTAAATCTGATAATACTCATTATCATGGGTATTATATGGGTTAAGGTCTAAAATTATGAAGTATTTTCCTTTAGGAAATGGCCAAATATTTTAACTGTAGATACAAGAGAGATGAAAAGAGGAAACTGTGAAAGGAAGGTGAAATGGGTAGGTCACAATTTGAAATATAGGAGGAATTAACAAACACTTTTTAGAAGCTTGGGAATAACTACAAGTGATGTTCAACTTTAACTTAAGCTGATTATTTTGCCATTAGCCTCTGAGGTTTATGGAAAAAAGGAATTTTTCCATTCTATTAAAAAAAAGACGACAAATACTTGCTGAGAGTTGTACTCACTTTATTGGAATAACCAACATACAATAATAACAGAAGTGTAGACATTTCCCTTACTGGTAAATTTTAATGGGGTCAGCAAGGTCATAGAAAGTAAGTTTTTCACAGGTTTTGTTAGGAAATTGAAGTTACTATGACAAATTTAACATAATATCCTTGCTAACTTTGAAAATGAAAACAGTTCTGTAAGCATAAGTATTTAAAAACCTAGCTCCTATAATGAATTTTACTCATAAAGTTATAGGCCCCATCTTTTATGTAGCTATAAAGTTCATATCATAGGCTATAAGTCATAATTATATAATAGAAATTACAGTTACACTAACAAGAAATAGAATTAAGAGAGGCTTACTCTGGCACTGATGGGAGCAAATGCAGAGACTCACAACCAAATATTAAGCAGAGAGAGAGCCTAAATTGGAAATCTCCATCCAGTCCCTTCCCTCAGAGCTGGAGAAACCCCGCAGAAGGAGGGGAGGGGGTATTGTAGAAACTAGAAGGGTCAAGGCCAACAAGAGAACACATTTCC
This sequence comes from Cricetomys ansorgei, assembly GCA_026225945.1. Lineage (NCBI taxonomy): Eukaryota > Metazoa > Chordata > Mammalia > Rodentia > Nesomyidae > Cricetomys > Cricetomys ansorgei. The sequence continues at coordinate 10,427,292 of JAMJFZ010003268.1, forward strand.
CATGGAATCAACTAAGCAGGGCTCATAGGGGTTCATAGAGACTGAGGCGGCAATCATAGAGCCTGCATGGATCTGTACCAGGTCCTCTACATATATGTTATGGCTGTTAGCTTGGTGTTTTGTGATGCTAAGAATGTCTCTGAAATGTCTCTGAATCTTTTGCCTGCTCTTGGAACCCTTTTCCTCCTGCTGGGTTGCCTACTCCAGCCTTGATGTGAGGGCCAGTGCCTAGTCTTATTGTATCTTGTTGTGCCCAATTTGGTTGATGTCCCTGGGAGGCCTGATGTTTCTGAGAGGAATGGGGAGGGGGTACGGGGGGGGAGTCTGGGGGAGTGGGAAAGGGGGGGAGAATTGAAGGGAGGGGAAGGGGGTCAAGATGTATTGTATGAGAGACTAAAATTAAAATTAAAAAAACAAGAAATTGATCACATATACATTCAAAGTTAAAGGAAGAATTTTAAATCCGCCTTGACTTGACACTCTTCTTAAACTCCTTGTTCAGACTACCAAATGTAACCATTCCATTTCTTTTTCTTCATTCCTTTTAATGATAATAAGTCTTAAAAAATTGTGATCTAATGAGCCATTTTGGCACACACCTAAACTACTTGGGAGAAGCAGGGGCCTCTTGAGTTGTAGGCCAGCCTAAGCTAATAGTAAAGGCTTCTCTAAAACAATAATTTTTTTAGAACAAAGAAAAAGATTTATCCATCAGGGGACTAACATCCAGAATAGATTAAAAAAGAACAAGAAAAAAGAAAAAAAAACAAAAAATTAAACAACAAAAAGAGCATTAACTAATCAACAAATAGGTAGTTGAAAATAATTAATAGAAATTTGTCACATAAATAAGCATAAATCACTAATAAATGCATGGGATACATGCTTGGCATCTTTAGCCATCAGGGAAATAACGCAAATAAAATCTAAATTGAGAGCATGTCAAAGTGGACAGGGGAAAGCCCATGAGGCCTCAACCCAACACAGTGAACTCTAGGCAACTGAGGAAAGCTGGGAGCAGAGGAGGTGGGACTCCCCAGGGGTGGGCGCACCATGTGATTGCCCAGTGCCAAATGGTCAGCTTTGAAATCATAATACAAGTAACATTTTACAGACTCAACATGTTACATTTATGAATATATATGCATACACATGCATATGTGTATGAGGTTGAAGCCTCCCTTTGTCTGTCTTAGGTTTCTATTTTGTTAGACTCTGATCTTGGCTTCCCATAAGCTGTTAGTCACTTAGCTGGGATTGCCTTCCTACCACCTTTCAAGTTTATCAAGGGCTGTTAATGACACTAAGCTCTCTGTGCTCTTACAGCAACCAGAAAGTACACAAAGGAGCTGCAGTTGTTCTTAGTTAATCTTAGTTAACTCCTTGTTTACAGGGGATTTGGGGGAGGGTCTCTTTCTTGAAATTGGTGCAGTCTTGTTAGGAATTATTTTCACTTACACCTTAATCTATTATAACTACCTGTATTGGAAACAAAAGTATATGTATGTATAAGAGAAATGCTGCCAAGTAACATTTTTTGTGGTTGGGGGTGGTGCCATGTCATAGAAGCTAGCAAGCCAGGGCACCAACCCTGGCCTTGCTTCTCAAGAGCCTGTATCTCTTATCAGGTCTTCTTGGCTCTTTCTCATCCCTGGGGTTCCTGGACTCACTACTAATAACCCCTTTTAACTGTAATATTCATTCCTCCAGTATTCCTGTATTCCTCTCTTTACTACCTACAGAAGGCTGGTTCCTCTCTCACCATCAGGAAAACAAAAAGTAGCCAATGTTGGCAAGGATCTGTTCAGGAAAAGAATCACTATTTGCTGTAAGAAATTAAATCTGATAGTTTGTTTACAACATAAAACTACTACAAGACATTTTAGTTCCAGGTACAGATGAACAGAAAACACTGGGAGTCGGCTAAGCTACCCACTCACCCAAACCAGAAATTTAAAGTGAACAATTACTAACTACATAAGCACCTGTAGGAGTAACAAGATCATATGCCTGATAAGCTTTCAAATAGACCCAGGGGTAAAATGTGGAGATTAATTCATGAATTTTTGTTGTGGTTGAGAAAAAGAGAAACAGAAGTGGCAGAGGGGAAGACCTAGATGACTTGTAAGATCATAAATCGTTATAAAAACTATTCTTGGCACCTAATCAGTGCACCTGCTACTCTAGGCTGACGCCTGGCTTTACAAAGCTATAGAATAAACTGTCTCACTTTCACTATTCTGAGTGTCCAGTGTTCTTATATAGAAAGGGCCCACATTTCTCACATTCACTAATGGTGGAAATATAAGTTAGTCCAGCCACTGGGTAAAACTGTAAGGAGGTTCCTCAAAAACTTAAAAGCAGAACTTCTATAATGGTCCAGTATAAGAATAAATCTCTGTGGTCACTTTCAGTGCACTTTCAGTGTACTTAGAGCTGATCAACGGATCACAGATAAGCCACAGATAAGATAAGATATGGCACAGATAAACCAAAGGCATTAGGCTAGCCACTTATCTTCCCTAGCTAGTAGGTGTCACCTGATTTCTTGGGCTCTTTTGAGTTTATCTTGACAGTTTGCTAAATTACTGAGCCTGTGCATCAGGAAAGAAAAGGACAGAGAAAGTATTGTGAGGACTATGGTAGGTCACTTGGAGAGATTGTAACTATGTGAGAAAGAAGGTAGGAATTTTTTGTGATCAGGGACTACAAAAAAGACTATTTTGTGGCAAATAGGTGTGCCGGTCATTTTTTCCTTTTCTTATGGTTGATGACTGACATTGAAAGGTCAAAAACTGGACTGTTTCACTTTCACTACTCTGAGTCTCCAGTACTCTCATTATGAAGTAAGGATCCTTGTTTCTTACATCTATCTACTACTACTCCTGGCTGTATCTCTGAAAGGATCAAATCAGCATACAGTAGAGGGATAGTTGCATACCAGTTTTTTCCCTTTTATAGAAAATAGGCTCTTTTTTCATACAATAGATACTGAATACAGTTCCCCTCCCTCTACTCCTCCCAGTTCCTCCCCATCTCCCCTCTCCTCCAGATCCACTCCCTTTCTGTCTCTCATTAGAAAAGAACAAGCGTCTAAGAGATAACAACAAACCATAGCAAAATAAGGTATAATAAGATAAAATTAAACCATCACATCAAGGCTGGATAGGACAAGTCAACAGAAAAGTAAAAGAGCCAAGAGAAGGCACAAGAGTGAGAGACTCACCTATACACAAGAGATGGCCATTTGGGACTCTGTTTTCCCTTTTTTTTTTTTTTGGAGACTGCATATGATTGCCTTCATATATTTTAAGAAATTTCCACTGCACTAGGTTTCCATACCACGGCTCTAATGCCTCTCAACTCTAGCTGTCTCTCTCCAAATTCCGTCCCCTTCCCCACCTGAATCTCACATCACAGTCCACTCATAAAATCTATTTCCCCTCCCAGGAAGATCCATGTGCCTGACCCCAGTTCCCTCTTCTATACCTAACCTTTCTAGGTCTATGAGTTATAGCTTGGCTATCACTTATTTAACAGCTAGTATCCACATATAAGTAAATACATACCATATTTATCTTTCTGGTTCTGGGTTACCTGGCTCTGAATGAATTTTTCTAGTTCTATCCATTTGCCTGCAAATTTCATTTTTTTTGACAGCAAAGTAATACTCCATTGTGTATATGTACCACATTTTCTTCATGCACTCTTCATTTGAGGGACATCTAGGTTGTTGCCAAGTTCTGGCTATTGTGAATAGAGCAACCATTGACTTGGTTGAGCAAGGGTTCTTGTGGTAGGGTGGCGCATCCTTTGGGAATATGCCTAAGAGTGGTATAGCTGAATCTTGAGACACATCAATTCCCATCTTCCTGAGGAACTACCATATTGATTTCTGCAGTGGCTGCACAAGTTTGCATTCCCATCAGCTATGTAGGAGTGTTCTTGCCCCACAACCTCACCAGCATGAGCTGTCCTTTGTGTTATTGATCTTGTCATTCTGACAGGTGTAAAATGAAATCTCAGAGTAGTTTTCATTTGCATTTCCTAGATAGCTAAGGATGTTAAAACATTTAAGTGTTTCTCAACCATTTGAGATTCCTCTTTTGAGAATTCTTTGTTTAGACTTGCATACCATTTTAATTGGATTATTTGGATTATTGTTATCTAATTTCTTGATTTATATATCTTGGATATTAGTCCTCTATCAGATTTGTATTTGGTAAAAAAAAATTTTCTCGTTCTGTAGGCTGTCACTTTGTCTGAATGATTGCATTCTTTGCTATGCAGGTTTTCAGTTTCATGAGGCCCCACTTATAAATTGTTGATCTTAGTGCCTGCACTATCTGTGTTCTGTTCAGGAAGTTGTCTCCTGTGCCAATGCATTCAAGGCTATTCCCCACTTTCTCTTGATCAGGTTCAGTGTATCTGGTTTATCTATGATCCATTTGGACTTGGGTTTTGTGCAGGGTAATAAGTATGGATCTATTTGCATTCTTCTACATGCAGACATCCAGTTTGACCAGCATTATTTGTTAAAGATGCTCTTTTTTTCCAGTGTGTGTTTCTGGCTTCTTTATCAAAAATCAGGTGTCCATAGGCGTATGGGTTTATGTCTGGATCTTCAATTTGGTTCCATTGATCAATGTCCATTTTTGTGTAAATAGTGTGCTGTTTTTGTTACTATAGCTCTGTAGTACAGGTTGAAATCAGGAATATTGTTACCCCCAACAGTTCTTCATTGTTTAAGACTGTTTTAGCTATCCTGGGATTTTTGTGTCTCCATATGAAGCTGAGAATGGTTCTTTCAAGATCATTGAAGAATTGTGTGGGAATTTTGATGGAGATAGCATTGAATTTGTAGATTGTTTTGGAAGGATGGCCATTTTTACTCTGTTATTCCTACTGATCCATGAGCATGGGAGATTTTTCCATGTTCTGGTATCTTCTTCAATTACTTTCTTCAAAGACTTGAGGTTTTTAATCATACAAGTCTTCACTTGTTTGGTTATATTTACCGCAAGATATTTTATATTATTTGAGACTATTTAAAAGTTGTTGTTTCCCTGATTTCTTTCTCAGTCTGTTTGTCCTTTGTATATAGGAAAGCTGCTGATTTTGTGAGTTAATTTTGTATCCAGCTACTTTGCTGAAAGTGTTTATTATCTGTAGAAGTGTCCTGGTAGAATTTTTAGGGTCAGTTATGTATACTACCATATCATCTGCAAATAACCTCTGATTTCTTCTTTTCCAATTTGTATCCTCTTGATCTCCTTCTGTTTTCTTATTGATGTAGCTAAGACTTCAAGTACTATATTGAATAGGCATGAAGAAAGTGAACAACCCTGTCTTATTCCTGATTTTAGTGGAATTGCTTTGAAATTCTCTTCTTTTAAGTTGATGTTGGCTGTGGGCTTGTTGTAAACTACCTTTATTATGTCTAGGTATGTTCCTTGTATCCCTAGTCTCTCCAGGACTTATCATAAAGGGGTGTTGGGTTTTGTTAAACTCCTTTTCTGCATCTGTTGAGATGATTATGTGGTTGTTTTCTTTCAGTTTGTTATATGGTGGATTACATTGACTGATTTTCATATATCAAGCCATTCCTGCATCACTGGGATGAAGCCTACTTGATCATGGTGGATAATCTTTTTGGTATGTTCTTAGATTCAGTTTGCAAGTATTTTATGGAGTATTTTTGCATGTATGTTTGTGAGGGAAGTTGATATGTGATTCTCTCTCTTTGTTGAGTCTTTATGTGGTTTGAGTATCAGGGTAACTGTGGCCTCATAAAATGAATTGGGCAATGTTCCTTCTGTTTCTATTTTGTGGGAAAATTTGAGGAGTATTGGGATTAACTCTTCTTTTAAAATCTGGTAGAACTCTGTGCTAAAAACATCAGGCCCTGGGGATTTTGTTTTTGTTTTTGTTTTTGTTTTTTGTTTTGGTTTTGGTTGGGAGATTTTAATAACAGCTTCTATTTCACTAGTGGCTATAGATCTGTTTAAATTGCTTATCTGATCTTGATTTAAATTTGGTATGTGGTACCTATTGAGAAAATCACACATTTCTTTTAGATTTTCCAATTTGGAGAAGTATACAGGTTTTAAAAGTATGTACTTATGATTCTCTAGATTTCCTTGGTGTCTATTGTTATGTCCTCCTTTTCATTTCTCGTTGTGTAAGTTTATTTTTGGTTATGTATAAAATAACTGTTTTGTGCATTGTTGGGAATAGGGCTTCCTAGGCCTTGGCGCGTTGTATTGTCTGCAGGTGTTGGATTTATGAGGGCGATGTATGATTTCTCATAATCTGCACGTGCTATCAGCAGAACACCTGAGGAATTCTGGATCAATAAAAACACCTGAGGTGGGACACTCAGAGTTCCACTGTCCTGTATAGCACTGGCCAGAATAGTGGTTCCCTCTGCTGAGTTCTGGCAGGGTTTTGCCAGACCTTGTCTGGCAAATGAAAATGCCACCTTATCTTCCTTGATGAGCTGCCGCAGGAGCCTAACAACTACAAATGGAGCCCAATGTGATAAGCAGAAAGAAGGGCAAGACATCATGCCAGCTACATCCAACATGGAGACAAGGAAGAAAGGAAAAGACACTCCAGAACTCGTAGAGTCTGTTTTTTGTTTTGTTGTTGTTGCTCATTTTGTTTGTTTCTAAAAACCTGTTTACAAGTGGTCCAGAAACTGGGGAGGTGGTCTTGACAAGACACATCCATATGATGATGAAAACTCTACCCCATGAGGGAACCTTTCCTAAAGACATGTTGTTTTTCCTGCAAACCAGACTCTATCTTTAAATCTGGAGAGTGTTTCCTCAGGGTCAGCACACAGAAGCTGTCTTCCAGAACTGGCTGAAGTTGTATCTCATACTGGTAGCCAAACTTGGTACTGTAAGAGTCACCCAGAAGGTGCTGGTTTTGAAGGCTTGAAGTGGTTGGAGAACAGCTGAGGCTCAGCACTATAAGAGGCCAGGAGATGCGATTGATGAAGGTGCAGCCAAAGTAGTGGTTGAAGGCCCAGATTAAATGGATCATGAAAAGAAGTTGAGGTTTGTCACCATTAAGAAAGAGAAGCTATTGGTGAAAGTGCAGCCCGGTTGCAGCAGAAGACCCCAGTGTTCTGAAGATGCCAGTACCATGGGATGACCACCAAGAACAGCAGCAACAGTAGAGTGAAGCCACCTGGAGCCTGGAGGACAAGCTGTGTGTGCTGAAGTGGGCTGAGCCAGAGAAGTGATCCAAGGACTTTGGTGGAGCCCAGAAGATTGTGAGTAAATTCCAGATAATTGGACATTGATACCGTTTTTTTGCTGTCCAAAGACATTGTGAAAAGCTTAATAGATATTTGGTATCATTTGGTCCTGTGCATTAACAACCCTTGTGACTGTTCCTCCAGTAAATAGTTTTGCTGATATAGTGTTACATTGTGTTGTAGAGATAAAGCAATTTTTTTGTCTTATACAGAAAAGGGGAAATGTGTGGAAGCTTATTTTGATTATGTATAAAATAATTTTTTGTGCACTGTTAGGAAAGGGCTGCCTTAGGCCTTGGCATTTTTATTGTCTGCAAGTGTTGGATTTATGTGGGGGGATGTTTGATTGCTTATGATCTACACGTGCTATCAGCAGAACAGCCGAGTCGTTCTGGATCAATAAAAACACCTGAGCTGGGACGTTCAGGGTTTTGCTGTCAACGACGGCACTTGCCATGATAGTGGTTCCCTTTGCTGAGTTCTGGCAGAGTTGTTGCCTATGAATATGCCTCCTGAGCTAAGAGTGGGGCAAAGTGTGCTTTGAGCCCTGCAATTCTCATCCTGAGAGCAGGTGTTTGGCTGTTCCCCATTTTCTTAACCCTGGCAAAACCCAGCTAAATTCTAAATGCTGCCTGCTTCACAGCAGGTCACTGGCAAAGGAATGTGGCCTGGTTGGTGCTTATTTCAACGCTGTAGCTGGAAGGCCTAGGGCTGAGCCCATTTTCTGATCAAGTGTCTTCCTCTTTCCCCTGCAAGAGAGTCTTTTTCAGAACTTTGACCCTCAGAATGACAATGAGCCTCCAACATGCAAATAGGGTTACTCCAGTATCCCTGTCTTAATCAAGGGCCCCCATCAAAGCCAAGGACCCTCCCCCATCAAAGCCCTTGCTTCAATAAACTAAAATGTTCCACTGACTACAGTCTCCCAGGAATTTTGTTTCCAGATGCTCTCAACCCTCCAACCAAAGATCTGCATAACCTGCCACAAATAAGCCCTGCGCTTTCTTCCCAGAAGCTGAACTGATAGTGACTTCTCAGAAAGGAGAGCCAATGAAGAAATCCACAATACTGTAATATGTGGATTAAAAATATTTATAGATTTATTTATGTTTTTGTGCATATGAGTGTTTTGCCTGTCTGTACATATATTTTCACCACGTACATGCCTAGTGCCCATGGAGGTCAGACGAGGGGATCAAGTCACCTGGAACTGGAGTTATGAAAGAGTAGGGGCCACGTATGTGAGTGGTGGGAATTGAACCAGGGTCCACTGAAAGAGCAGTAAGAACTCTTAACCACTGAGCTCTCTCTAATTTTAAATTTTAAATTTTTTCTTCATTACTAAAAATTTTACACACGTATACAATGAAATATGAGTATATCTGCCATTTCCATTGTCCAACTCCCTCCATGTCTCCCACAACATGGCCCCCACCAACTTCATGTTGTTTATGAATATGTGATAACCCATTAAGTCCAGTTAGTGCTGCCCACATGTACATAGGTGTGCAATCATCCACTGGAGCATGGAAAACCTAACAGTGACCACATCCTGCAATGAGAAGGAAACTCTTTAAATAAAAATAAAGGTGCTTAAAGTAGACATTATTGCCATGTACCAGACCTTAGAGGCAAAATTTCCATTTGTCTCACTGAATCTGATGTTAGTGATAGACTTTTTATAAATGGCATTTATGTTGAGAAAATGTCCTTTCTTTAGAATCTTTGTCACAAATGGAAACTGAAAGTTGTCAAACATCTTCTACATTTTGAGATGACCCTGTGGGTTTTTGCCTTTCATTCTGTCAATTTGGTGTATCAAATTGACTGATTTCTATATAATCCTTCATCCCCAAAATAAGTCCCACCTCTTCATAGTGTGTGATCTTTTGGTGGGCTGTTGAATTCCATTTGTTAGTAATTTATTGAAGACCTTTTCATCTACAGTCATTAGTGTTATTGGCCTGTAGTTTTCTTTTTAAAACTTTTTCATTTAGTTACTTATTTTGTGATGGGGAGATATATACATAAACACATAAAGGTCAAAGGACAATCTTCAAGAGTTGATTCTCTTCTATTATGTGTATTCCTGGGATCTAACTCAGATCATCATGCTTGGTGGAAAGGTCTTTACTTGCAGAGCCACCAAACCAGCTCTAGTTTTCTTGTCTTATGTGTCAGGCTAATCAGAGTATTTTCTTTGGTATCAGCATTATGCCAACATCATAAAATGAGTTTACATGTATCCCCTCTGCTGACATATTCTGATAGAATTTAAGACTGGCATTAATTCTTTTTTTAACTCTGTGTGTGTGTACATATGAAAGTGTGGTGCATGTGTGTTTGGTGTATTTGCATGTTTGTATGCTCATGAAGGCCATAGGAGTATGTCTGGTGTCCCCTGTCTCTTTTTTTCTCTGCTTTCTTCCTCTGAGACAGGTCTCTCACTGAACCTGGAGCTTGGGCTCACAGCCAGAAAGCCACAGTGATCCTCCCATCTCCATCCCCATAGCACTAGGGTTACAGACATGGTGGCAGCCACACTGAGCTCAGGGCTCGCAGAGATAAACCCAGGTCCTTGTGTTTGAACAACAAACACTCATGAGCACTGAGCTATCCCTCCCAGTCCCTTAATTCCTATTTGAACATGTAGTAGAATTCAGCCACTTGCTCCAGAGCTTTGCTTTGCTTTGCTAAAAAAAGCTTTGCTTTGTTAGGAGGCTCATACTCTGTACTTCAATCTCTCTGATTTAATCACTGGTCTGTTTCGGCTCAGAAAGTTCTCCAAAGTCTTAATGATAGCCTTTTATGGTCCTCTTTTATTACTGAAACCTATACTTTAATTTCTCCTTTCTCATTTTATTTTTCAACTCGTGTGTGTGTGTGTGCATGTGCGTGTGCGTGTGTGTTTTGATGTGGACAGGGATATGTGTGTGCCTCAGTGGTCATTTGTAAATCAGAAGACAACTTTGGGGAATTAGTTTTCTCCTTCCACCTTTATATGGGTTCCAGAAACTGAACTCAGATCACCAAGGTTGTGTGGCAGTCTATCTGCTGAGTATCTCATGATCCTGTTATTTCTTTTTTGTTTGTTTTGTTTTGATTTTTTGTTTCTCAAGACAGGGTTCCTCTGTTGTAGCCCTAGCTGTCCTGGAACTCCCTCTGTAGACCAGACTGGCCTTGAACTCACAGAAATCCACCTGCCTCTGCCTCCCCAGTGCTGAGATTAAAGGCATGGATTGCCGCCACCTGCCTCTATTACTTATTTATTTGAATGAAAATTGTCTCTTTCTAATTGGTAGGTTTACCTAAATGTTTGTTGATTTGGATTTTTAAATTTTAATTTATATTAGCATATGAAGTAGTTACTTCACTGTCACATTCTATACAGATAAGTCATTGTGATTTTTTTTCTTATTCATTCCCTCTTCTACAAATATGCCCCATGATTTAGCTAATTTTAAAACTCTTATTGTTTTCTCCACTTCTTGTACTTCCTGGATGCTGGGATTACAATGTGCACAAGCATGCCTAGCATAAAGTGAATTCTTATACACAACATGCAGTTGATTGGATCTTGGAAATTTTGGACCCATTTAGTTACTCTATTGTTTAGAAATACAACTGATATACAGAAATACAAAGCGTTATGAGAAAAGACAATGACAAATTTTATGTCAATAAATTTAATAACATTAAAGAAATCAGTAACACTGTAGAAACAGGAAGCCTGTGATCACAGAGTCATAAAGAAATGAAACGTCCGAATAGAGCAATGAATAAGGAGATCAGTCATCAGAAGATTCCCAACAAGCTGGGCAGTGATGGCACACACCTTTAATCCCAGCACTGGGAGGCAGAGGCAGGCAGATCTCTGTAAGTTCGAGGCCAGCCTGGTCTACAGAGTGAGTTCTGGACAGCCAGAGCTACAGCAGAGAAACCCTGTCTCGGAAAAAAAAAACAAACAAAGAGAGAGTAGAGAGAGAAGTTGTGATATTTCTTTCTAAAAGTGACAAGAGAATGCAAAGAAATGTGGAAAAAAGTATTAAACCTGAGACCCTCAGCAAGTTTCTGAACAAAGAAGCAAGATATTGCAGAAGGAAACAAAGGCTGAGGGCAAAACAACCAGCTCTTTTATCAACTACAATAAAATTTTATTCTAGGGGTTTTTATCTGCTTTATTTTTTCTCAGAAAATTCCTATTCCTCGTTCAATTCTGAAGGACACAAAGGTTTACTTTTTAAAAACTGCTTAAAACTATAACTCCCGTGTAAGGGTAAAATGATTAAGAATTATATTAAAGACTTAATTGGACCCATTGTTTACTTAAAGAATGGAGAGTTAACACGGAACAACCAGTTCAAAGAAGAATCAAGATACAGCTGTAGCCCTAGAGCGCTGAATTGAATACTTAAAGGGCTTTTAACACAGGATAAAGAAGATAATCGAATTACCTTCGTAGATTTATTTATTTAATGTGTATGAGTTTTTTACCTGTCGATGCAACACATGCATGCAGTGCACACAGAAGCCAGAAGAGGGCGACAGCTCCTCTGGAGTTACAGATGATTGTAAATTGCCATAGGGTTATTGGAGATTGAACTCTAGAAAATCAGACCTGTTCTTTTTCTTTTAACATTTATTTTATTTTTCTTATCTTGTACAGTACATCCTTACCCCTCCTCCCCTCCCTCCACTCTTCCCAGTTCCCCTCATCCCCTTTCCCCTCAGATCTACCCCACCAACCCTCCAGCCAACCCCCACAACCCCTGCTTCTCCCTAGAAAAGAACTATCCTGCCAGAATTACTGCTCACCCGGGGCATGATCAGCCATGCACTTAATGCTGAGCCATCTCTCCTACCCCAGCAATTGAATTTATATGCAAGATGTTTGCACACGGAAAATTACCTACGACAGCCAGCAATTTGCTTCACTGTGTCTACTTTAAGAAACGCTAATCTCATTCCAAAATCTTTGCATATAAATTGTTGGTCAGTTTTCTATGGCTGTCGCAAAATACTTGAGATAATCAACTTTGAAGAACTATTTAGCTCAGACTTTCTGAGATTTCAGACCATGGTCGATTGTTCCCATTGCCTTTGTGCTTGTGGTGAGGTAGTATGTGGAGGAGGGAGGATGTGGATGAGCAAGATGGTGGCAAGGAAACAAAGAATAAAAAGAAAGAGGTTACAGTCTCAATAATCCTCTTTAAGGCCCCCCAGCAATCTGTCTCCCACTAATACCACCACTTAAGATTCCATCCCTGCACAATAGCGCCACCAGCTGGTGGCCAGACATCTATAAACCGCAATGATTTGGCGTTACTAGAATTCATCAGTACTCAAAAGTTGCTAAATAATCCAAAGTCAATGAAGAAAGCAATGCACTCTGTGAGGGTTAATTTAATGTATTATTTTGAGTCGGCTATAAAGTACAAGATGTTAACATTATTCTGAATGTGCCTGTGAGAATGTTTTAGAATAAAATTATTGCCCTTTTGTAGTCTTTAATTTCCCATTGCTAATAACAAAATATTACAATTTTGTTGAGTTATGAAGAAAGGAAGCTTATTGTGGCTCTTGAGGTTAGAGGTCTGTATTTGAGAGAAGCCTTCTTGCTAAGTCTTGAACTGATGCATGACATCAGATGGCAAGAGACAGGAATATTAAAACTAAGTATAACATAACATCCTTCATAAGGAATACACTATAGAATCAGTTGAAAGCTTGGATGTAACAACCACAGAAAGGGAGAATTCTTCCTGCCTGTGCACCTTAGAGCTGAGACATCACTCTTCTCCTGCCTTCCAATTGGAACATCACATCATCTTGGATCTTGAGCCTGATGACTTTCAAACTGAGGCTGCATGATTACCTCTCTCATTCTCAGGCCTTTGGACTCAGGCTAGAACTACACACTCTCCTGTCTCTCTGGTACCCCAGCTTGATAACTACATACTCTCAAATATATTGGTCTCCGTATTCAAGTGAGCCAATTTCGTATAGTAAGTAGATATATATGAATGCGTAGGAATCTTGTAACAGTTCTATTTTTTCCTGTGGAACCTTGATTGATCCAGGTTTTGCTATTAAGAGTGTTCCTAAAGGAATCAAATTTTAAGGGGGGATTTTCTTTCTGGCATTTTTTTTCTAATCTGATTAGATTTAAAGATACTGAAGGTTATATCTAGTAGTGAAGCAAGCACTGGGAGTTGAAGTTGTGATCTAACAGTAGAGATATACAAAACAGCATTAGATACTCCTAGTCAAACACTTATAAGAAACAAGGATGTGGGTGACTGTATATACACTATATCTAAACATCTTTAGAAAATTAATGGATGTGATATGATTGACTGCTTATCCCTAATATTACAGGACAAAGCAGAGAAAGACACAGTTGAACTCAGGTGTTGGAATATCTCCTCAAGCTCTAAATATGCAACTTGCATGCTTCTGTGCATTCATCAAAGAAGATAGTCATCTCCTGTAGCAATCAACGTGAGACTGCTGAAAAGCAAGCACCCAGTCTCATTTTGTGACTGGCTAGATTGTGATGAAAGTTGATCTAGTCTCATGGACTGTCTGCTGTTAAAGTGAAGAAACTGACTAGGAAGAAATGGGATCATGGATGTTGGGATATGGATGCATAAGGAAAATGCTGATGAAACTGAAGATTTGATCCACTAAGTACTGATGAGTTTCTTTTTGCAGTTTGGGGACACTTCACCTGAGAGGATTAACCCTGAATTGTCCAAGGAAACTAAAATGGCTTCACTGGCCTTGCAAATCTCTTCAGGACTCAGCACTAGCCCATCTCTTTGCTTCTGAACCTATAATTAGATTTAAGTCATAACAATGCACTAAAGACAGAATTTGAAATATCAGCCACAAGGAGATGCCATATATCTGTAATTCCAGCAGTTAGGAAGTGAAGGCAAGAGGATAAGAAGCTCAAGGTCATCATCAGCTGCACGGTGTGTTTGAGGTAAGCCAGGGCTGCAGGAGACACTGTCTCAAAATACATGGAGCTAAGAATGTAGCTCAGTTGGTAAGGTACTTACTTAGCATGCTCGGGACCCTGGGTTTAATCTCCAGCAAGACATAAACCAGGAATGGTGGCATACACCTGTAATCCTAGTACTCAGAAGGTAGAGGCAATATCAGTTCCATCAGTTAAGTACGCGGCAAGTTCAAGGCCAGCCTAGGGTACCTAAAAACATGTCTCAGATAGATAGATAGATAGATAGATAGATAGATAGATAGATAGATAGATAGAGCTGCAAACAAAAAAGTCATCCTAGAGTCATCATTAATAAAATTCTATTGTCTTAAAAAAAGAATGACTTGAGTTTTCTGTATCCACAGAAAAAGATGAAGAATGTTTCTAGAAATGGACACTAACTATATGGGACAAAGGTGGAAGAAACATGCGGTTGGATCAGTCTGCATTTATTGATACGAACTAGCCTCGCAGAGAAGCTGCTTTTAATACTTCATTGTCTAAAAGTGAACCCAGAAGTCGTCCACAGAAAACAAGCTATAAAGGCCAGATTTGCCTTGGTTTATTATAGAGGAAGGAATTCAAAGGTTTAGGAAATTTTAAATGGTAGAGTCTGGGGAAAGAAAGGACTGAGGAGATGGCTCAGCAATTAAAAAGGGCTTAGTACTCTTCCAGAAGACCAGAGTTCAGCTCCCAGCACCCACATCAAGCAACTCACAATTGCCTGCAACTCTGGCTCCAGGGGGATCCCATCACCTCTCTGGCCTCCCAGATCACCTGCGCACATGGGGCATACACACACACACACACACACACACACACACACACACATAAATAAATAAAAATAATTTTTAAATGTTCAAGTGCATTTGTCATTTGAGACCACACCCACTCAGGGAGGGTCCAGAAGACATAGCTTTGACAATGACTGTGGAAAATAAATGTCTTGATATTTCCTGTACCCTTGAAGAGCTCTGTAGTTATTTTTCTCTGTGACCCAATCCTTATTGCAGTTAATCAATTAACTTAATAAATTATAAGTTATATAAATAATAAATAAAAAATAAATAATAAAAATAATAAATAAGTTAATAAATGCAGACTGATCCAACCGCATGTTTCTTCCGCCTTTGTCCCATATAGTTAGAGTCCATTTCTAGAAATATTCTTCATCTTTTTCTGTGGATACAGAAAACTCAAGTCATTCTTTTTTTAAGACAATAGAAGTTTATTAATGATGACTCTAGGATGACTTTTTTGTTTGCAGGTCTATCTACCTATCTATCTAACTATTTATTTGAGACATGTTTTTAGGTACCCTAGGCTGGCCTTGAACTTGCCGTGTACTTAACTGATGGAACTGATATTGCCTCTACCTTCTGAGTACTGGGATTACAGGTGTATGCCACCATTCCTGGTTTATGTCTTGCTGGAGATTAAACCCAGGGTCCCGAGCATGCTAAGTAAGTACCTTACCAACTAAACTACATTCTTAGCTCTGTGTATTTAGCTCCATGTTAATTAGGACATCAAAGTGTACTGGAAAATCCCAAGTAAAAGCAGGTGAGTTAATAATCATATAATTCATTATAACAAATAGATCCAGATGCGGATCTCCTATTGGCTGTCTTTCCTGAGGCTCCTCCTATAATGTATAGAATCAGAACAATGCACCCTAACTTGTGCCCCAACACATAGTTTTCTACTGAAGCACGGCCTTTTTTTCCCACAGCAATTATTATATATGAAGTAATGCTAAGGTATGAATGTTTTGCACTGCCCAAATAAAACCCAATCCTTGATGCTAAAGTAAGACGTCAGGAACTTTGGGAGGGCTCTACTCTCATTAGTGAGACTAGAATCCTTAAGGGAGGCAGGAAAAGTTTTGAGAGGGGCCTTCGGCCCTTTCCACTATGACAAGAAGGTGCCGTCTTCAAATCAAAGAGAACTACCACCAAACAAAATCTGATGGCACACTAATTTGGGCACAGCAATCTCAAAAACAGTAAGCAATTTCTATTGCTCACAAATTGTCCTGCTAAAATATTTTGTTATAGTAGCCAGAACGCAGAAGGATGCTTGAGTCTTGTCACCAGGCAGTATCTTGCTTTATCAAATGCTGCCACTAGAGGACAGCAAGTGCCTAGGTTCTTGTAGTCTGTAGTCTTGTAGTCTATCTTGAGAGTTTATAAGCCTGACTTCTGTAAAAACTGAAGTAAATATCCTTTTTCATAAATAAATAAATAAATAAATAAAATCTTTTCGTTGACACTCTACCCTTCTACCTGGATTCATAGCTCGTTTCCATGTTAATGTACATAAAATCAATATAGTCTTTAAGACAGAAATGAAAGTCTTCCTAACTTTACTCAGGGCTGAATAAAGAAGCCAATTGCTCAACGGCAAGCACCAACCTGCCATATAGATTTTTAAAGCCTCAATTCAAGACTGACACCAGCAAGATGACCAACTAGAAATTGCCAGTGCACATCTGCTGGCCGAAAAGGAAAGGGAATATGGTCTTCCATATTCCCAAAGCACAGATTGTTACATGGCATTAGGTTGTTTCAAAAGGATAGACTTTGTTATGGTTTTGTAAGGCCAAAATATAATGCTTATTTAATAGGCATTTACATTACAACCGGGGCAGGGGAGGCAAATGTTTACCCAGTGGAACAGTTTCATCAGTAATGAAGATGCATCCCTCACATGTCAACACACAGCTACCACTCATTGTACATGCTTTTAAATTCAATCCTACTAAACATATGAATAGCACTCCCTACAGCATGCAGGTCATGGGTAGCTCAATTAATACATTTCACACTTTCCTCTGCAGCCTTACTTTTTTTGCGCAGTATACAACAAGTATGGCTATAGACCAGCGGTTCTCAACCTGTGGGTCGTGACCCCTTTGGGGCTCAAATGACCCATTCCCAGTGCTCACCTAAGGCCATCTTCATATTAGATATTTACATTACAATTTACAACAGTAGCAAGATTACAGTGATGAAGTAGCAATGAAAATAATTTTATGGTTGGGGGGGTCACCACAACATGAGGAACTATATTAAAGGGTCACAGCATTAGGAAGGTTTCGAACCACTAATATAGACTATCAGTATTCTTTACATGTCTGCCTTGATGTCTCAGTGTGGTGAAAAACTATTTCAATCAACAGTCCCCCAAATGATGATTCACATTACAAGACACCTGAAAGAAATGACGGAAATATATGTCTAAACCCAAACCCTTAAACTAAAATTTCCCATCTATTGAAAGTTGGCAGTGCACGCTGGAATTTAAGAGTACTGGTTTCTCTTTCAGAGGACTCAGATTCCATACTCAGTACCCAAATAGTGGCTCACAGCCATCTATAACTCCAGTTCCAGGGGATGCAACACCCTGTTCTAACCTCTGCAGGCACACGTGTGGCGCATATACATTCATGCAGGTAAAATATTCACACACATAAAAATAAAATGAATCTAGAATAATGTTGAGTTGACAGAGAAACAGGTAATCTTTGAATTCTATCAGATAACTCTACATAGGAATTTCAGTCCAACTTCTTCTACAAAAAGCACAAGTCATGTAGAAGCTAAAAAGTGGCACCATCAAAATACAACATAAAACAGTGCACTGAGACTGCAGCTGGGTAGGTCAATGGGTATAAAATTGCAGACACAATAGAAGGAATAGTTTCTAGGTCCTATTCTAGGGTAACAATGTATTACATATTACAAATATTTTCAAGGTGACTAGAAGAGAGTTTTTAAACTCTTTTTTTCTTTTTCCAAGGCAGGGTTTCTCTTTTGTAACTTTGGCTGTCCTGGAACTCACTGTGTAGACTAGGCTGGCCTTGAACTCACAGAGATCTGCTTGCCTCTGCCTCCTGAGTGCTGGGATTAAAGGCATGTACCACCACCATCTGGTTTGTTTGTTTGTTTGTTTGTTTCTCTGTTGTAACTCTGGCTGTCCTGGAATTCACTCTGTAGACTAGGCTGGTCTTGAACTCACAGAGATCTACCTGCACCTGCCTCCTAAATGCCGGGATTAAAGGTGTGCATCACCGCCACGCGGTTAGTTTTTAACATTCTTAATACACACACACACACACACACACACACACACACACACACACACACTCACATACACACATTTGAGATGAGAACTGACAGGTTGGCTTACCTGGAAGAAGCACTTGTGAACAGGCCTGATAACCTGAGTTTCAGCCCAAATCCCACAAGGTGGCAGAAAGGAACTGACTCCCAAGAGTTGTCCCCTGACCCTCAAACACACGTGGTAGCAGGTGCATGTGCACACATGCACACTAAATATTAAATATATTTTGAGGTGGCAAATATGGTGATTATCCTGATTTGACTTTGCCACTGTGTATATATGTCTGAAAATAATCACACTGTACCTCATAAATCTATACATTATCACATATCAACTAAAAAGTTAGCCAGGTGTGGTGGCACAAGCCTTTAATTCCAGCACTAGCAAGGCAAGGCAGGAGGATTTTTGAGAGTTCAAAGCCAGCCTGGTTTACAGAGCAAGTTCCAGGACAGCTAAGGCTGTTAAACATACACACACACACACACACACACACACACAAAACTGTTTCAAAAAACAAAGAAAACAAAAAAAGAAGGAAAGCAAAAGTTTAAAAATAGAATCAAATAGGATGGAGATTCTTCTATAATTAGTACTAAATAAAACATATAAGTTAAGTCTAATAAATAAGAATACAAGAATAGCTCTAGGAACTATTTTGAATATCCTCTACCATCTGTAAATCAATCTACTATATTTAAAAATGAAAGCTTTGGGCTGGAGAGATAGCTCAGCAGTTAAGAGCACTGGTCACTCTTCAGAGGACCCAGGTTCAATTCCCAGCACCCACATGGCAGCTCACAACTGTCTATAACTCCAGTTGCAGGGTTTCTGACACCCTCATACAGACATACATGTAGGAAAAAACACCATTGTACATAAAATAAAAATAAGTCAAGTCATTAAAAAATAAAATAATAAAAATAAAAGCTTCGTTGGGAAGAACTTACGATTTTAAATTTTGGTAGCCACTAGTTAAAACATCATAGCCAGCATAAGTACCAGGATAACAGATGGATACAAAGGGAAGTGGTTTGAACCAAGGGAGTGTAGTTCAATAGTAGAATACTTAACTAGCATATGAGTTCCACCTCCAACACTGTGGGAGGGGAATGGAAATGAGTGGTCTTATAACTATAGCAATTAACATATCCCAAATAACAAAATATAAGCCCATGTTTTCTGGTACCTGTTTTAAACGAATAGCAACATTGTGGAGTATTTACCATTTTGCATAGTTATTGGAGATGTTCAGCTTCTCTTCCTGGGCCATCAGATGGATTCCCACTAGAAGAGCTAGTGGCTTGGGTTTATACCACAACCATGGGCAAAAGAGCAAGAGCACCTCTTCCTCTAGGGAGAAACAAAGGGCTCACAGGGAGACCATTACTGGTAACTGCTTGACAAAAATAGCTCTAACTGAGTTATCTAAGAGAACTTGAACTTCCAGGGGTGTTTCTTGCTGTGCCTTGTATTTAAAAGGATGTACTTTAACTCTGGCTGGCCTGGGGCTCGCACTGTAGATCAGGTAGGTTCATAGAGATCTGCCTGCCAAATACTAGGATTAAAAGGATGTGCTATCATGCCCAACCCCCTTTGCTTTGTTTTGTTTGGACACAGTGTCTTACTATCACCCCAGACTCTATATTGCAGAACTTTCTGTTTATCTTAGACTTCCTTTGAGCTCTTTATGTATTATTCCAGGCTGGCTTTTTTCTTTTTTCCTGAGACAGGGTTTCTCTGTTCTAACAGACTGTCATGAAACTCACTCTGTGAACCAGGCTGGCCTCGAACTTACAGAGATCCCTCCTGCTTCTGCCTCCTGACTGCTAAGACTTGCAGCACCATGGCTAGGCTCTTGGCTGACCTTTAACTATTAATCTCAGCTTCTTAAGTGCTGGAATTACAGGAATGTACTTCCACACCTGGCTTGAAATATACCTCTTTCCTTTAGAGTAGTTGCACACAATAATGATGCGTTCTAGTGTCTAAAGGGGCCCTAAATCCTGGAGATTTTCACCATTCTGGTAAACGGTAAATATAAAGAGGGACAACTGTCCCCTAAGAGTGGCACAATTCCTAGGGAAACACTTGCCTGTACATAAGAGACGGAAATCATCACTGTTATAAATGAGAGGAAGGAAGATAGGAAAGAGAGTGTGCTTGTGCTAGCTAGCATTGATGTCTGAGGGATTATCCAGAGAGCTTTGAGTTTCTGAATAAGGCTCTCAGTCCAGGGGCACCAGAGTGTCAACACTGCTATAGAATTAATATGCCCTCCCAGTGAGAAATCATTATACACACTTAGAGATTAATAAAGAAAAAAAAAAACTCTTTAATAGTAGTTCATGTCCAGCTCTGGCTGATGCTCAAAGAAAAAGCTGACCACAAACAGAAGATTTTATTAACTTACATACACCTTAGGCTTATGCATTCCACAAATTCTTGGATCTCTTTCAGATCCCAGCCCCAGGAACGATTTAACAATTGAAACATTCAGGAGATCCAAATCTGACCACATAAGCAGATGGGAGCAAAAGTATTATCAGAATCATCTCTTATGTACGCAAGTGCTGTTCTTTTCCAGTAATTACCCAAATTCATCCTGCCCAGCTGGCAGAATTATGCTTTCCCTGATGACAGTGCAGGGAACTTAGTGGTGGACCAGGATTTAAAGATTGTCATGACATTTGCTCAGCGGGTTTGAGATGCCCCATGGAGGCTGGTTCTTTGATATGCAGATAGGCCTAATGGCTGATTGTAAGTCAGAGTCCTCTACTTTTGTTATGGGAATGGAGCCTAACTGGAGGGCAATCTTGGTGAATAAACATTAGTGGAAACTTCCTCAACTTCAATTATAGGATAAGTTTTTCTTACAGTTTTTAACAAATCTGATTAGTACACTACTTATCTTCCAGTCATATGAAGGTAGTGTGCCTTTAGTTAAATTCTACTACGTGAAACTTAATATTTCCTAAGCAAGTTTACTAGTAAATCCTTTATAGTATGAATTTTACTACTTCAAGTTTCTCCTGAATTAATACAACCCTTTGAAAGAAAAAGAATGGGCAGGGCTTAAGGCATTGGCACATTCTTCTAACATAGGTGTTTTTGTTTTGTTTTGTTTTGTTTTTAATAGGGATGTTTTTAAAAACGCCTTGTCTAGAATATCAGAACTGTCTGAGAGGTCTGAAGTAGCTAGCCTGGCCTCGTCAGTACGTGGGGCAGCACTGCACACTAGGTGGCTTTTAAGCTGGGAGTCGAGCTGCCCCTGGGGCCTTGCTGGCTGTACTTGAGTTTGTTGCCTGTTTCTTAGAAACACAGGAGACACCATGGAGGTGTGCAGTCGCTGCATTCGGTGTGTCCTCGCCCTGGGGAGCCTGGCTTGCTGGCTGGGGGCATCTTGTCACCTTACGGTTTATTTTCCTATAGCACATCTTCTGACATTTTACAGTGACTTGTGTGTGTGCATGTGGAAGGTTTCATGTTGCTCTTATTTATTTACAGACATCAGATAAGTTTTATGGGTTTTTTTCCCCTTCTGGAGCTCCCTAAAATTTGATAAACCCCTGCACTGAAATATAACCTATCATCAAAGGTAAAGTAAACTCCTAAAATCAGTGCAGTCACGATTACCCTAGTAATTGTTGCTATAACCAAATGGATTTCATACTCAACCATGAGCTTGGATGATCTGGAAAGCTGATGTTTGTCAGGAAAGGGCTCTAGGTGGCAAAGGCTCCTCAGCAGTGGGAAGAGCCCCATCCCCCCAGGGGAAGCGTTGGGTCATAAAAAGGCAAAGGGATCCATAGATTCTGGATTCTGTTTCTTTTTGTAGTGAAGTGGCTGAAGCTCAGAGGTTTTGGCCCGAAATTGAAGCGTGGTTTTAGTTTCGTGAATGATCACAAAAAGCATTTTAAAAGTCGGCAAACGCTAAAACGCACTGCAGTATGAAGCACTTTGCAGCAGCGAATTCTTATCAAGCGGGAAGAAGCGTCAGAGGCCGTATTGGTTCCACAAAGGATTTCATTCTATGCTTATCTCACACATTCACTCACACAGTCACTCCAATACCTCTCCTAGTCTGGCCTCAGACGCAGGCAAGCCTCACGATCAGTCCGGCAGCGCTGTGTAGTCCACAGCCAACTTCCTCTTTCTGGTTCAGC
The DNA here is from genome assembly GCA_026225945.1 of Cricetomys ansorgei. Lineage (NCBI taxonomy): Eukaryota > Metazoa > Chordata > Mammalia > Rodentia > Nesomyidae > Cricetomys > Cricetomys ansorgei. The sequence goes on from JAMJFZ010003268.1 coordinate 10,449,850, forward strand.
AATACTGGAGCACTGGTCCTGTGGTCTGTGATGAGCCTTCAGTTAGCAGGACTCAGCCTCGGTTGGTCCCCAGAGCGACAGCATCTCCTGAGGCACTTGAGAACGGCACGCTGAGCGAGGCCAGACTAGGGTTTTTAAACTAAATTCAGCCAATCACACTGTGGGCGTACGGGCATGGTCAGTTTTTATCAGTACTGTCCAGATGTGCACACAGGCACAGGGGTACCTCCGGGTGTGTCCAGTGCCCACTCTCTGGACTTTAATATTGCTTACTCACATTTGGCTTTTCAATATTGTTTGTCATCACATTTTACATTATTATGCTGCTACATTATTCTTATCCATTACATTCCATTACAATTATTCTTATTTTTATTCACTACATATTATTATATTATTCTTATTCACTATATTCTATTACATTATTCTTATTTACTATATTCTATTACATTATTCTTGTTCACTACAAGTTGCATATCCGTAGCCCTGAAGTATCAGCTCCACTCGTGGGCTGAGAATTTTATCCATGGTTGTATCATTCTGATTTCATGTTCACCAGAGTAACTGATGGTTACTTCCTTTTTTGTTGTTGTTGTTTTGTTTTGTTTTCTTGTGGCGTTAACACTAAGTAAAAACTGGAAATAAAAATTACAAAAAACAAAAAACCCAAAACAACAACAACAACAACAACAACTTTTCCAGGTACCCAGACTGTGGAGGGATGGATCATCTAGCTCTTATGTCTCATACCTGGTGATGTTTTAGGAAAACAACAGAAGCTGACCCCACTTATGGGCAGCTGTTCTCTTAGGTAGTTTGCTATATTGCAGCTATCTTTCCAACAGAAAGTTTAAAAATCTGTGTTTTCAGGAGTGTTGTTAATCCCATTCTTACTTTTTATATAGGATTCTTTTTTATGATGGCTGTATGGAGTGGGATAATACTTCCTGGCCAGCCCTAAGTGGGACTATTAGCCTAGACTCTGGACTGCTTATTTCCTCTCCTTTATCTAAAGGGCCACATTGTAACTGACTCTGCCCAGTTCTTTACAACAGTATTTTCTACAAGGCCACATATAGAAAAGAAAAAATGTACAGTAGAAGAAAGTAATGTGCCATCACTGCTCAGGAGCTCTCATTTACCTGGTAGGTGCCAAGCCTTTCCACAGCATAACATGGCATCTGAAAGCATTTTAAAAGCAGCACCTAGCTACCTGGACAAAATATATGTTGAAAGCATCCAAACTCCTAAGTTTTTCTAGCAGGTGTTGGGTGTTGGGGGGGTAATTATTTTAGACAACAATAACTAATACAAAGTGATAACATGTTCCTTGCAGAGATGCTGTAGATCATAGTGGCGTGGTTACAGGGTATACGCTTACATTACGGCTCAGAATCTGACAGAAATGCTATTGTAAAGAAAATACTTTTTGTTTTTAACCCCTGAGGAGTCTAAGAGGTGGAGGCATGAGGAGCTCCCTCAGATGGTCTGACTCTGGCAGAAAGTAGCTGGCCAGAAAGAAAAGGAGGAAAACAAACTTAAATGGCAGCTTTGTGAAACTGTGAACAAGAAATGTTGCTTGAGGGCCCAGGTGGCAAAGCTTGACAGGAAGTTGGAAACAGACTTTGGCTAAGATTGAAGCACAACTATTGGCCATGTTCGTGGTTGAACAAGAAAGAGGCCACAGGGGGAAGGAACATAAGTGAAGTTGATTCCAAGCAGCTTCTAAGAAAGGAGGGCGTGCAGAAATATCCCGATCAGCCAGCAGTATAGGTTACTGGAGTCTTAAAACTATGCAGAGTCTTGGCAGGTAAAGAAAGGTACGCATTCTGAACTAAGGTACAGCATGACAAAGAACTGCATCAGTAGGGCCTGTATGATGGCTCAGTTGATGAAGGCGCTTGCCTCTAAGCCTGACAACCTGAGTTTGATCCCCAGGACCTGTCCACAGGTGGGAGGAGAAAACCAACTCCAAATTACAATCTGACTTACACAATCACACACACACACACACACACACACACACACACAAGCACTCTTACATGCATGTTCTGGAGTGTTCCATCATGTGTAATCAGAGCATCAGGTTTTCTTGACTTTGGTTGAGGAGAACTTCCTGAAACCCTTCAAAAATAATCTGGCTACAGCTCATTCCTTTTGTGGTGGGCCAATTGACAGATTTCTACAAACCTTAAACTCCATAATTTGTTTGAAAAACCCTGCTGCATTCCATGCAAAATTTTACCTGGCTAGGAGGTCAAGTTGTCCTCCAAGGGATAACCAAGGGATGGACAGCACGAACTCACAAAGTGGATACATGCGGTGCATAGAAGTGGGCATGATAGCAAATTGCTTGAGGTTCCAGCTACCTGGCAGACCCAGTCAGGAGGTTTGCTTGACCCCAGGCAGAAGGACATCCTGGTTGACGCAGCAAGCCCCCCATCTCTTTAAAAACAAGCAAACAAAATAAACCAACAAAAAAGATAGGATAGGGAAACTCCTTCCAAATACAGGCATGGTAGCACATGCCTGTAATACCAGTACTTGAAAGGCTGAAGCAGGAGGATCATAGCGGAGATGCCTTGAGGAGAGATGGAGAAGGAGGAGAGGAGGAAACAGAAAATCTACTGTTGATTACAAGGAGACCCCTCTCTTGTCATCTTTGCTTTAATGATTTGTATGGCCTAGCATGAGGTCTACTGTAGTCTGCTACAGGGAATCTTGAACAGAAAGGCCTGCCAGATAGGGTTCTTCTGTAGACAGGAACCGAACATGGCATGTTGGACCCTTTATTTGGTGAATAGCTACATTCCTGGAGAGATGCCTTAGTGGTGAAGAGCACTTACTGCTATTGCAGAGAATATAGGTTCAGCTCCCGGCACCCACACCAAGTGGCTCATAACAGCCTGTAATTTCAGTGCCAGGATATCTGATGCCCTTTGGCCTCTGTGGGTGCCCATACACAAGTGGTGCACATAAAAATCTCATGCAGGGTTGCAGGACATCTATAGCATGCTGCATGGGCACAAGCTGAAGTCCCTACTCCCCGCATCAGGGAAGGATCAACATTCCTTTTCTGGGGTGCCCATCTTTGGAGGAAGTACCCAGAAAAAAAGAGCATGACTCCTGAGCAAAAAGAAGCGACATCCCAGATGCATTGCATATGCCAGGTGAAAATCCGAAGAATTCAGAATCCATGCTGGCTGGTGAGATTGCTCAGCTAGTCTAACTCCTACTGATAAAGGATTTGAAGACTCAAAGGAAGGCTCTCTGTTGTCCTCCTGAGACCTCCCACAGAGGTTTGTAAACTGTCAAAGACATGCAAAATGTCCACATTGGAGTCAAGGGCTCTGTTGAGACCTGTAACGCATCAGCATATTAAAACCCTAGTGTTGTACTCAGGGTGAGGTGGGTGTGTCAAAAGAGTCTTTTAACTAGTAAGTCTTTAGTCTCTTTTAACTAGTAAGACCTGATGCAAACCCAAAGGAGGCCAACTGGGACCTTTTAGAAAGAGAAGTCTGTGTACCAACTGGCAGACCCCAAAACAAGTAGAAGCCACAAACCACAAAAGGGATTAGGTATCACCAGGAGGTCATCAGGTATACATCCAAACAAAGAGGAAGGACATACAAGCTGGTTTCTAGATTTGTCATAAATGAATAAATCTGCACTCAGTATGGAGCAATTATAATCCTAGCGACATGGGAAATCGAGGTAAGGGGGACATGTGGGTCCAGCTTAGACAACATAGCTGACAATCTGGGTGGGGGGGGGTGTGCTTTAAGGCATCTGTTTTGCTTTGTTTTAGCCTGAGGCAGAAAGTAGGCTTCAGGCATCTGAGAGCCTTAAAAAAAAAACAAAGACTGCTGCTACAAGTTTCTGCAAATCCAAAGCAGGGACAAGGGGAAATTGTAAACTTGAAGTCCAGAACAAGTTTCCAGTCTATTCAATTCAATTTTTAATGTAGATTACATATTTATTTAAGTACTTCTGAAAGAAAAGTGCACAATACCATACAGCAGGGTCTCACACAAGGGTTTATTGGGGTGGGGTGAGACTGGAAGTGTCTGCTTCCAAGTGGGATAGAAGGGGTGGGGGGAGAGGACAAAAGAGAAGGAGAGAGAGGAGAGGAGAGAGAGAGAGCGCGCAAACAGGTGAAGAGGGTCAGAGAGCAGAGAGAGACTAAAGAGGGAGACAGAGGAGACAGAGAGAGAGGATAGAGGAAGAGGGGACAAAAGAGAAGGAGAGAGGGGAGAGAGAAAGGCCAAAGACGAGGAGCCCAATTATATATGGGATTATATGGGACTGTGATAGGACAGGTACCTGTCTGCGGGCAGGCACAGGGGCAGTACCTGGCCAGAGGGAGGGAATGGGGAATGGGTGAGCTCCAGGGATGGAGCTCTGGCCAATTCACAGCAACCTCAACAGTATGAGGCCAGATATGACAAGCCCAGTGGTAGCTTAATATGCAGTTGTGAGAAATTGAAAACTTGTTCTGTATGATGAGGAGCAAGTCAAGGATGTGCACTTTCCACCTCCCTTCAGTAAAGTACTGAAAGTCCTAGCCATAGGGACTGAGAAAAGTCATTTCCATTAGCTGTGAACGACGTTATGACAAGTGAATTACTCTAGCACACTGTGACAAATATCACATGTCCTCACTTTTTTTGTGTTTCAGGGTAGAGACCAATCAGAATAACCAAAGTCTTTGGGAGTCTGCATGAAGTTGGCTGGGCGACTGCCTGGAGAGAAATACTTCTCACAGAGCACCCTCAAATGCATTTTACAGGGAGCTTTTAGAGCAAAGAACAGAACAAACACACACACACACACACACACACACACACACACACACACACAGAGGCTAACATCTGGTTAGCAGGTACATGGGGAAGTAAAGCAAGCAAGCAGATTAACAGACACCAAGAACAGACAGTTAACTGGGAAAATTCGAACCCAGGTTTCTGGAACAAGATTGGGTACTTTCACACAGATTTTTCATGGCATGGGGGTGTGGGGACCGGGGATGGGTAAGAAAAGGAAGGGTCAGTTTCAGGTTAAACCCAAGGTGGCTGTTGCTGAAAGGAGATTGAGGAACATTGGCCCTGTCACATTTTGTGGACTGTAACACAACTGAACTCCCAGAAGCATTGAGTAGCAAGCAAATGGTTATGAAACGCTACCGCCAAGATTTATAGCTTGTCTATTGTTTTTCTCTCAAACATTAATTTGAGCTTCCTTCTGAGCCCATTTTATTTTATTTATCTTATTGTTTACTTATTTGTTTGGTTTTTTTTTTTTTTTTTTGGTAGTAGAGTCTTGTTATGTATCCCTGGCTAGCCTGTACCTTCCTGTGTAGTCTAAGCAGGCAACTCACACAGATCCACCTGCTCTGCCTCCCAGGTGCTAGGATTAAAGGGATGCACCACCATGCCCACCCCTGAGTCCGTTTTAAATGAGAACAAGATCCCAAAAGGGAACCTCGGATTTCCTCAGTAACAATAATAGAGCATTATACAATACAAAACTACTTAAAGATAGATTAGTTCTTAAAGTTTTTCTCAGATGTATTTTTCTATGTGTGAGGAGGCATAGACATGCAATTATGTAGGAGGGGCAGAGGACAACATTTAGGAGTCAGGTATCTCCTTCAACCCTGTGAGTCCCAGGAATCAAACTCAGGTCATCAGGCTCCGTGGCAACCACCTTTACCTGCTGAGTCATCTCACTCACCAAAAAAAGAGTAAAATTTAAATGTCTGCATCACAAAGTTAGAATTGATATAGTAGACATGCTAATTACTTTGATTTAACCATTCTGAATTTATGCCGATATGTAGTATCACTTTGTGCCCCCCAGATAATATAACTACAATTTGTTGATTTATAATTTTAAAATTCTAGCTGTAGAAAAATAAATAAATGCTAATTACATTCTATATACATTTGTAAAATTTAATATAAAATTGTAATAATTTACATATCTAAGCTAGAATCAAAGCTAAGTTAAATTACACACAACTGTGACAGAGTACCAGTCAAGGACACAATTCTACTACTAAAAAAAAAAAACCTTCAAGAATAGAAGTACTTTTTTAAATGGATGGGGCTGGCGAGATGGGTTTGGTTCCCAATACCTATACAACAAACAGCTCACAGCCATCTGTAATTCCAGTTGTAGGGAACACTATGCCTATTTTGATCTCCACGGCACAAAGCATTCTCACGGTACACAGACATACATGCAGGCAAAATATTCATACACATAAAAATTAAATCTTTATGCTTTAAAGATTTTATGCTTTATGCTTTAAAAATCATGGCATGATAAATGTACAATGGCCCATATAAATTATCATTTAGTGTGCTTTGTGTTGTAGGATATAAAATGATTTCCCTACCTATGGAATGTTAAGCCTACACTCAAGAGAGTCAAGGCCTCCTATAATTCAGTATTGTCTCACCATTATCTGGTTGAACATAAGTAAATAAATATCAGGTTATTTCACCTATTTTTCATACATGTGCTTGCATGTGTGTGTATGTACAATGTATGTGCAGGCGTGTAAGTGTATGGAGGCCAGAAGACAACCTTGGATGTCATCCTCAGGAACCTGCCTACTTTGTTCTCTTACTGAACCTGGAACTCACTGATTTGGCTAGGATGAGTGGCCAGCAATTTCCAAGAATCCTCCTGCTTCAACCTTGCTCAAAAAACAGATGCATACCATTGTGTAGTAGAATGCCTTTGGGGTAACTCACTCAGGAGACGGAGGCATATTCATAGGTGCAAACCCTGCCAGACCTCAGTAGAGGGAACTGCCATCATGGCAAAGCATCATATTGGAGAGTGGAACCCCAAGCTTCTGAGCTCAGGTGTTTTTATTGATACAGAACTCCTTGGGTGTTCTACTAATAGCACATGCAGATCATGAGCAATCAAACATCCCCCACATAAACCCAACACCTGCAGACAACACGAAATGCCAACACCTACGTGGCCCTTTTCCCAACAGTGCACAAAACAATTATTTTATACATAACTGAAAATGAATTTCTACAACACCACTGCATCTAGCTTTTACATGGGTGCTGAGGATCAAACTTTAGTCTTCATGCTTATGAAGCAAGCACTTACTGACTGAGCTATTATTACTCTAGCCCCATGATCTTGTAGGAATCTTTCTGGAATAGGTTTTCTGACACCAATGACAGCAAAGGAGAGGAGATGTAATCACTAGTGGACTGGAGCTGAGATAGCTCCTGAAAGACCTTGGTCTCTGATCCAGTTGGCATTCTCATTTTATAATCCATAACCACAAGGTGGGTTGAACAGGCAGAAGAGATTTTACAGAAGTGTACATAGCAGTCAAAAGGTTGTTTTGAACGCATATATTACAGATGACAGGAGTAAGCTTCTTTGGTCAGGTTGTAAAGGGCAATGACCCATTGCTTCAGCTATTTCACCAGGTCATTCAGTTTCAAGTAGCAAAGTGAAGTCATCCTTAGAAATGGGCAGTACAAACACTGCTTTAAGGAAACTACTAATAAGTCAATGAATCAGTATCTGGAGCTAGAGAGATAGCTCAATGGTTATGCTACTCTTAGGAGAACATCAGTTCAATTCCCAGCACCCAAGTTGGGTAACTCACAACCTCCTGTAACTCCATCTCTGAGTGGATCTTAGGAAGCCTTCTGGCTTCTGTGGACACCTGCACACATATAGAGCACACTCACAAACACATGAACATACATGTAAATAAAAAAAATTAAAAACTCACTTGCACTTGAAAAATAATGAGATGAGTGGATTCTATCCTTGTAAAAGATAAATATTTCACTGTAGGGAGCAAGTGAAGTATTGTTTGGCATGGGGCACAGCCAGGGCAGGAACAAATGCCTCAGCCCCATTGCAGTGGCGAAGCTTTCCCCAGGTGAGCTTCCTTGGGTCTGGAATGCAAACATTGACAGTGTATGCAGAAAATATTTATTGTAGCTTTCTTACCTCCCCATATCTACAGCCTGAAGACACTTCCCCTACAGAGACTGGTCCTACAAAGATTCACAAAAACCTCTTGCTTCCTCAGCTGTATATAGTGACCTGCATGCTTCATTATCTGTATGTAATAACCCTGCCTCCTCATTCAGCTGTATGCAATAATCCCACCACCTTGTTAACTGTATATAAGAAACACACTGAGCTTCTGGGGTGCTATGATTTCTCCATCGCAGAGTCCAGACCGCCTGATCTCAGATTTCCTGTGCACATGTGTCTGTCATTTCTTCATTCCCTTACCTCCTAAGACAGGTCAATTCCTGAAACCATCCAAGGATGTGGCATTCATTTAAGTTTATACCCGCTCTCAGTCTAGGTCAATGAAGTTACTTTTGTAGGTTGATGCAATATCTCACAGCGGGCCAAAGAGCTGAGAATGATTGTTGAGTACTCAGCCCTAAATGAAACATCTGTATCATTTCATTCAAGGCCAAGGGAACATCATGCGAGAGAGGCAAACAGAGTGTTAAGAGCCAAGGATGGAGAGAAACACTGCGAGATGCTGCCTTGTGTGGGTATGATCTGGCAGTTGCAATCACAGAGACACAGAAACTGTAGCTACCTGCACAGGGCATAACACACAAACAAACACACACACATACTCACACATATACACACATGACATAGGGAAGGAGATGCAATAATTGTGAATAGAAGGCAGACAGCAAGGCTGGGTGAGAGATAGGATAAGGATCACTATATATATATATATATACACACATATATATATATACACATACACACATACATATATACATATACATGCACACATATATGTAATTGTCGAAAATAATTAAAAATAAAAAATACTTTTAGAGTGACTAAAAATTTACCTTTACAGAACAGTTGATAAACCATTCCTCTGAATTGTAGAAGAATTTATCATTGATAAAGATACTAATCATAATATACATTTTCCAGGCTATCCAAGGGATACAGTCTTATCATATATACATTCTTTCCAGACAAGATGTGAATGGTATCCACATTATCCAGGAGCACAGATATGACAGCACATTGAGAGGATCTTTATCTATGGCTGGATATGAGGTCTTCTTTTCCTGCTGCTTCATCAGATGCTAGACTCTCTTCACTGTGCTCACAATATAATTATACATGTATATCTCATCAAATTTAAACACTTTGCCACTATAATCTTTAAAAGTACAAATAACTAGCCATGGGTTGTCATGCCTGTTGTCCAAGCACTTGGGAGGCCAAAATGAGAGGACTCGCAACCCCATTTTGGGGTAGAACAACCCTTTCACAGGGATCGCATAAGACTATCTGCATAGCAGATTCAAGACAGTAGCAAAATTACAGTTAGGAAGTAGCAATGAAAATAATTTTATGGTAGGATGGAGGGTCACCACAACATGAGGAACTGTATTAAAGTGTCACAGCATGAGGAAGGTTGAGAAACACTAGCATAGAAATTCACTGAGATGTGTTGACTTTGGGACTGGAAGAATGTCTGTGTGGCAAACTTTAGCTATGAGAAGTGTGTTTTTGTATTGTTTTGTTTTGTGAAGGCATTACAATAAAGTGATTTTTACCTTTAAAAAGGACAGGTGTATGTTTTTGATTGACTGTAGCTTTGCCAAAATTTTCCATTGTCATAGTATCAATTGCTAAAAAACACTTAATATTATATTTAGATAGTCTGGTACAGGAAATAATAAGTAATAATTACAGTTTCAGTATTTGTAAACTAATGAAATGGGAACCTATAAACATACTATTAAAAGAGCCAATAAGGCCCATTGTGAATTTAAGAAGGAATTTTAAGAAGGAAAACTTGAGCTGGAGAGGCATCTAAGCAGTTAAGCGCACTTCATGATCTTCCAGAGGATGTGAGTTCAAATCCCAGCACCTATGCCAGGCACCCCATAACTGCATCAAACTCCAGCAGATCCAATGGCCTCTTCTGGCCTCTGATGACACCATCAGACATACATATTCACATTAAACAAACAAATAAGTAAAATCTTTTTTTTAAAAAAAGAGTGAAAACTTGTTCTACAAAACGTAATTAAAGAGAGTGGTAATCCCCCCTGCTTCTCCTCCACTTGTCTTATAGGAATAAGGAAGAGAATGGTAAAGGAACACACCTGACATCTTTTTCTGGTCTCCTCAGCTACACCCATAGATGGCACACATGCCCCATACCCAAGTGTATACATCATGTGTACACTGCATATACACTCATAGAAAATTAAATAAGTGAATTAAGTAAATGATACAAAAGAGATAAAAATAAGCAGGCATAGTAGTGCACACCTTTAATCCCAGTATATGGGAGGCAGAGGCAGGCAGATCACTGTGAGTTCAAGGCCAGTCTGGTCTAGATAGTGAGCTCCAGGAAAGCCCAGCACTATATAGTAAGAGCCTGTCTCAAACAAAAACAAGATAGAAATAGCTACGTGCTGTACTGCACTCCTGTAATCCCAGTATTTGGGAGGCAGGAGAAAAAGCATCTTTGCAAGCAGAAGACCAGCCAAATAATCAAGGATTTAGAATATATAATATTATCCAAGGTGACAAAATTACAGAAAAAAAACTGCATGCTTTCCCTTATATGCAGGATCTCCTCCAAAATACACATATGTAATCAAATGTACCCACAGGTACAAAATAACATAGACTACAATCATCCACAAACATGACTAACACAAAAATGGTTTGGAGATCAATTGTTTAGTACCCAAGTAGTGGAAAGATGACAGGAGACTAAGGAAAGCTGTTTTAAAGATGTTTTTGCACCTAGCTCCCTCCCTCCACAAGTTCCTAAGAGTAAGGTGTTCCAGAAATAGGAAAGGAGTGTCACAGCAGTGAGGGCTGCAACCAGCTGTTATTTTCCTGTTCTTTTGTAAGCAGTAGAGTACACCTTTCAGGTGACTGGTTTTCTACAGTAGGTGATCTTTCTTTCTAGGGAATGAAAGTTTACATTATAGAATGGTTATGCAACGTGGTGAACATTAGATTCTATGCAACTCTTTAGAAATTCCCTGATCCTCAGATTCCCAAGGGGCTGTGGTTTGGCAGAGAATGCAAGGCTACAGCTTATGGATTCCCTGGTAAAAAACAGGAAGCAGGAGTGCCTGGCCTTGGGCACCTCATTTCACCTGGGGAGGAAGCAATCAAGGTCTTAGTTAATAACCTCAAACAAATCAGTCTTAAATATTATGCTTTTCTTTATTATTTTGAAAGAGTATGATTAGGGGACCCTCTTTCTTCCCTTTCCTGCTATTGAATGGAACATTCAATTCATCACTGTTGCTTTGGACTACCAATCGTACTCTTCCCATCTGGGAACATGCACAAAACTCAAAGTCGTTCTCAGGTGAGTTGTTCTGCACCTGGGTTCCTTATGCATTCTTTAAATATTTTTTTTACTTACTGGTTTCTCACCAAGTAAAAACAAGTCTATCAAAAAAGAAGAGCAATGGTAACCACAACAAAACAAACAAACAGATAAACAAAAAGGGGCATAACATTTCACCACTATAAAAATTATTTGGGGTTTAAAAGATAAAACGGGAAAGGAGAAAAAGAATTTCTAGCTATAGGAACAAAGGTCATTGACAAGGAACTGGAAGCTGCACATGGTGGGCAGAGGACCTGGCTTGGGAGTCAAAAAGATGCGGGAATTTTATACACATGCTGCCTCAAACAATCCGGGGTCCCTGAGATTCATCTCATGCGGTCTATTGAATGAGAAGCTGATAACTCTCCTAGTGGAGAATCTATACTTAGCCAGGACTGCTGGAAAATTTAGGAACGTGTGGGGCGTTAAGTGAAATTATTTCAAATCAATTAGTTACAGGCCTATAATGAAAAGCAGTTGGAAAGTTCTGCTCTCCCTTCAGTCCATTGCCCTTCATCTGTGGCAGTGCTGTCCATTGGCATCAGCCCAAGAGAGCCCAGGAACCAAGAGAGGCACATCTCTGAGCGCTTTGAGATAGCTCAGCCTGTAAACCTGCTTACTGCTCAAAGCTTCTGGGCTTTGGGTTCCTTGTGACTTCCAAAAACAAGAATTTTTTTACTTACTTACTGGTTGCTCACCCAGGAAAGCAAGTCTACTGAAACAATGACCACCTTAAGGAAAATACTGGCATATTATTTCACCTCTAGAAAAACGATTTGAGTTTTAAATGGGGACAGGGGAGGGGAGTCTGCCCTTTCAAAGCATTTCTAGCTCTAGGAACAAAGGTCATTGACAAGGAACTGGAAGCTCCACCTCGTGGGCAGAGGACCTGGCTTGGGGGTCAAAAAGTTGCTGGAATTCTTGTACCCATGCTGCCTCAAACAATCCGGGGTTCCTGGATTCAGCTCATGCGGTTTATTGAATGAGAAGCTGATAACTCTGCTAGCAGAGAATTAATCCTTTACAGGATTACTGGAAGTTTTAGGAACTTGTAGGACCTTTGAGATAGCTCAGCTTGTAAACCTGCTTACTGCCCAGGATCTTCTGCTGCTGGGTTTCCTTGTGACTTCCTTAATAAATTTTCTTACTTACTTACTGGTTCCTCACCCAGGACAAACAAGTCTACTGATACAGAACAGAAACAGTGACCACCTTAAGGAAAAAACTGTCATATAATTTCACGTCTAGAAAACTGATTTGTGTTTTATATGGGGACATGACAAGAGGCTTCCCGTTCAAAGAGTTTCTAGCTGTAGAAACAAAGGTCATTGACAAGAGATCTTAGGAACAGGAATGTGAATTTGCCCTGGGCAATTATTTGATGATAGATTGAAATCCTCAGGGAGAAGTGGAGGCTGCAACAGCTCCCCTCTGGGTCCAGTGCTTTTCCTTCAAGGAAGCCCTTTCCGAATCTGCAAGAGACAAATTTTTAGGTGCCTTATCTGCCCAGTTCCAGTGTGGTTAATCGCATAACCTTGGTACTCCAATTATATGTTATCATGGGCTTGTCACGGTAGCCACATTTGCCACAGGCTGACTACGGAAGATGGTAGAAGTGAGAGCCACAGTAGCGGCACAAAGTGTATGTCATATTGGAATGCTTTCCAAAGGATGATGTTCATTTCCTCTTCTCCTTTAATGCTGCGAAAGCCCAAGAGACCAGAGGAGGAGTTATTTCTTTTTAATGATTCCTAATGGCTGGCACTGGCAATGTTGATACTCATGATTCTCTATTTAGCACGTATTTTCTTTCCTATGTAATCTAAGGGGTATCCATTTCTCCTCGTTTTTAACAAAATGTCTTTTAGCTAACAAAACTAAAATCACAAAACATGCAGCAAAATGAATGGACAGAGAAAGTCTGATATTAAGCAAGGTAGGTCAATCTCAGAAAAAATATTCAGGTGGAGAACCCCATTCAGGTGACTGGCATGCAGCAGTAGGTGGTCTTTCTTCCTAGGGAATGAAAGTTTACATTATAGAATGGTTGTGCAACATGGTAACCATTAGATTCTGTGCAACTCTCTAGGAGCTCGCTGATCCCCAGATTCCTAAGAGGTTACAGTTTGGCAGAAAAGGCAAGGACTTAGGGGTTCCCTGGCAAAGAGCAGAGAGTAGGAATGCCTGGCCTTGGGTACCTCATTGCACCTGGGGAGGAAGCAATCAAGGCCTTAGTTAATAACCTCACACATAACAATCTTAAATATTAGGCTCTTCTTTTATCTTCTTTTCTTTCCTCCTCTCACTCTCTCCTTTCAAAGTATGCCAGGGACCTCTTTGTTCCGTTCCTACTACTGAATTGAAATCTTCGGTTCATCACTGTTGCTTTGCTACATGCTTCCTGCTCTTCCCAGCTGGGAACATGTCGAAAAGCCAAAGTAGTTCTCAGGTGAGCTGTCCTGCACCTGCATGTTACAAGCTTAAACAGCCTGCCTTTAAACACAGACAGGATGGACTAGAGTCACAAAAACCGACAGTCCGTGCAGCAGGGCAGGTACCACTGCAAATGAATTCTCACCACCTCCCTCCCCAATTGCTTTTACCTTGCACTCCTGCCAAACAAACAAACAAATGAAAAACAATGAGGAGGAAACACTGATGCCTGGGAGTGTAGGGGAGGGGCCAACTGTTGATAATTTAGCCAGCAGCTCAGCTCACTCGCCACTTGGGGCAGAGTGGTGTACAGTTCAACCTCGCGGATCCACAACCAGGAGTCCATTAGTTGCTATTGGATATGATCCTCTGCCTGGTAAGTTTCTCATGCCACTTAGTCAAGCTGGAGCAATGTTTCTAACGGGGCATTTCCAGTTTCGTAGATTAGAGGACTGCAGCTCCTGCCGCGTTTCCCGGGACGCAGCTCTTGCGGCAAGAGCTTTGAAGCCAGCAATATGGCGTCCGCGCGGCAAGCTCATTTGCGCTGCTGCATGTTCTTGGCGAATCATCCTTCTGAGAGGAAAGTCCTAAGTACAGCCGGTCGTGAATTTGGGGGGTATTCGCTGAGACTTATGATCTGTCCAGCTCAGCAAGAGACTCCTAGAGAGTCGCTTTCCATTTGGTGCTTCCAGGAGCTCTGCCTGGTGGGCAAAGGACCTGGCTTGAGGGTTGGGAAGTTGCTGGGATTCTTGAGCAGGAGCTGCATCCCACACTCTGGGAGCTCCCCGAGATCCAGCCCATGCAGTTGGTTGCTCTGAGGTGTTGCTAAATTTGCGAAACACAGAATCTATCCTTTGCCACGATTCCTGGAAATTTTAGGAACGTGTAGCACCTTAAATGATCATATTTCAAATCAGTTAGTTCGAAGCCTGCTCATGATGAGCTGTTGGAAGTGCAGTTCTGCCTTCAGTCCCTTGCCCTTCATCTGTGGCTGTGATTTGAATTGGCGTCAGCCCCAGAGAGCCCCAGGAACCAAGACAGGCACACCTCTAAGCGCTTTCAGATAGCTCAGCCTGTAAATTTCCATACTGTCCGGGATCTTCTGGGGCTGGGGTTACTTTTGAGTCCCTCAAAGAACTTCTTTACTCATTAACTGGTTTCTCAAGCTGGAAAAACAAGTCTACAGAGACAGTGACCACCTCAAGGAAAAAGCTGCCATTATTTCACCTGTAGAAAAATGATTTGTGTTTTAAATGGGGACACGGGAGGGGAGTCTGCCCTTTCAAAGTGTTTCTAGCTCGAGGAACAAAGGTCATTGAGACGAGGTCTTATTTACAGGAATGCGAATTTTCCCTGGCCTTTTTTTTTCATGTTTGTAACCACAGCCTTTATTTTATGATTGATTGAAATCCTCAGGGTGAAGTGGAGGCTGCAACAGCTCCCTTCAGGGTCCAATGCTCTTCCTCATGGAATCCATGTCTGACTCTGTAAGAGACAATTTTTAGGTGCCTTATATGTCCAATCCAGGAAATGTTTAATCTCGCAGCCTTGGTTCTCCAATTATTCTTTATCTTGGGCTTGTCATGGTAGCCAGAGTTGCCACAGGCTGACTACGGAAGACGGTAACACTTATAGCCACAGTAGCAGCACAAAGCGTATGTCATATAGGGATGCTTTCCAAAGGATGATGTTCATTTCCTCTTGTGGTTTAATGCTGCCAAAGCCCAAGAGACCAGAGAAGGGGTTATTTCCTTTTAATGTTTCCCAATGGTTGGCACCGGCAACGTTGATACTCAAATGCTTTTTTATTTAGGATGTATCTTCTTTGCTATCTATTCAAAGGGGTATCCATTTTTCTTCATTTTCAAGATAATGCCTTTTAGCCAACAAAAGTAAAATTACAATAAGTCCAGCAAAATGGATGCACTCAGTAAGTGTAATATTAAGCAAGGTACATAAGCCTCTGAAAAACTAATCAGGTAAGGGAACCTTACACCTGGGATCTAGTCAATAACATACGCTTATGATGAAATCAATAAAGCTCTTGTTACAGACAAAATATTTATAGAGAACAGGAAAGCATGAATGTGAGGGGGTGAGGGAGGACTGAATGCAAGGAATCTATAGGAGTTGTAAGAGAGGACATATGGAGATTTCATTCTCGAGTCCTAAGTCTGTCTGTGTTAGATTTGATATTTTGGAGGTAGATATGTATTAAATGAATTCAACAGTGATCATGTAATCATCAGAGTGAATTCCCATCACTTCAGGATGGCTACTGTAAATGAGATGTCCGTACATTATGTCTGGGAAGAATGGGAGAGGGTTGTTGAATTCATGAAGCAGTTTTATTTTCATTTTAAAGTGCGGAAGTTAAAAAAAAAAAAGCAGAGAATGTCTACAACCATAAGGGAAAGGTGACAGGGAATAGGGCAAGGTGTTTTAAAGGTGTTTTTGCTCCTAGCTCCCTCTCTCCACAAGTTCCTAAGAGTAAGGTTTTCAGGAAATAGGAAAGGAGTGTCACTGCACTGAGGGCTCAGACCAGTGGTTATGTTGCTGTGTTGTGTAAGCAGTAGAGGACCCCAATAAGGTGACTGGCTTCCAGCAGTAGGTGGTCTTTCTTCTAAGGAATGAAAGTTTACAGTATGGGGGGGTTGTTCAACATGGTGAACATTAGATTTTCTGGGACTCTCTAGGAATTCCCTGATCCCCACAGTCCCAAGGGACTGTGCTTTCCCAGAGAAGGAAAGGACTTAGGGGTTCCCTGGCAAAGAGCAGAGAGTAGGAATGCCTGGCCTTGGGTACCTCATTGCACCTGGGGAGGAAGCAATCAAGGCCTTAGTTAATAACCTCACACATAACAATCTTAAATATTAGGCTCTTCTTTTATCTTCTTTTCTTTCCTCCTCTCACTCTCTCTTTTCAAAGTATGCCAGGGACCTCTTTGTTCCCTTCCTACTACTGAATTGAAATCTTCGGTTCATCACTGTTGCTTTGCTACATGCTTCCTGCTCTTCCCAGCTGGGAACATGTCGAAAAGCCAAAGTAGTTCTCAGGTGAGCTGTCCTGCACCTGCATGTTACAAGCTTAAACAGCCTGCCTTTAAACACAGACAGGATGGACTAGAGTCACAAAAACCGACAGTCCGTGCAGCAGGGCAGGTACCACTGCAAATGAATTCTCACCACCTCCCTCCCCAATTGCTTTTACCTTGCACTCCTGCCAAACAAACAAACAAATGAACAACAATGAGGAGGAAACACTGATGCCCGGGAGTGTAGGGGAGGGGCAGACTGTTGATAATTTAGCCAGGTGCTCAGCTCACTAGCCACTTGGGGCAGAGTGGTGTACAGTTCAACCTCGCGGATCCACAACCAGGAGTCCAATAGTTGCTACTGGTAATGATCCTCTGCCTGGTAAGTTACTCATGCCACTTGGCCAAGCTAGAGCAATGTTTCTAAAGGGGCATTTCCACTTTCCGAGACTAGAGGACTGCGGATCCTGCCCCGTTTTCCCGGGAAGGAGCTCTTGCAGCAAGAGCTTTGAAGACAGCAATATCGTGTCTGCACGGCAAGCTCATTTGCGCTGCTGCATGTTCTTGGCGAATCGTCCTTCTCAGAGGAGACTCCTAAGTACAGCGGGTCTTGAATTTGGGGGGCATTCACTGATGCTTATGATTTGGCCAGCTGAGCAAGGGACTCCTAGAGAGTAGTGTTCCATTTGGTGCTTCTAGGAGCTCTGCTTGGTGGGCACAGTACCTGGCTTGAGGGTAGCGAATTTGCCAGGATTCTTTAGAAGGGGCTGTGTCCCACACTCTTGGATCCCTGAATTCCAACTCATACAGTTGTTTGCTGTGAGAAACTGCTAAATATCCTGCGCAGAAAATCTGTCCTTTGTCAGGACTGTGGAAAATTTAGGAACGTGTGGGGCGTTAAGTGAAATTATTTCAAATCAATTAGGTGCAAGCCTATAATGAAAAGCGGTTGGAAAGTGCTGCTCTCCCTTCAGTCCATTGCCCTTCATCTGTGGCAGTGCTGTCCATTGGCATCAGCCCAAGAGAGCCCAGGAACCAAGAGAGGCACATCTCTGAGCGCTTTGAGATAGCTCAGCCTGTAAACCTGCTTACTGCTCAAAGCTTCTGGGCTTTGGGTTCCTTGTGACTTCCAAAAACAAGAATTTTTTTACTTACTTACTGGTTGCTCACCCAGGAAAGCAAGTCTACTGAAACAATGACCACCTTAAGGAAAATACTGGCATATTATTTCACCTCTAGAAAAACGATTTGAGTTTTAAATGGGGACAGGGGAGGGGAGTCTGCCCTTTCAAAGCATTTCTAGCTCTAGGAACAAAGGTCATTGACAAGGAACTGGAAGCTCCACCTCGTGGGCAGAGGACCTGGCTTGGGGGTCAAAAAGTTGCTGGAATTCTTGTACCCATGCTGCCTCAAACAATCCGGGGTTCCTGGATTCAGCTCATGCGGTTTATTGAATGAGAAGCTGATAACTCTGCTAGCAGAGAATTAATCCTTTACAGGATTACTGGAAGTTTTAGGAACTTGTAGGACCTTTGAGATAGCTCAGCTTGTAAACCTGCTTACTGCCCAGGATCTTCTGCTGCTGGGTTTCCTTGTGACTTCCTTAATAAATTTTCTTACTTACTTACTGGTTCCTCACCCAGGACAAACAAGTCTACTGATACAGAACAGAAACAGTGACCACCTTAAGGAAAAAACTGTCATATAATTTCACGTCTAGAAAACTGATTTGTGTTTTATATGGGGACATGACAAGAGGCTTCCCGTTCAAAGAGTTTCTAGCTGTAGAAACAAAGGTCATTGACAAGAGATCTTAGGAACAGGAATGTGAATTTGCCCTGGGCAATTATTTGATGATAGATTGAAATCCTCAGGGAGAAGTGGAGGCTGCAACAGCTCCCCTCTGGGTCCAGTGCTTTTCCTTCAAGGAAGCCCTTTCCGAATCTGCAAGAGACAAATTTTTAGGTGCCTTATCTGCCCAGTTCCAGTGTGGTTAATCGCATAACCTTGGTACTCCAATTATATGTTATCATGGGCTTGTCACGGTAGCCACATTTGCCACAGGCTGACTACGGAAGATGGTAGAAGTGAGAGCCACAGTAGCGGCACAAAGTGTATGTCATATTGGAATGCTTTGCAAAGGATGATGTTCATTTCCTCTTCTCATTTAATGCTGCGAAAGCCCAAGAGACCAGAGGAGGAGTTATTTCTTTTTAATGATTAACAATGGCTGGCACTGGCAATGTTGATACTCATGATTCTCTATTTAACACGTATTTTCTTTCCTATGTAATCTAAGGGGTATCCATTTCTCCTCGTTTTTAACAAAATGTCTTTTAGCTAAAAATACTAAAATCACAAAACATGCAGCAAAATGAATGGACAGAAGAAATCTGATATTAAGCAAGATAGGTCAATCTCAGAAAAAATATTCAGGTGGAGAACCCCATTCAGGTGACTGGCATGCAGCAGTAGGTGGTCTTTCTTCCTAGGGAATGAAAGTTTACATTATAGAATGGTTGTGCAACATGGTAACCATTAGATTCTGTGCAACTCTCTAGGAGCTCGCTGATCCCCAGATTCCTAAGCTGTTACCATTTGGCAGAAAAGGCAAGGACTTAGGGGTTCCCTGGCAAAGAGCAGAGAGTAGGAAAGCCTGGCCTTGGGTACCTCATTGCACCTGGGGAGGAAGCAATCAAGGCCTTAGTTAATAACCTCACACATAACAATCTTAAATATTAGGCTCTTCTTTTATCTTCTTTTCTTTCCTCCTCTCACTCTCTCCTTTCAAAGTATGCCATGGACCTCTTTGTTCCCTTCCTACTACTGAATTGAAATCTTCGGTTTATCACTGTTGCTTTGGTACATGCTTCCTGCTCTTCCCAGCTGGGAACATGTCGAAAAGCCAAAGTAGTTCTCAGGTGAGCTGCCCTGCACCTGCATGTTACAAGCTTAAACAGCCTGCCTTTAAACACAGACAGGATGGACTAGAGTCACAAAAACCGACAGTCCGTGCAGCAGGGCAGGTACCACTGCAAATGAATTCTCACCACCTACCTCCCCAATTGCTTTTACCTTGCACTCCTGCCAAACAAACAAACAAATGAACAACAATGAGGAGGAAACACTGATGCCTGGGAGTGTAGGGGAGGGGCAGACTGTTGATAATTTAGCCAGGAGCTCAGCTCACTAGCCACTTGGGGCAGAGTGGTGTACAGTTCAACCTCGCGGATCCACAACCAGGAGTCCATTAGTTGCTATTGGATATGATCCCTTGCCTGGTCAGTTTCTCATGCCACTTGGTCAAGCTGGAGCAATGTTTCTAACGGGGCATTTCCAGTTTCGGAGACTAGAGGACTGCAGTTCCTGCCGCGTTTCCCGGGATGCAGCTCTTGGCGGCAAGCGCTTTGAAGCCAGCAATATGGCTTCCGCGCGGCAAGCTCATTTGCGCTGCTGCGTGTTCTTGGCGAATCGTCCTTCTGAGAGGAAACTCCTAAGTACAGCCGGTCGTGAATTTGGGGAGTATTCGCTGAGGCTTATGATCTGGCCAGCTCAGCAAGAGACTCGTAGGGAGTCGCTTTCCATTTGGCGCTTCTAGGATCTCTGCCTGGTGGGCAGAGGACCTGGCTTGAGGGTTGGGAAGTTGCTGGGATTCTTGAGCAGGAGCTGCATCCCACACTCTGGGATCCCCGAGATCCAGCCCATGCAGTTGGTTGCTCTGAGGTGTTACTAAATTTGCGAAACAGAGAATCTATCCTTTGCCAGGATTCCTGGAGATTTTAGGAACGTGTAGCACCTTAAATGATCATATTTCAAATCAGTTAGTTCGAAGCCTACTCATGATAAGCGGTTGGAAGTGCAGTTCTGCCTTCAGTCCCTTGCCCTTCATCTGTGGCTGTGATTTGAATTGGCGTCAGCCCCAGAGAGCCCCAGGAACCAAGACAGGCACACCTCTAAGCGCTTTCAGATAGCTCAGCCTGTAAATTTCCATACTGTCCGGGATCTTCTGGGGCTGGGGTTACTTTTGAGTCCCTCAAAGAACTTCTTTACTCATTAACTGGTGTCTCAAGCTGGAAAAACAAGTCTACAGAGACAGTGACCACCTCAAGGAAAAAGCTGCCATTATTTCACCTGTAGAAAAATGATTTGTGTTTTAAATGGGGACACGGGAGGGGAGTCTGCCCTTTCAAAGTGTTTCTAGCTCGAGGAACAAAGGTCATTGAAGTCTTATTTACAAGAATGCGAATTTGCTCTGTGCTTTTTTTTTTTCCATGTTTGTAACCACAGCCTTTATTTTATGATTGATTGAAATCCTCAGCGTGAAGTGGAGGCTGCAACAGCTCCCCTCCGGGTCCAGTGCTTTTCCTTCAAGGAAGCCCTTTCCGAATCTGCAAGAGACAAATTTTTAGGTGCCTTATCTGCCCAGTTCCAGTGTGGTTAATCGGATAATCTTGGTACTCCAATTATATGTTATCATGGGCTTGTCACGGTTGCCACATTTGCCACAGGCTGACTACGGAAGATGGTAGAAGTGAGTGCCACAGTAGCGGCACAAAGTGTATGTCATATTGAAATGCTTTCCAAAGGATGATGTTCATTTCCTCTTCTCGTTTAATGCTGCGAAAGCACAAGAGACCAGAGGAGGAGTTATTTCTTTTTAATGATTCCCAATGGCTGGCACTGGCAATGTTGATACTCATGATTCTCTATTTAACACGTATTTTCTTTCCTATGTAATCTAAGGGGTATCCATTTCTCCTCGTTTTTAACAAAATCTTTTAGCTAAAAAAACTAAAACCACAAAACATGCAGCAAAATGAATGGACAGAAGAAATCTGATATTAAGCAAGATAGGTCAATCTCAGAAAAAATATTCAGGTGGAGAACCCCATTCAGGTGACTGGCATGCAGCAGTAGGTGGTCTTTCTTCCTAGGGAATGAAAGTTTACATTATAGAATGGTTGTGCAACGTGGTAACCATTAGATTCTGTGCAACTCTCTAGGAGCTCGCTAATCCCCAGATTCCTAAGCTGTTACCATTTGGCAGAAAAGGCAAGGACTTAGGGGTTCCCTGGCAAAGAGCAGAGAGTAGGAAAGCCTGGCCTTGGGTACCTCATTGCACCTGGGAGGAAGCAATCAAGGCCTTAGTTAATAACCTCACACATAACAATCTTAAATATTAGGCTCTTCTTTTATCTTCTTTTCTTTCCTCCTCTCACTCTCTCCTTTCAAAGTATGCCAGGGACCACTTTGTTCCGTTCCTACTACTGAATTGAAATCTTCGGTTTATCACTGTTGCTTTGCTACATGCTTCCTGCTCTTCCCAGCTGGGAACATGTCGAAAAGCCAAAGTAGTTCTCAGGTGAGCTGTCCTGCACCTGCATGTTACAAGCTTAAACAGCCTGCCTTTAAACACAGACAGGATGGACTAGAGTCACAAAAACCGACAGTCCGTGCAGCAGGGCAGGTACCACTGCAAATGAATTCTCACCACCTCCCTCCCCAATTGCTTTTACCTTGCACTCCTGCCAAACAAACAAACAAATGAAAAACAATGAGGAGGAAACACTGATGCCTGGGAGTGTAGGGGAGGGGCAGACTGTTGATAATTTAGCCAGGAGCTCAGCTCACTCGCCACTTGGGGCAGAGTGGTGTACAGTTCAACCTCGCGGATCCACAACCAGGAGTCCATTAGTTGCTATTGGATATGATCCTTTGCCTGGTCAGTTTCTCATGCCACTTGGTCAAGCTGGAGCAATGTTTCTAACGGGGCATTTCCAGTTTCGGAGACTAGAGGACTGCAGCTCCTGTCGCGTTTCCCGGGACGCAGCTCTTGCGGCAAGAGCTTTGAAGCCAGCAATATGGCGTCCGTGCGGCAAGCTCATTTGCGCTGCTGCGTGTTCTTGGCGAATCGTCCTTCTGAGAGGAAACTCCTAAGTACAGCCGGTCGTGAATTTGGGGGGTATTCGCTGAGGCTTATGATCTGGCCAGCTCAGCAAGAGACTCGTAGGGAGTCGCTTTCCATTTGGCGCTTCTAGGAGCTCTGCCTGGTGGGCAGAGGACCTGGCTTGAGGGTTGGGAAGTTGCTGGGATTCTTGAGCAGGAGCTGCATCCCACACTCTGGGATCCCCGAGATCCAGCCCATGCAGTTGGTTGCTCTGAGGTGTTGCTAAATTTGCGAAACAGAGAATCTATCCTTTGCCACGATTCCTGGAGATTTTAGGAACGTGTAGCACCTTAAATGATCATATTTCAAATCAGTTAGTTCGAAGCCTACTCATGATAAGTGGTTGGAAGTGCAGTTCTGCCTTCAGTCCCTTGCCCTTCATCTGTGGCTGTGATTTGAATTGGCGTCAGCCCCAGAGAGCCCAGGAACCAAGACAGGCACACCTCTACGCGCTTTCAGATAGCTCAGCCTGTAAATTTCCATACTGTCCGGGATCTTCTGGGGCTGGGGTTACTTTTGAGTCCCTCAAAGAACTTCTTTACTCACTAACTGGTGTCTCAAGCTGGAAAAACAAGTCTACAGAGACAGTGACCACCTCAAGGAAAAAGCTGCCATTATTTCACCTGTAGAAAAATGATTTGTGTTTTAAATGGGGACACGGGAGGGGAGTCTGCCCTTTCAAAGTGTTTCTAGCTCGAGGAACAAAGGTCATTGAGACGAGGTCTTATTTACAGGAATGCGAATTTGCCCTGGGCTTTTTTTTTTCATGTTTGTAACCACAGCCTTTATTTTATGATTGATTGAAATCCTCAGGGTGAAGTGGAGGCTGCAACAGCTCCCCTCTGGGTCCAGTGCTCTTCCTCATGGAATCCATTTCTGACTCTGTAAGAGACAATTTTTAGGTGCCTTATATGTCCAATCCAGGAAATGTTTAATCTCACAGCCTTGGTTCTCCAATTATTCTTTATCTTGGGCTTGTCATGGTAGCCAGAGTTGCCACAGGCTGACTACGGAAGACGGTAACACTTATAGCCACAGTAGCAGCACAAAGTGTATGTCATATTGGGATGCTTTCCAAAGGATGATGTTCATTTCCTCTTGTGGTTTAATGCTGCCAAAGCCCAAGAGACCAGAGAAGGGGTTATTTCCTTTTAATGTTTCCCAATGGTTGGCACCGGCAACGTTGATACTCAAATGCTTCTTTATTTAGGACGAATCTTCTTTGCTATGTATTGAAAGGGGTATCCATTTCTCCTCATTTTTAAGAAAATGTCTTTCAGCTAACATAAGTAAAATTACAAATCATGCAAACAATGAATAGACAGAGAAACACCTAACATTAAGCAAGATAGGTCAATCTCAGAAAAAGTATTTTGGTAGAGGACCCCAATCAAGTGACTGGCTTATATCAGTAGGTGGTCTTTCTTTCTAGGGAATGAAAGTTTACATTATGTTGTCCATGTGGTAAGCTCATTTGCTGAGCCCTGAGGGGTTTGATAGAATTGGTAGATTTTGATAAAATTGATAGAACCATCCCGTTTGGGGCTGAGTGTCCCACAGGATCTCACTGAGATATTTGTTCCCATGTGCTACAGGAGGAAACTTCTCTGATGATGGTTGAACAGAGCACTGATCTATGAGTATGGCAGAATAGCATTAGGAGTCATTTTATCACTACATTTTATAAAAAAAAATAAATAGACCAATATATATATATATATATATATATATATATATATATATATATATATATTCCTTGATTTGGCCCTAATTCGCATAATTTTAACAAAGTTAATTGCTCAGACACCTTGGTGTTCAAGGCTGGCTGCATCTTATTCATACCAACTTTGGAGGAGCCTGATGAGGAGGTTGGAGCCAGTCACACAACATCCTGACTGCTCTCAGCACCTATCCTTTCTGATATTCTACACCTTCCTCACAAGAAAAGTAACTACTGGAGGCAGGAGGCACAGTTTATTGTGTCACTTCTGTTTGAACGTTGGGTTTTTCTTTTTCAGCTTCTACTCTTCTATGAAGTAGAACTATCTAGGAGAAAGCATACAAAGTCCTAGTTCCAGCAGGGTGAGTGTGCATTTTCTATTAATGGGTATGTTATTTAGTGTCCTTGTCCACCTACAGGTCACATGGTGGGTACATTGAGATGTAGACACATCATGGCGTGATTGGTATTATCTCTGGAAGATCACTACTAGATTGTATGTAACTAGAGTGAACATCCTTTGATAAAGAAGAGGAACCATCAACCAAAAGCCTGTTTTACATTTACTTTTATAATGGAGAAGACAGGATGGGAAAGATACTCTGACATGTTCTGCTGTATTCACACAAATACTGAGATGAAGATGTTCTTTTTCATTTTAATTTTATTTTTTTTATTGTGGGGTGTACATGTATGTTATGGAATGTACATAGTGGTTTGACAAACTGAATGAAAATTCCCATGAATGAAAAAGAAGCTATATCTATCTGTGAACAAAAACCTCCTGGAAGGAGTCTGTGTCTGTGAGACTGATGGACTGATTGGAATTTCAGTACTGTGGAGAGATTTGGATTTTGTACATTCAGAAGCTAATTACTTTATCTTGGGCTAGTTTTAGCCTTCTGGAATAGCCGTTACTTGCCCTACTCTGTATCTGAACTAACACCTTGTGCTAATAATTAAAAACCTCTTAGGCACTATTAACCTAGCAGAACACTAGCTTCCACTGATCAAGGAGCTAAGAATGTCATCAGATAGCATCACTGGCCTATAAAATAGCTCTCCCCGTGTTGTTGTACCCACCCCTCTGGGGGACTCAAATATATTTTAAAGTTGCCTTCATTTATGACTTTCTTTCTTCTGTTAAACCATAGGAACCGAGTGAAGCTGTTTCCACATTGGAAAATGGAATTTGAGGTAGCCTCAATCTGTGTTCCTAGGTCATGGTCTCTCTTAATGGCTCTAGAATAAACTATCTTGTGTGCCCTTTAAGATAGGAGGTATGGTTTTTATGTCAACAAAACCTAGCTTTACATGGGATCTGGGGACTGAACTCAGGTACTCAGGCTTGTAGAGCAAATGCTTTTACTTACTGATCAACCTACCCAGTCCAAGAAAGGAAGTTCTATAAGTGGGGAGATGAAGGTTTGTTCCTCCAAAACATGGTCCTTGGAGAATGCATCCTTCAGCTTTCAATGGACTCTTTCATGAAAGCTGCTGATTACTTTTCTTTAAAAATAAGCAACCTGAGTTGGGCAGTGGTGGCACACACCTTTAATCCCAGCATTCAGGAGGCAGAGGCAGGTGGTTGTACCTGTAAGTTCAAGGACAGCCAGAGTTACAGCAGAGAAACCCTACCTTGATAAAAAAAAAAAAGCAAACCTGGAATTTATACATGTGAGGGTTCCAAAGAATACTTATTGGTTTTCATGGCATGCTTTGTCCAAAAGCTATATTGTACCTGAGAGCTGGTATTATAGCCTGAATGCACTCTCTAGGCTGGTCAAGTGAGGGGAATACTGTCACATTTTGACCTCCAGTTTGGCAACCTCACATGAACTGAAAGGCATTCTGATGTTTACTTCCAGGGTGAACAGCCTGAGAAAGCATCCGCTGTGATCTCTGGTCATCTCTACATACTGGAGTTCTCTGTAAGTAAGTACTCAGTGTTCAAAAAAAAGGATCTCTGAGATCCTATGGAAAAACTGGTGGAGAAGATAACAAGTTGGTTAGATTATTGCAAGGATTGGAGGTATATCAATCATCCTGTGTAGTTTCAACCACAGGTAGTAGAGGCTCTTAAGTGAGATTCTAGTGATAGGATGATAGGATCTGATTTAAGAGTTGTATGGATCACTATCCGGGCAACATGTGACCACATAAAACGAATATGGGCCTCTAGAACTTTAGGCTGGCATTCTCTACTTCAGGGAAAAATACAAAGGACATAAACCACACAACTGACCAGACAAGACCTTTGAAGATTCTGTTGACTGAGGAAAGATAGCAGGTTCCTTTTAGACAATGAGTTTCTGATATTTGATGTAACTCCCTTCCAACCCTCCTCCTCCTCTTTCTTCATCGAGACAGGGTTTCTCTGTTGTAACTCTGGCTGTCCTGGAACTTAACTCTGTAGACCAGGTTGGCCTCGAACTCACAGAGATCCACTTTTTTCTGCCTCCCGAGTGCTGGGATTAAAGGCATGCACCACCAATGCCTGGCTCAAACCCTTTTTCTTAACTCTCATCTCTTTCTAAATATTTTACATTTAAATTTTTTGAGAACTTTGTACTGGACTATTGTATCTACATTACTCATGCCACTCTCTCAAATTCTGCCTGTGTTGCCCCACCCCATCCCACCCCCAAATTCACAGTCTTTTCACCTTTCGTTTCTTAATCGTGAGTTGTGAATTAACTGATATTGTGACTCTCCAGCATAAAAATAAGGACACATTTAAAGCTGCTGCAAAATTTTAAGAGCATTGATGTTGAAAGGGATGATGATGTCTGCTCCATGCTTAAAGGCTGAAGCCAATTTCTCCACACTCATTTACTCTTCGAGACATGCCAAGAAACCTGAAAAAAATTAATATCATTGGGGTTAGGGAGATGGCTCAGCAAGCATCTTAGTTACCTTTCCTTTCATTATGACAAAATATCCCGACAAAAGTCAATCAAGAAAGGAAAAGTTTATTTTAGTTATAGTTGAGCGACACGGTTCATCGTAGCAGAAAAATCAAGGTAGAGCTCAAGGCAGCTGGTGCCATTGCATCTACAGATAGGCAGAAAAGAGCGGTGAATGGTAGTACTCAGCTCATGTTTTCCATTTATAGAGTCCACGATCTCATTAGACTCAGGAATGGTACATCTCACATTTAGCTCAGGTCTTCCTCCTCAGTTAACGTAATAAAGAAAATGGCCCATAAGCATGCCCTGAGGCTAACATCCAGTTAAATGGATAACTGTTGCTAACCAAAAGAGAGGTTAAAGTGCTTGCTATTTGCATGAGGACTTAAGTATCGTTCCCCTGCAGCCAAGTAAAAGCCAGGTAGGGTTGAGCTTATCTCTAATTCTAACACTGGAGGACTGAGGTGGATAGATGCAAAGGCACCATGTTTTAGACAGTATAGACAATGGATCCATGTTCAGTCACAGGGACTGTTTCAAAATAAATAAGTAGGTAAATAAATACATACATAAACAAATACATATGTAAATAAATAAGTTACCAAACTGGTTGAGGAAACCCTGCATAGTCAGTCTCTGGGAAACACACAGGAAAGGTTACCCCCATATAAACATGCACATAAACACACAAACTACATACACAAAGTCTAAGCAATTACATGCATGTCTATGTATTTTCCACCACAAAAAAAAAGAAGAAAGAAGGAAGGAAGGGAGAGAGGAAGGAAGGAAAAAAGGAAGAAAGAAAGGAGAATGATGGCTGGCTTGCCTCTGGTATAAGAAACTCAGTATTTCAGCATAAACCTCTTACACTATGTGACATTAGTCTAAGCAAAAGTCAAAGGAAAAGGCTACAGACACACTGACAATGCATTTTTCAGAGTACTATCTCCTAAATTACAGAGAGGGATTGAAACTAGACTGAATGCTAGACTGGAGAGGACGAAGGTTGTTGACTAATAGCAAGAAACTATGTGAAAAGTGGCAGGTTATCTTAACGGAGTGGATAGCTTAGATCTTCTGAAAACTCTGAGGAGGCCTGCTGAAAGGATGATCCATGTTCCTGACAGTGAGGGCACTGTGGTCAGCCCTGGGCCCGGGTGCTTCCCAAGGTTTGCATCTAATGATAAAGTTCCTAATTTAGTTTCCCTGTAGGGTCCTGGTACCCTGAGGGGGCACCGTGGCCTCCAAATGTAATGTCTCAATCTGGGGAGAATAAGGAGCATATGGGGTGTGTAACCTTCCCAGGTCAGATGCCTAGAGTTAGGCTGAGAGGCCCATCTCTGTTCAGAAGTAGCCATGATGGTAGTCAACCATCTTGGATTCTGGTGGCAAGTCATTGCTGGTTTTTGTTTTTGTTGTTGTTGCTGTTTTTTTTTCCTCTCCCCTTATCAGAGGGAGTGGACTTGGAATAAGGGTACCTTGGTATTTGTTCAGGGTGCAGTACCGCCATCCAGTGGAACTGTTTTTGCTGTTCTTGCCAATGTAGTTTTCCTCAGAGGTCTGCAGAATAGGGAAACAGGGAAAGAAGGGAGATTCTAGTCCAAACAGTGGGAGGAAAGAGACTCCGGCAGGCTTGCCAGCCTTAGGGGAAGCCAGGGTCCAAGTAACCCATGTGAGATGCCGTTAGTGCCAGCTCCTGGGGCAGACAAGGCTCTGGAGCACCAATATAGGAAGTACAGGCTTGGAGATCCTGTGTCGGCCATGTCTGGCAAAGCTGAGAGGAGCTCCCTTTCCAGGAGTCATCACATGGGTCTCAGATACATGGACAGGTTGCTTGACTCCTTTGTGTCCTCCTGGCAGCAAAGAACAGAGTCTGCCTGAGTGTCTGTGGCCACACACTGCGTCCCCGGTTGTTGTTTGTTTTTCCTGCCTTACCTGTTCTCATTCCCTGGAACCAGATATTGTACCAGGGACAGTGGCTTCTCAGTAGCTTGGGGTGAAATGCCATGCAGAGGTCATTTACTTGTAGGTACTTCCTTAGTTCCTTCCTTCTCTTCATTTGTCCCTCCCTTCCTCCCTCTCTTCCTTCCTTCCTTCCTTCTTTTCTTTCTTCCATCATTTCTTCCTCATTTACTTACTGATATCCTCAGCCTACTCACTTTGCTTCCTTGTCTTCTGTTTCTTCCTTTCTTCCATTTTGTTTCATTTGAGTTCTTTTTGCTTCCGTTTGATTTTTGTTCTCCTTCAGGATGGCTGCAGGCAGAGTTGAGTATCATCTATCTATCAGCCAAGAGTTCAGCTATAAAAATATATCCAAAGCATAATTTAAGGATGAAGGGAGTTACTGCAAGCGAAGTAGGCACTTGGAACATACTGGTTGTGTGAGCCTATTGTGTAAATATCAGCAAGGAATAGAAGGCAGTATTGAAGGCATGGAGAACACTACCAGAGGCAGCCTCAGTCATGGAAGCAAGGTGGAGGTGAGGTGTAAGATGCCACATGACCAAGTTTCACTACCTGAGCCTTCCTGGAAAACCAAATAGCAACAAACCTTACAAAAAGGCAGGTCAGGACTCTTGAGGGTTGCTCTTCAGTAGTCCACAGTATTTGAGATTCCCAGAGAATACCCAGGGTCAAGGTCAAGAAAAGTTTCTTTGTCCATTCCCAGGTGACAGCTGCCCTATTAGGAAACTGGTCTGTGATCAGTTTGTAATATAATGTGTATACTAGGGCCCAACATAGACAGGGGGCAGAAGATGAAGCTGTGATTTCTCGACTTACATTGACCTATGCAGATCTTCTCTGCTGAGACCTGGGGTTTGAAGATCTTAAAGAATGAAGTGGACTACAGTCCAATGATGCAGACAGCTTTACTTCAGTTTCAGTGTGCTTTTATACATGAATGTAACAAAGAAAACAGTGATCCAAAGAAGATTGTTTTTGATAATAAAAAAACATGTAAATAAACTCCAGTAAGAGCCTACTAACTATTAACAGAGCAGCCTCTTTCCTACCACTTTCTCTAGGCAAACCAATTCAAACACAGTTGCCTAGCACATACTGCAGATTATATCTGGGAAAGTACGAAAGCAAGGCAGAAGGCCACATCCAGTTTCAGAGTACATTGAGAACAGCATTCAGAATATCCTTTCACCAGACTGGGTTCTATAGCTATGCTCTGGCATCCAGCAAGAATAAACATGCCTTAGAGAGTGAATGCAAATGTTTATCATTTGCACTCAAATGGAGGCACAAAATCTCATCCAAGAACAATCTAGGGAACGAAATACACGTGAGGTAAAAGGCCCTCTGCCCTTTTTCTTGGAGCCTTTCTCACAGTTCCCCAAGGCATTTTTCACCATGTGTCATTCCTTTAGCCATATTCCAACAATGGTTCAAGTCAACTGGGAGTGAGCTGGTATTTCTCCTCCTCCTCCTCCTTCTCCTTCTCCTCCTCCTCTTCCTCCTCCTTCTCTCCTCTCTCTCTCTCTCTCTCTCTCTCTCTCTCTCTCTCTCTCTCTCTCTCTCTCTCTCTCTCAATTCTTTGTGTTTCCTCTACATTGGAAACAAGGTACAGAGCTGTTGCAGAGCATCCTGCCTCTAGAAGTTGTATAACACAGCTATTAAGTTCAAGCCTGGAAAGGGTATCAGTGTGGACTGTAATCCCTATGAAGTCCCAGCTCTCAGCAGAAGTGGGTGCATTTGGCAGAAAGTCCTGGGATCAAAGAGGGCATGCATACAGCCTTATGAGGAGGTGGGTGTCTTTGCCTATGATATGCTGCTCAGGACACTGAGCTGGAAAGTGTGTGTGTGGAGGGTAGTAGGACCAGTCCATATGTGCAAGTGGCCGTGGGCCAGTGAGATGTTGGATCAGGCCAGTCACAAGAGAGGTTAATTTCCATCCTGAGAAAGGTTCCCTAATCTGGGTGTTTGTAGAGATGGAGAGTATGGAAGGACTGACAGTGTTGTCTGGAGGAGAAAGGGAGAGAGCCCTTTTATTCCTCTGGGCATTACAGGAAGTCTCTAAAGTAAGGTGGTGGGGCTTTTTGGGTTCAGTTACTAAGGCCATAAAGGCTTCCTGTTTGGTAGTATAAAGCATTTTTTACTAAATGCACTAAAAAGCATTTTTCCAAGGGAAAGTGGTAATTTTCCAAGAATCCAGTGAGGTCCACCCTCCCTGGATACCCATGGCATGATATTAATGTTAGTGTGTGAGTGTGTGTGTGTGTGTGTGTGTGTGTGTCCACTCATAGTGACAGGCACATGAAAAATGCATTTCTTCTCCTGACACCTACACTCACTTTGTTCTTGGCCATGTGTCCAGCTCCCTGGGAGAAAAGATGATAAAGTTGTGGGTTTCTTTTGAGTATGGCCCAATTACAGCACAAAAGGTGGACACCCTGGGGACACCCTGCTGATGTGCTGGTGCGGGACTGGTATCATGGCAGGACCCAAGAGGACTGGGTTCTCTGAAATGTGTCTAGGTGCCTGCCCTTCTGTCTATGTAAATCCCATCAGAGAGCCTCCTTTGCATCTATGTATCTATGGTAGGTTTCAGACACATGTTCCTGGCTGCATGTACATGGCAAATAAAGGTCCATGTACAGGAGAGACTCTGTGACCTTTGAAGAAGGAAAACAGTGACTATATCTTGACTAGCAATGGCTGTACAGAAAAAGGATATTAACTGTATGCATGCAATGAGATCATAATGTTTTTTGAGAATGCCCAAAGAGATAGTTTGCAGCCACGCCCAGGTAGGCTGGTAGCAGCTGGGATGGACTTACAGTTCTTTTGCTATTTTCTAGTCCCCAGATGAGGGTCCCTGAGAGCGTAATCTTTCAGCGGAGGGTGAGGGGCCTCAACAGAAAAACTCATGTGAACTTTGAAAGATGGCCGACAATCATTTGAATGCAAAGACAGAGTCCTGGAATGCACAAGTTGGGGTCTCTGGACAAGAAAACCAAAAAGCTTGGGTGACAAATGGCCTTTCTACTTTGACTCCTGTCTGTGGCTGAAGATCCGGGGGTCTCAAAATGAAAAATGTGTACTTTTTTTTCTCGGCACAAGTCCCCTTCTGCCAGGTACAAATCCATTGATGGTCCTAGGCCCTGTGTGAGTAGGTGGCGTCTCCATTGTGCAAACTTCCCATCTTCTTCTTTGTCCTATGTACTCTCCTTGTCAGGAGCCTGGTATGTGAGGGTTAGGAGATGGGGTCAGGCAACCTTGAACTTGAAGCATTGTTGTGGCATGGATATAGGGTGTCTGCACACCCATGAAAGGCCTGGGTACTATATGGGTTATGCATAAAACTCAGCATCAAGATTCCTGCTTAGGGTCCTGTGCTTGTTCGCCAGTTACTGTATTCCTGACAGGCTATGACAGGAACCATGCTCAGCACTGGGTCCAGTTTCTGCTGAAGGTTTGATTCTGTAGCTTCTCCTGACTCTTGCTTGTCATTTCAGGGTTCCCAAACTAGTTTTCCCTGTTTGGTCCTTAGGCCTTGGCAGTATGTCATACCTTTGTGGTTAAGTGTCTCAATACAATGGGATTGATGACCCAGTGGAGTCTGTGAGCTTTCCCCCTGAAGTCAGGATCTATATATATAGTAAGGCTCCAAGGCCAATCTCTGGTCAGAAGAGGTCAAGATTGAATTGAGACATCTTGGAGTCTAATGATAAATTGATGACTTTTTTTTTTCCTCAGAGAAGGGCGGAGGGAGAGAGCCTAGAAGAAGGGGAGCTTACCGTTCATGGGGCAATACTGCCATCAAGCGGGATTACTTTCCTGTTCCTGTCAACACCTCGAATGTGCCCTCTTTCAGCAGGTCTGAGGGAGGGGAGTGGGGAATAAATGGGGACTCTGGTCCAAAGACTGAAGTAAAGGGGGCTCCAGCCTGTGTGTCAGTCCTGAGATAATCCAGGATCCAGGAGACAAATGGGAACCTCATCAATGCTAGCCTTGGCGTCTTCCTATGTCCCCGGACAATAACCAGAGCTATGGCGGAAGGATAGGCTTCGATTCCCTGTGGCAGCCATGTTCATCATGGTGGAGACAAGCTCTCTGTCTCGGAGTCAGCATTCTTGGAGCAGATATGTGGGCAAACTGCTTGTGACTCCTTCATATACTCCTAGCATCAAGAGTAGAGTCTGTCCATGGGCTGTGGTTGCCTCAGGGTCCCCATATTGATGATTTTCTTTTCCAAACTCTTCACCTATACTCACCCCTATATCCTGGAATCAGATTCTGCCCTTGGGCTTCTGGTGTCTGTTCATGGGTTTGAGGATTCCCAGAAATCCCATCAAGAGGTTATTTATTTATCTGTTAGACCTTCATTCCTTCTTTCCTTTCTTCCTCCCTCCCTCCCTTCTCTCCTTCTTCCCCCACACCCTGCCCCCCATTCTGACATCATCAGTCTGTCTCTCCTGGTTTCCTATCTTTTCTGTATTTGGACTTTTTGTTCCCTCTGTGCTTTCGCTGTCTTCAGGAGTTCTGCAGGTAAGGTGCACGGCCTGTAACTGTCAGCCGTAGGTTCACCAGGAAAACCAGGAGTCCAGCACAACCCAAGGGCTTGGGAAATAATGGCAAGGGTGGGATGCATGTTGGGCATTCTAGTTGTGTGAGCCAACCGAACATGTAGGAGAAAGGAGCAGAAGGCAGTGTCCTTCCTTAGGGTGAATCTGAGTCAAGCAAGAAGGTTGATGTGAGACAGGAAAGGTACCGCGTGGACTGAGTTCACTACCAGTGCCTCATTGGCCAAATCCAGTACCCGCAAAATGGATTTTTCCAGTAGGTCACTCCTCTTGGAGGCTTCTCTTTCTTAGGTCAACTTGCTCAAGAGTGCCAGAGGATATCCAGGATCGAGGTCAAGAAAGTACCCCCAGCCCATGATGGCTGCCTAAAGTGAGAATCATATCTGTCATCAACCAGAGGAATTATGGGTAGAGTGAAGCCCAACTTTAGCAAGTAGTGGAGGATGACTATGCTTTTTCTTGATTGACAGTGATCTGGTGTGTGTGTTTGTGTGTTAGTAAGTACACTCTGGGGATGTCAGCTACAGAAGAAGGGAGGCCATAGAAGACCCAGAAACCATGGCAAAACTTCTCACCTCTAGTAGAAATGGAAGACAGATCTAGGTTCAAACACAGAAGGGCTGTTGGTCTGTCATTAAACCCCTTAGGGACCCTGATGTTAAACCCCTTGGAGCCCCAGCCCTCAGCTGAAGTACAGGAGGGAACATCTGGCAGGTAGAGCTGGAATCACCGAGGTGTGCCATCTGATCTTGTGAGATGGTGGTTGTCTTTGTTTATGACATGGTGGCTTGGACCTTTGCTTGAATGTATGTGGAAGGTTCTAGAACCAGTCCGTAGTTCTGGGAGGCCCCAGGCCAGTGAGCAGTCAGAGCAGGCCAATAAGGGAATTCAATTACCACCATCAAAAGTGCTCTTCACCCTTGGCCTCTGCATCTGCTCCCAACAGCTGCTGGAGGAAGCCTTTCTGATCATGATTGGGCTAGTCACTGATCTATGAGCACAGCAGAATATCATTAGCAATTGTCTCCAGGCTCTCCAGTCTAAGGTTCTCTGCTAGCCCTGAAATGTCAGGCATGGGCTGGTGTTCTTATAGAACTCCTAAAAGTTAGAATGAGTGTATGTGTGTGTTTGTTTGGGAATCTTTGACCCTTTTACCTGCTCCTGGAGTTCTTTTTCTCCTGCTGTGTTGCCTTGTTCAGCCTTGATGTAGGCCCAGCCTGTTCCATCTTGGTATGCCCTGTCTTAGTGGTAACTCTGGGAGGCCGGCTCTTTTCTGAGGGGAAGTAGGGGCTGGGTGTGTGTGAAGGGGGTGGATCAGCATGTGGAGGTGGGAGGAATGAAGGGAGGGGCGGATGGGGGTTGGGATGTAGTATATGAATATTACATGAGAGAAGAAAAAATATATAATATTTTTTTAAAAGAGCTCTTTTCAGCTGGAGTTTGGTAGAGATGGAGTGTGTGAACGAACAGACCTGGCTGTCTGGAAGACAAAGGGCAGAGTCCTTTTTCTTCTAAGTAGTATAGACTTTCTCAACAACGAGGAGGTGGCTCTCTGGAGTTTCATTTCTGTACTCTCTATGGATCAGACCCGATCCCCAGTGTCAAGATGCCAATCAAGGGACCTGAATATATATGCCAGCTAGATTACTTCTGACAGGATGATTGGTGCTATATTCAGCCCTAGGAACAGTTCCTGCCCTAGATTTTGTTTCTGTGGTATCTCCTGAATCCTGAATCAAGTAATGGGGTTCCCAACATAGTTTTCCTGTATAGTCTGTATGCCTTGACGTTGCTTGTGGTAGACTTTCTCACTGTAGTGTCACTGAGGACTCTTTGGGTTTGGTGACCTCCCAGAGAGAATCCCTAGAGTATGGCACCAAGCCAGAAGAGGCCAAGATTGAACTCCACCATTTTGGAGTCTGGTGACTGAAGTTTTTTTGTTTTTGTTTTTTTGTTTTTTTTTCCTTCAGTGAAGGGCGGAGGGAGCGAACCTGGACTCCTTGGGATGCTCGGTGCAATACTGCCATCAAGCGGAAGTGGTTTCGTGTTCCTGCCAACACCTCAGTTTGCTGTTACTCAGCAGGTTTGGGGGTGATAGAGTGACTCAATGTAGGTAAACTGAGGACCCTGGGGAAAAGGAAGGGTGTATGTGGCTTCCCCACACCCACCTTTGGGCAGAAAAGTCCAAGATTGAATTCAGCCATCTTGGAGTCTAGTGGCAAGTTGTTGGCTTTTTTTCTTCAGAGAAGGGCAGAGGGAGAGATCCTAGAACACGGGTAGCTTAGCGTTTATGGTGCAATACTGCCATCAAGCGGGTTTACTTTCCTGTTCCTGCCAACACCCTATGTGCTTTCTCTCAGCTTCTCTGAGGGGAAGGGAGTCAGGATGCATGGGGAATCTGATTCCAAGACAGAGATGAAGGAGGCTTTACCCAGCCTTCCAGACCGGGGGTAATCGAGCTTCCAGGTGACGTGTGGGAGCACTCTCTAGCCAACCCAGGAGGCTCGCCAAGTCCCAGAGCAGGAGCCACAGCGATACAGGAAGTGCAGACTTGGATTTCCTGTGACACCTATGTTTGTCGGAGTGTGGAAGAAGATGCTTACCAAAAGTCAACTGCCTTGGAGCAGATATGTATCCTCCTACCTCCAGCCATCAGGAGCAGAAACAGCCCAAGTAGCGGTGGGCACAACAGGGTTTATGACTTCGCGAGGGTTTTTTGAACCCTCACCTGTACGTATCACTCATTCCTGGAACCAGATAACCGCCTTTGCAATTCTGGCCTCTGAGCATGGGTTTGAGGATCCCCAGTGAAAGAAAAGTGCAAAACAGGCAACAGGGTCTCAGGCAAGAGGTTTATTGGGGTGAGGTGAGATGCGGAGTGTCCGCTTCCGGGTGGAGGGAAGAAGAAAGAGAGGTGGGGGAGAGACAACAGAGAAAGGTGGTGGGGGGGGGAGAGAGAGAGAGAGAGAGAGAGAGAGAGAGAGAGAGAATACACACCAGAGAGAGGGGTCCAAAGAGGAGAGAGAAAGGCCAAAGAGGAGGAACCGGAAGCCCACTAGAATCATATGGGACTGATGATGCAGGACAGATACCTGTCTGGGGGCAGTTATAGGGGTGATACCTGGCCAGAGGGTGGGGAGTGTCAGGAGCATGGTGGATTGGAGAGCTCCAGGGAGGGAGCTCTGGCCAGTTCACAACACCCAAAAATTCCACCAAGAGGTCACATATTTGTCAGTCCTTCTTCCCTTCCTACATTGCCTTCTTTCCCCCTCAGCCCAGCTTCCCTCCATCCCTTCTTTCTTACCTATTCTCTCTT
This sequence comes from Cricetomys ansorgei, assembly GCA_026225945.1. Lineage (NCBI taxonomy): Eukaryota > Metazoa > Chordata > Mammalia > Rodentia > Nesomyidae > Cricetomys > Cricetomys ansorgei. Next base: position 10,487,167 of record JAMJFZ010003268.1, read on the forward strand.
TTCACTTCTTCCCTCAATCCCACACTCACATCCCCATTCTTTTCTCTCTGCTTCATTTTCTGTTCTTTCAACACACTTGTAAAAGACATGTTAGTGTGTGTGTGTGTGTGTGTGTGTGTGTGTAAAACTGCATGCCTTCTCCTGATATCTATACCGACTTTGTCCTTCTCCGTGTGTTCAGATCATGAAGAGAAAACAAGATGAGGTTGTTGTAGATTTGAGTTTGGCCCAAATGTGACACAAAGGGACTGCCTGAGAAAGGGTGCTGGTGTGCTGGTGTGGTGAGGGCATCCTGGCAGGAGCCAAGAGGACTGGCTTCTCTGAAATGTGTGTAGGTGCACTTTGGTCTCTGTACATACCATCAGAGAGCCTTCCTGTGTGTGTGTGTGGAAAGATACAGACATCTGTACCTGGGTTTGTACTCGTGGTAAAGAAGGGTCCATGCACACGATGGACTCTGGGCCCTCTGGAAAAAGGAAATAGTGGCAAATATCTTGACTCGCTGTATGGGGTAGAGGGAACTATTGTTTACCGACAGTGACATCATGTCCTCTGCGAATGCCTAAAGAGATGGTTTGGAGCCAGAGCCCAGGACTCAGGCTGGTAACAGCTGGGATGGAGTAACAATTCTTCTTTTGATATCTTCTAGTCCCCAGAGGAGAGTAGCTGGGAGTCTCATCTTTCATCAAAGGCTGAGGTGCCTCAGCACAAAAATTCATGTGAGTTTTGGAAGATGGCCAACAGATCCTGAAATATACAGGTTGGGTTCTCTGAACAAAGCCAAGGGATTTGGGTCACATTTGTCCTGTCTACTCTGAATTATGTCTGTGGCCCGAGGAACTGGAGCACTCAAAATGGATACTATCTATGTGCTTTTTGTCCTCTGTGCAACCTGGCCTCTCTTTCTGTCCGGTACAGATGCATTGCTGGTCCTACAGCCTGCATGGGTAGGTGGTTGTCTTGCTTATGTCGCTTGCCTATCCTCTTGTGTCCTATACACTCTCCCATGCAGGAGTATGGTGTGTGAGTTTTGGGAGAAGGGATAAGGTTACCAGGAACCTGAAGCTTCATTGTCTCATGGTTATCCAGTGTTTGCACAACCATGGTGTGTATGGACACATCCTGGTTACCCTTGCCCTACAGAGTTGAGATGCTGAGGCTCCAGCACACATGTGCCAGTTACAGTGTTTCCACTGGGCCATGGGGGCAGGGGTGCTCAACTCTAATTCCCAGTTGCTGCCCAAAGTTTTGTTTCTGTGGCTTCTCCTGACTCTTGTACCTAGTGATGGGTTTTTCCAATTTGTTTTCCTTATGCTGTTTACACCTTGAGGATGTGACATGTCCTTATGGTGGACTGTCTCAATAGGCTTTGAGGAGCCTGGAGCAGGTCTATAATCTCCAGGAAGGATCAACATCTAAGAGCTCTAAGACCCATCTCTGGCCTGAAAGGACAAGAATGAACTCAACCATTTGTAGTCTAGAGGCCAGCTGTTGCTTTTTTTTCTCTCAGAGAAGGGTGGAGGGAGAGGCCCTGGAAGAACGGTGACTTGTGCAATACTGCCATCAAGCGGAATTGCTTTCCTGTTCTTACCAACACCTCAGTGTGCTGTTTCCCAGCAGGTCTGGGGGTGAGTGAGGATGCATGGGGATTTTGGCCCCAGGACTGAAATGAAGGAGGCTCTAGCCAGCCTTCCAGTCTTGGGGTTACCCAGGGTGCAGGTGACCTGTGGGGGTGTTCCCTTGCCAGCCCCTGTGGCTCGTCTTGCCTTAGAATGATAACTGGAGCTGCACAGGAAGTACAGGCATGGATTTCCTGAGGCAGCCATGTTTTTCGGGGTGTGAAGGCTCTCTCTGCCCTAGAGTCAGCATCCTTGGAGCAGATGTGGGCTACCTGCTTGTGAATTTCATCGCCTCCTACCACCATCAAGGAGCAGAGACAGCAAAATAGCCACTGGCACAACTATGTCCCCAGCTTCATGATCTGTTTGAACCCCCATCTGTACTTGTCCCTCATTTCTTGGAACCAGATACTGCCTTTGTAATTCTGGCCTCTGTTCGTGAGCTTGGGGATCCCGTGAAATTCCACCAAGAGGTCACATGTTTGTCCGTTCTTCTTTCCCTTCTCATTCCCATTTTTTCTCTCTCTGAATCTATGTTCCCTCCATCTCTGCCTTAGTTCCCACTCTTTTTTCTTTTTTTGCTCCCTCCATCCATCCCATGATGACATCACGAGCTTGTTCTCTCTGCTTCATTTCTTGTGCTTCCAGTATACTTGTAGTATGAAAGACATGTTGTGTGTGGATGTACAAATCACATTCCTTGATACATGGACATCGTCCTTCCTCCAAGGAAGGCTCCAAACTCATCTCTGGCCAGAAGAGACTAAGATTGAATGCAACCATCTTGGAGCCTAGAGGCAAGATGTTGGCTTTTCTTTTTCTTTTTTTTCCCCCTGAAAGATAGTTGAGGGCTGGACACTGAAAGAAGACTACCCTTGCATTCTTGGAGCAATACTGCTATCAAGCGGAATGATTTTCCTGTTCCTGCCAACACCCAAGTGTGCTGATTCTCAGTAGGTCTGAGGGTGGGGAAATGAGGAATGTAAGGGGTACCTGGTTCCCCAGTTGAAGGGGGTACCCTTTAGCAGTCCAGGCGATGGGCATCACTACTGCCAGACTCAGAAACTTGCTATGCTGCGGAGCAATCACCAGATCTACACGTCAAGTATAGGCTTAGATTTCCTGTGGCAGCCATGTTTGTCAGGGTGTGGAGAGGCTCTATGTCCAGGAGTAGCAATCCTTGGAGCAGATGTGTGGGCAACATACTTTCCAGTCCTCCATGTCCTCCTTCTGTTAAGGACAGGTGAAGCGCCTCTGGGCACAACAGGGTCCCAGCTTCATGATTATTTTTCGACCATCACTTATACCCACTCCTTATTTCCTGGAATCCAACACTGCCCTTGTGATGTGAGCTTTGGGATCCCCATAAATTCTACCGACCGTTTGCCCATTTCTCAGTCTTTTTGTCTTTCTTCACTCCTTTCTCAGTCCATCCTTCCTACATCTCTCCATTCTTTCCTATTCTTTTTTGCTCCCTCCCTCCTTCCCATGCTAACATGCTCAGTCTGTCATCTCTACTTCATTTTTTTGTGGCTTCTTGCTTTTCTGTCTTTTCTGTCTTTTGACATTCCAGGTGAGTGAGTAGGAACAAGGAGCGGAAGGCAGTGTCCTTCCTTGGGATGAAGCTGACTTGAGCAAGGAAGGTAGATGTGAGACAGGAGAGGTGTCATGTGCACCAGTCACAGAGCAGTAACTCCTTGGCCAAACCCAAGAGCTTCAATCTGCCTTATAAGGAGGCATTCATCTAGCAGGCTGTTGGTTTTTCATGGGTGCAGAGTTGCCGAGTGAGTGGTGAACGGAGACACTCATCCAAGAAACAGACTCTGGGGATAATGCCTCATGATGCGAATCAGTTTATTGTGAAAGAAAAACAGGTTTTTATGGAGAAAGCAGGGTGGTTCACAAGGGAGAAGCCCAATGGCTATGTCTATGCTTACTAGACATTTTAATCAGCCTATCTAAAGCTTGTGAATCAGAGTGGGAGGGGTAAGGTCGGTGAAGGCTCAATCATCTAATAGCTTCTATGTAAAGACTCTAGCCTATCCTTATAGCCGATGCTGGTGAACAAGGTAACCACAAAGACAGAGGAAGTGGAAGCATGGCCTTGGCAGGGGCTTTCCCAAGTCTCGGGCTCCACCTGTGTGCCAGGAACCGCTATTTTAAAGGGCCATGCTATTTTCCGCAGGCCGGGGTACATGCCTCTGCAGGAGTGCCAATGTCCAATGTCCGCCGTTCTCTCCTGTCATTGGGATCCCTTCAACTCCACAGCACACCATTTCTCTTTAGGCCACCTTGCTTTAAGAGTCCCGTAGGATTCCCAGTGTAAATCTCAAGAAAGGTTCCCTCCTTCCATGTGATGACTGCCTTGAGTGGGAAGCTGATCTGTGCTCAACCAATGGAATTGTAGCTAGATATGGTAAAGAAAAGTGCACAACACCAAAAAACAGCAGGGTCTCAGGCAACAGGTTTATTGGGGTGGGGTGAGACAGGAAGTGTCCGCTTCTGAATGGGGAAGGAGAGAGGGAGAGGGGAGAGGGGAGAGGGAGAGAACAGAAGAAGGGGGGAGAGAGAGAGACAGAGAACAGATGAAGAGGGAGGGGGAGAGGGAGAGGGGACAAAAGAGGAGAGAGAGGAGAGAGAAAGGCCAAAGACAGGGAGAGAGAGGACCAAAGAGGACAAGCCCAGAGCTCACTGGGATTACAGATGGTGCAGGACAGGTACCTGTCTGGGGCAGGTACTGCCCCTGTACCTGCCCAGAGGGTGGGGAGCATCAGGAGCTTAGGGGATGGGCGAGCTCCAGGGAGGGAACTCTGGCCAATTCACAACTTACAGCACGTACTGTTGTGCCTAGTTTCGAAATCCCCCTTCTCAAGTACTACCAGGAGACCACCAGTTCTGATGCAAAAGCATGGAGCAGTTATTCTGCAGAGCAAACCAATACATTGGGTCCTGACACCAGGCAAAATGACCTACCCTGAGCAAGCTTCCTATATGGGTTTTTTAAGTGAGCAGGGGATCTCTCTGATTGGTCAGAACCCAGCCCCTGGATTGGCTCGTTAAATGTTATGAGGAAACAAGGATTTCTGGGAAAGTGAATCCTTGCCATTCAACAGATTTCTGGGAAAGCTTGTACTTGACATTAAACCAAGGAGCGATTAATGCCTTTACCACTAGGGGCGCTGGCTTTTTGGAACCACTTTCGTCAGATGGTGAAGGAATAGGCTGTGGTTCACTTCCACCTGAGTATAAGGTGGATGTATGAGTTTGTATACTAGTGTTTGAATTTTGAGGGTGTATTTTGAATAGGAAGCATGGTCATAGAGTTGCAGACACCCTGGGCTAGTATCCTGCCTCTAACAGTTGTTGATAGCAGCATTAACTAGAAATATTAGATTGCTCTTGGTCTGAATTATAACCCCTTTATGGACCCAGTCCCCAGCAGAAGCTCAGGCACATCTGGCAGGAAATTCTGGGGTTACAGAGGCCTGGCATACAGTCTTGTCTGGATAAAGGTGTCTTTCCCTATGATATGCTGCTTGAAACCTTAAGTTGCCAAGTGTGTCTGTCGAAGGTACAAGTTCCAGTCCCTAGGTGTGGGAGGCCTCAAGACAGAAGCTGGAGCTAGCAATCACAAGGGGAATTTGAAAACACTTGACAGGGATAGCTGGGGAAAAAATTGGCAGCCATCTTTTTCCTTCACAGAAAGTCTCAACAATGAGGAAGTTGGCCTCTGCAGATTCTGAGATTAAGGACAAACAGGCTTCCTGTTGGGTAGTGAAAAGTAATTCCCAAGCAAAGGAATTAATTCAAATAATCAGGTGAGTTGTATCTGTCCTGTATACCTGTGGAATGAAATTTGTTAGTGTGGGGCTATGTCTGTGTTATTGTGTGTGTGCTAACGCACAGTCACAGCTTGGTGGATAAAAACATTCCTTCTCTTGACGCCCAAGTTCACTTTGTCCTTGGAAATGTGTAGAAATCCCTGAGAGAGAGGGCTATGTAGGAACGCTGTGGTTTCTTTTGAGATTGCCCCTAATTCGGTTCAAAGGGACTGTGTGAGGGAAGGGTGCTGGTGTTCTGATAGAGTCCTGGCAGCCCGACCGTAGCCAAGGGGACTTGGTTCTCTGGAATCTGGGTCTAGGTGCTGTTCAGTTTGTGTATATCCCACCATAGGATGGATGCATGTGGTAAAGAAAGGGTTGTGTGCAAGAGGGACTGGTACATAGTGGCAAGTATCTTGACTGGCAATGGCTGTGCGGGAAAGGGGGATCGATTGGTTGAAGACAGTGAAATCATAATGGTTGCTAGGCAAGCCCAAAGAGATGAGTTAGCATCCCAACCGAGTGCCTGAAAGGCAGGTAACAGCTACTATGAACTAAAGATCCTTCTTTTGATATTTTCTAGTCCTTCAGTCAGAATCCTGAGAAGTCTAATCTTTCATCAGAGGTTGAGGATAATTCCAGCCATAAATTCATGTGAGATGTGGAATATGATTGACATCATCCACCACAATGCACAGACAGACATGGTGCTTCTGCCTTGGGATTGAGACATGTGGTGTCTCTCAATATACTGGGATTGAAGAACCTACCTACTCTGACAAAATCCATACAGTTAAGTCTCCAAGGCCCATCTCTGGCAATAATAATCCAACATTGATCTAAGCCAGTGGTTCTGAACATGTGAGATCACGACATCTTTTTGGGGTCAAGCAACCCTTTCAACAGGGTCCCCTAATATATCCTGCAAATCAGATATTTACATAAGAGTAGCAAAATTACAGTTAGAAAGTAGCAATGAAAATAATTTTATGGTTGCTGGTCACTACAATCATACAATTAGGAAGATTGAGAGAGAAACACTAGTAAGTCATCTTGGAGACTAGAAGCAAGTTGTTGGCTTTTGCTTTTTTTCTTTCAGAGTATGGCAGAGGGAGAACCTTGGAGAAAGGGTACCTTTGCATTGTCAGTGCAATACTGCCATCCAGCGGAATTACTTTCCTGTTCCTGCCAACATCCCAGTGTGCTGATTCTCAGCAGGACTGAGGGAGGGGAAGTGAGGACTGCAAGGTGACTCTGATCCCAGGACTGAAAGGAAGGGAGCTCCAATTAGTGCAGCACTGCTGATGGATAAGGGTCTAACCCTTGACTACTTCAAAAGATCACCATGGCTTTTAGCAATAGTCAGAGAAGTAAGTGTTTAGATTTCCTGTGGCAGCCATATTTGTCAGGGTGTGGAGGCGCTCCCTGCCCAGTAGTTGCAACTTTGGAGCAGATATTGGGCAACGTACTTTGACTCTTTCATATTCTACTGCTGTTAAGGAGCAGAGACAGCTGTGGGCACAACAGTGTTCAACCATCACCTGTACCTAAACATCAGTTCCTACATTTTGACCTTTTTTGCCTTCTTTATAATTTTCTGTCCTTCAGCAATGCTGCAGATAGAGTCCAGTGCACTATATCAGTCAGCCAGGTGTTCAACAAAACCAGGTCCCCGGCACAATCCAAGGTGTGAGTAATAAATTTAAGGGTGGATTGCATGCATTCAAGGGTGAATTTTCCAGTGGTCCTGTGAGCCAGGTGAGTGAGTAGGAACAAGGTGAAGGCAGTGTCCTTTCTTAGGATGACTCTGAGTCAAGCAAGGAGGGTAGATGTGAGACAGGGGAGGTGCCACATAGACTGATGTAAATGCCACTTCCTCCTTGGCCAAATCCACTAGGTGCAAAGCTGTCTTATAAGCAGGCCACTGCTCTTGCAGGGCATTCCTCCCTATGCCTCCTTTCTCAAAAGTCCTGGGGAATCTCCTGGGTCAATCTCAAAAAAGGTTTCTTTCTCCTGTGTGATGACTGCTGTAGGTGGGAAGGTCTTCTGTGTTCAACCAGTGGAATTATGGGTATAGTAAAGCAGGTACCATTTTTGGCAGGTCATGGAAGAATAGGCTATGGTTCACCTCCACTTGAGTGTAAGATTGTATGAGTTCGTATGTTAAAAGGGCATACTCTGCAGAGGAATCATGACAATAGAGTGTCCAGACACAATACTAGAGCCTTCTGCCTTTAATGGATATTGAAGACAGCCTGAAATTCAAACACAGAAGGGCTAATAGAGTAAACAATATATCCTCTATGGACCCAGTCCTCTGCAGAACCACAGATGTGGACATCAGGTAGGAAGTCCTGGTATCACAGAGGACTGGCATACAGTCTCATCAGGAGGTGGGTGCTTTTGCCCAGAAAGTATGTGTGTGGAAGGTGCCAGGACCACTCCACATGTAAGAATGTCCTTGGGCCAGTGAGATTTTGGGCCAGGTGAGTCAGAAGCGAGCTCAATTTCCGTCATTAAAGGTGCTTCTTCAGGTGGAGCTTTGCAAAGATGGAGACATTCAAAGCATTGTGAGTGCTCCTGGAGGAAAAAGGAGATGAGTCTTTTTTGTCTGAGCAGTATGGAAAGTCTCAAGAATGAGGAGGTGGCTTTCCAGGAGTTCTTCCTGGACATTCTATGGGTCAGCATTGACCTCCAGTATCAAGATGGCTAGCTGAGGCTTCTCCAAACACGTGCCAGCTAGACTGCTTCTGGCAGGATATGTGGGGTGCTTTACTCAGCCACACAGCCAATTTCTATCTAAGAGTTTGTTTGTATGGCTTCTATTGACTCATATCTAGTGAGGGGGCTCCTAACCTAGTCTTCCTTTATGGTTCTTATGCCCTGATCTTTTGAATGAGTGTTCCAGTACAGTGAGACTGAGGTTCCAACCAGGTCTGAGACCTCGTAGGCCAGATCCATAACATAGGGCTACAAGGTCCATATCTGGCAAAAGTGGCCAAGATAGAACTCCATTATCTTGGAGTATTGTAACAAGTTGTTTGCAGTATTTTCACTCTCTCTCACTCACTTGCTCATTGTAGTACAGAGAGAATGGTAAAAGTGGTGCTTTAGCTCTGTGTGTGTGTGTGTGTGTGTGTGTGTGTGTGTGCGCGCGCGCGCGCACATGGGTGCTATCCAACACAACTGCATTGCTGCTTCTGACAGTACCGTAATGTGATTTTTCATAGCAGGTCTTCCTCTTGTAGGTGTGGAACACAGCCCTAAGTTAAAATACAGAAGATATGTTGGTCTGAAGTATAAGCATTAGAGAACTGGTCCTCAGTAGAAGCATAGGTGGGTGCATCTTGCAGATAGAGCTGGGAATCCCAGAGGTGTGGCATTGAGTCTTGTCAGTGGGGAGGTGTCATTGCTTATAATGTGGAGGCTTGAACTTTTGGCTGGAAAGTATGTGGAAGGTGCCAGGACCAGTCTACACGTGTGGGTGGCCTTAGCCCAGTGAGAAGTCAGAAGGGGCCAGACACAAGAGGGGATGCTACCAGCCGAAGAACAATGCTACTTGAAGGTTTCTGGCAACTGGCCTTTGCAAGTCCTCAGACAAGTTGGGGTGGTACTCTCACTCTTGCCAACTGCCCACCTGCTCTGAAGGTGAAGGTTCACTGTGGCATGGCGACATGTCCTACCTATGTCTCACCTTTGCAGTTATTTCCCATACCCTTGGGTTGTGCTGGGGACTTAATTTTGTTGCTGAATTCTTGGCTTTCAGGTTCAAGACAGAGCTCTACCTGCATAAATCCTGAAGGACATCAGAAGTATAAAGGAAATCAAAGGAAAGCCAAAAAAGATAGACAATATGGAATGCAAGGGGAGCAAATGAACAAATGACAGAGGATCTAAACATGGAAGGAAAGGAGGGAATTAACAAAGATGGAGATAAGGAAGGAAGAAAGGTAGAACAGGATAGACAGAAGGTAAAGGAAGGAAAGAAGGACTGACTGACAAATTTATGACTGCTAGGTGGAATTTCTGGGGACCCTGAAGCTCATGAGCAGAGGCCAGAATCCCAAGGATGGTGGCTGATTCCAGGAAATGAGGTATGTATGCAGGTAGGTGTCTGAAAAAGCAAAAGTACGGAGGCAACTGGGAAGATTCTGTACCTTGACAAGCAAGTTACTCACAAATTTGCGTCACAAGTCAATGAACCCGGAGCAGAGTGTTTCTCATCACTGTGACCAACATGGCTGCCATAAGATCGGAAAGCCTCTATTACTGAGTAGCTGAATTTATTACTCTAAAGCCCATCCTGCCTAAGGAGCTGACACTGGCTAAGTCCCACCAGGAGCACCAAACCCTGGCAAGCTGACTGGAATCCCCTTCATATCAGTATTTGGACCAAAAGCCCAAAGCATTCCTCACCGACTAGCTGAGAAAAAAAAGCACATTGGGTGTTGATGAAAAGAGCAAAGCAAGTCCGCTGGATGGCAGTATAGTACCAAGAATGCTACAGTATCATTCTTCCAGGTTCATTCCCTCCGCCCTTCTCAGAGGGAAAAAAAAAATAAAAACTGAAAAAAAAATCAGCTTGACATGAGACTCAAATAACTTGAATGTAACTTAGCCCCTTATGGCCAGAGATGGGCCTTGGACCTTATAACTCTAACCTGGGAGATCTCAGACACCTTTGGAATCTGTCTCACTGAATTGAGACACTCCTCCACAAGGACAGAGGCTAGCCTTAAGTATAAGGGTCAAACAGGAAAACAAAATTGGGATCGCCTTCACTAGATGCAAGAGTCAGCAGAAGCCATCAAAAAAAATTGTGGGCAGAAACTGATTCTAGGGCTGAATACAACACTGCTCATCCTGCCAGATGCACCCTAGCTTGCACATAGGTTCAGTTCCCTTGACACTGGTGGTCAAAGATGACCCACAGAGTGTGCAGGACTGAACCTCCAGAGGCCTCCCACCTCAGATGAAAAGAAATCCCTTTCTCCTCCAGACAGGCCTTTACCAAGATCCAGCTGACCGAGCACTTTTGATGGTGGTAATTGAACTCCCTTGTGTTGGCCTGCTCTGACTGCTCACTGGTCCGAGGCCACTCACAACTATGGACTGGTTCTAGAACCTTCCACATACTTTCAAGCAAAGGTCCCAGCCACCATGTCATAAATAAAGACAACCACCATCTCACAAGATCAGATGGCACACCTCTGTGATTCCAGCTCTACCTGCCAGATGCTCCCTCCTGTACTTCAGCTGAGGGCTGGGGCTCCAAGGGTTTTAATGACAGACCAACAGCCCTTCTGTGTTTGAACTTAGGTCTGTCTTCCATTTCCACTAGAGGTGGGATGTTTTGCCATGGTGTCTGGGTCTTCTATGGCCTCCCTTCCTCTGTAGCTGACACCCTCAGAGTGTACTCTCTAACACAGTTGGGCCTGACTCTACCCATAATTCCTCTGGTTGATGACAGACCCAATTCCCACTTTGGGCAGCCATCATGGGCTGGGGGTACTTTCTTGACCTCGATCCTGGATATCCTCTGGCACTCTTGAGCAAGTTGACCTAAGAAAGAGAAGCCTCCAAGAGGAGTGACCTACTGGAAAAATCCATTTTGCGGGTACTGGATTTGGCCAATGAGGCACTGGTAGTGAACTCAGTCCACGCGGTACCTTTCCTGTCTCACATCAACCTTCTTGCTTGACTCAGATTCACCCTAAGGAAGGACACTGCCTTCTGCTCCTTTCTCCTACATGTTCGGTTGGCTCACACAACTAGAATGCCCAACATGCATCCCGCCCTTGCCATTATTTCCCAAGCCCTTGGGTTGTGCTGGACTCCTGGTTTTCCTGGTGAACCTACGGCTGACAGTTACAGGCCGTGCACCTTACCTGCAGAACTCCTGAAGACAGCGAAAGCACAGAGGGAACAAAAAGTCCAAATACAGAAAAGATAGGAAACCAGGAGAGACAGACTGATGATGTCAGAATGGGGGGCAGGGTGTGGGGGAAGAAGGAGAGAAGGGAGGGAGGGAGGAAGAAAGGAAAGAAGGAATGAAGGTCTAACAGATAAATAAATAACCTCTTGATGGGATTTCTGGGAATCCTCAAACCCATGAACAGACACCAGAAGCCCAAGGGCAGAATCTGATTCCAGGATATAGGGGTGAGTATAGGTGAAGAGTTTGGAAAAGAAAATCATCAATATGGGGACCCTGAGGCAACCACAGCCCATGGACAGACTCTACTCTTGATGCTAGGAGTATATGAAGGAGTCATAAGCATGTCACCCGCATATCTACTCTAAGGATACTGACTCCTGGACACTGAGCTTTTCTGCAACATGACAGACATGACTGCCACAGGATATCGAAGCCTGTACTTCCTGTGTCATCATGGGGATTTATCTGGAGCATGGCGAAGCTACAGAGCTGGCAATTATGAGCTCTTTTCCTGAACTGGGTTAGCTTGAGCCCCCTGTATTTCTGTCTTTGGAACAAAAGTCCCCATTTATTCCTCACTCCTTCACCCACAGATGTGCTGAACAACAATGCACTGAACTATTAGAAGGAACAAGAAAGCAAGACCACTTGAAAGCAGAATTGCATCAATAATGCCAAGCTACTCTTCTACCAGATTCTCTCCCTTTGCCGTTTGATGGGGCGGGGCAGGGGCTACATCAATTTGTCACTAGGCTGCAATATGGATTAGATCAATCTTGGAGAACTCTGGCCAGAAATGGGCCTTGGAGCCTTTCTCTATGGATCCTGCCTGGAGAACCTTCAACCCCACTATATTAGGAGCTCCTTCACAATATTATGTCACACTCTCAAAGCTGGGACCCTGAAGGACAGGAAATAATACAGGAAACAAAAAGAATGTCAAAATACAGAAAAGCAAGAAGCCACAAAATGCAAAGTAGAGATGACAGACTGAACATGTCAGCATGGGATGGAGGGAGGGAGCAAAAAGGGAGATTAGGAAAGAATGGAAAGATGTAGGAAGGATGGACTGAGAAATAAGGGAATTAATAAAGACAAAAAGACTGAGAAATGGGCAAACAGTCAGTAGAATTTATGGGGATCCCCAAGCCCACATCACAAGGGCAGTGCTGGATTCCAGGAAATAAGGAGTAGGTATAAGTGATGGTCGAAAAATAATCATGAAGCTGGGACCCTGTTGTGCTCACAGGCACTTTGACTGTCTCTGCTCCCTGACAATAGGAGATTATGAAGCATGCTGCCCAGGTATTTGCTCCATGGCTGCTGACTCCTGGGAAGAGAGCTGCTCCACACCCTGACAAATATGGCTGCCACAGGAAATTCAATCCTTTACTTCCTTTGTAGCTGCTGCAACTGCTCTGGGGTATGGCAAGCTTCAATGACAACTGGCAATGAAGAGGACCTTACTCCTCACCTGGACTGGGCTTAATGGAACTCCCTTCACTTCAGTTTTTGGACCAGAGTGCCCAATGCAGTCCATAATCCTTCACCCCCAGTCTTTTTGAGAGAAAGCTTACTGAGGTGTTGGATAGAACAGTAATCATATACCGCTGGATGGCAGTGTTGTACCAAAAACACCAAAGTACCCTTCCAGAGTTTTTCCCTCCGCCCTTCTCTGATGAAAAGAAGAAAGAAAAAAAGGGACAGAGCATAACAACTACCCATTACATTCAAAGATGGCTGAGTTCCATCTTGATCCCTTCTGGCTAGAGCTGGGTTTGGAGCCGTAATGTATGGATATGGATATTGTTTAGGAGGTCACAGTCTCTACACATTCCTCAATCTTGCTCCAAAAAAAGACATGGCATGTTCTCAAGGCCTAATGGGCACACAGGAAAACTAATTTGGGAACTCCAGAAGTAAAAGCAAGTGTCAGAAGTCATAGAAACAAAATCTTGGACAAAACATGAAATTTGGGCAGACTACAAACCCCCTCTACTCTGTCAGAACACACTAGCTGACACAGATATGCATGACTCTCAGCTGGAATCTTCACACTGAGTGTCAGGATAACCCATAGAATATCGAATCCTCCCGTGGCTGTGCACACATTGTATAGCCAATCCACAGCCAGGTTTCTAGTTCAATGTAGCCTTACCATGCCTCCCCACACTCAAACACCAGTCTCCTGACAGGAAAAGTGCAAAGGACAGAGAAGGAGGTGGACAGTTGTCACAGTGGAGACACCACCTACCCCACACTGGGCCTATGACTAGCAATGGATTTGTACCTGGCAGAAGGGGAATCCTGCCTATACAGAGGACAAAAGTACACAGTTTTGATTGGGAGTGCTCCAAAACATCAGCCACAGACAGGAGTCAGAGTCAAAAGGGAAAATGTCACCCCAATCCTTTGGCCTTGTTTTCCAGAAAACCCAACTTGAGCATTCCAGGACCTTGTCTGTGCATTCAAGTGAATCTGTCAGCCATCTTTTGAAGCTCACATGGTTTTTGTGTTGGGGCACTCAGCCTCTGCTGAAAGATTAGACTCTCAGGGATCCTCATCTGGAGACTAGCAGATATCAAAAGAAGACCTCCTAGTCCATCCCAGCTCCTACCAGCCTGGTCCTATTGCATGTCTCCAAACAACCTCTTTGGGCATTTCCAGAAGACATTATGGTCTCAATGTCTGTAAACAATAGTTCCCTTACACAGCCAGGGCCAGTCAAGATATTTGCCACCATTCTCTCTCTGAAGAGAGCACAGAATCCAACGTTTACATAGACCTTTCTTTACCATGTGCACGCACCCAGGTACAGATATCTGTAATCCTCAACACACACAAAGGAAGGCTCTCTGATGGTATTTACAGACACCAAAGGGCATCTAGACACATTTCATAGAACCCAGTTCTTTTGGCTCCTGCCAGGATGCCAGGACCACACCAGCACACCAGCACCCTTTCCTGGAGCAGTCCCTTTGTGTCGCACATTTGGGCCAAACTCAAATATACGACAACCTCATTTTGTTTACTCTTCAGGATCTGAACACATTTAGAAGGACGAAGACAGTGTAGGCACCAGGAGAACACACCAAAACAAACACACACAACATGTCTTTCATACTACAAGTATACTGGAAGCACAGGAAATGAAGCAGAGAGAACAAGCTCGTGATGTCATCATGGGATGGATGGAGGGAGCAAAAAAAGAAAAAAGAGTGGGAACTAAGGCAGAGATGGAGGGAACATAGATTCAGAGAGAGAAAAAATGGGAATGAGAAGGGAAAGAAGAACGGACAAACATGTGACCTCTTGGTGGAATTTCACGGGATCCCCAAGCTCACGAACAGAGGCCAGAATTACAAAGGCAGTATCTGGTTCCAAGAAATGAGGGACAAGTACAGATGGGGGTTCAAACAGATCATGAAGCTGGGGACATAGTTGTGCCAGTGGCTATTTTGCTGTCTCTGCTCCTTGATGGTGGTAGGAGGCGATGAAATTCACAAGCAGGTAGCCCACATCTGCTCCAAGGATGCTGACTCTAGGGCAGAGAGAGCCTTCACACCCCGAAAAACATGGCTGCCCCAGGAAATCCATGCCTGTACTTCCTGTGCAGCTCCAGTTATCATTCTAAGGCAAGACGAGCCACAGGGGCTGGCAAGGGAACACCCCCACAGGTCACCTGCACCCTGGGTAACCCCAAGACTGGAAGGCTGGCTAGAGCCTCCTTCATTTCAGTCCTGGGGCCAAAATCCCCATGCATCCTCACTCACCCCCAGACCTGCTGGGAAACAGCACACTGAGGTGTTGGTAAGAACAGGAAAGCAATTCCGCTTGATGGCAGTATTGCACAAGTCGCCGTTCTTCCAGGGCCTCTCCCTCCACCCTTCTCTGAGAGAAAAAAAAGCAACAGCTGGCCTCTAGACTACAAATGATTGAGTTCATTCTTGTCCTTTCAGGCCAGAGATGGGTCTTAGAGCTCTTAGGTGTTGATCCTTCCTGGAGATTATAGACCTGCTCCAGGCTCCTCAAAGCCTATTGAGACAGTTCACCATAAGGACATGTCACATTCTCAATGAAAGAAAAGTGCACAACACCACACAACAGGCAGTAGGGTCTCAGGCAAGAGGTTTATTGGGGTGGGGTGAAAAGTATCCACTTCCAAGTGGCAGGAGGAAGAGAGAGAGGGGAGAAGGGGAGAGGAAGAGAGACAACAGAGGAAGAGGGGGAAGGACAGAGACAGAGACAGATCCAAGAAGGATGAGCTCGAGTCTCACCGAGATTATATGGGACTGATGATGCAGACAGGTACCTGTCTGGGGGCAGGCATAGGGGCTGTATCTGGCCAGAAGGTGGGGTGTGTCAGGAGCATGGGGGAATGGGCGAGCTCCAGGTAGGGAGCTCTGAGCAATTCACAACAGTAGTTTCATTTTTGACATCTACCAAAATTGTACCTTACTCTACCCATACACAATTCCTCTGGTTGAATGCACCAGCTTACAGTACCCAACATACTGTAAGGGACCCATTTTTGACCTTGACACTGGGTCTTCTGTGCAATGAGGCTTAGGAAGGGTAATCCTGTGAGAGTAGTGACCTGCTTATAAGTCTGATTTGCAGCCAGTGCATTTTGACAATGAAGAACTGGTAATGAAATCAGTCCTCATGACATCAGACTTACCTCACATTTACTTTCTTTGCTCGACTGTGGTTGCCACAACTCAGATTGTGTGTCTAAGGAAGGACACTGTATTACTTAAAGTCATTATTCCTGTGATGAAACGCTAAGGTCAAAGCAAGCTGGGGATGAAAGGCTTATACTTTCACATCACTGTTCATCATTGAAGAATGTTCAGGGCAGGAACTCAAATAGGTCAGGATCCTAGACATAGGAGCTGATGCAGAGGCTATGGAGGGGTGCTGCTTACTGACTTGCCCCTCATGGCTTGCTTGGTCTGCTGTCATACAGAAGCCAGAACCACCAGCCCAAGGATGGCACTACCCACAATGGGCTGAGCTTTCCCCGATCAATCACTAAGAAAATGCCTTACAGGCTTTCCTGCAGCCAGATGCTATGGAAGCAATTTCTTAATTGAAGTTCCCTGCTCACAGATTGCGTTTGCTTGTGTCAAGTTGACATAAAAACACTCCAGTGAAGACATCATCTTCCACTTATGTATGACTGCTACAAACTGACTTGGCTCATAAAAGAAAGATTCCTCCACATGTCTACATCTAACTCTTGCAGTTATTCCACACATCCTAGGATTGTGCTGGGGACTTGGTTTTCATGTTAAACCCTTCACTTACATATACAAGACACTGAATGCTACCTGCAGCACCCCTGGAAGGACAGCAGACATACAAAGGGAAGAAAAACTGAGAAATTCAAACAGAAAAGACAGAAATCCAGGAGAAAGTATGAAGTGTAGACAACAAAATGAGGATGTAAGCATGGAAGAAAGGATGGGACACAAGGATAAATAGTAGCAGGGTGAAAAAGAAGAAAGGACTGGCTGACATACATTCGACTTTTAGTTGGAATTTCTGGGGAATCCCCAATCCTATGAACAGAGGTGAGAAGCCCTAAGGCAATGTCTTGTTTTCCAGGAAATGAGGGGTAGGTACAGGAGAGGGTTCTAAAACAATAATCATGAATCCAGGGACCCTGTTGTGCCGATAGGCAATCTGAAGGAGTTGAAAATATATTGCCCACCCTTCTTCTGCTAGGCTGCTGACTACTGGGCAGGGAGCTCCTCCACATTCTGACAAACATGGCTGCCACAGGAAACCCAAGCCTATACTTCCTGTGTAGCTCTAGTTTTTACTGAAATATAGGCTGAAACTCAGTCTGGCAAGCATCCACCTCAATCACCTGGAACATGAATTAATTACCCCAGGACTGGCTTGAGCCCCCTTCACTTCAGACTTTAAACCAGAATCCTAAAACATTCCTCATGCCATCACCCCTAGACCTGTTGAGAATCAGCACCCTGGGATGTTAGCAGGAACAGGAAAGCAATTCCAATTGATGACAGTATTACACCAAGAA
This sequence comes from Cricetomys ansorgei, assembly GCA_026225945.1. Classification (NCBI taxonomy): domain Eukaryota; kingdom Metazoa; phylum Chordata; class Mammalia; order Rodentia; family Nesomyidae; genus Cricetomys; species Cricetomys ansorgei. The sequence goes on from JAMJFZ010003268.1 coordinate 10,504,597, forward strand.
TGCCAAGTTCTCTCCTTCCACCCTCATCTGATGGAAAAGGAAAAGAAAAACAGGCTAACCTATTGATACTATATTCTAAGATGCTTTAGATCAATCTAGGACAACTCTGACCATAGATGGGCCTTGGAGAATTACTGTATAGATCTTGCCTGATGGTGGTGGGTCTTCAATCCCATTATATTGAGGAATTCCACAAAAGCACCATACAGAAAAACTAAATTGAAAACCCTATCACTAAATGCAAGAATCAGGGAAAGCCACACAAATAAAATCTTAGGAAGAAACTACTCCTAGGGATGAGCAGAACAATCCCCCTCTTACCATGATACCACTCTACCTGGCACATGTGAATGAAGCCCTCAGCTGGCATCTTGATGCTGGGGACCAAGGGTAGCCCATATAGTATCTAGGTCTATAGATGTGCAGACATTGTATAGCCATGTCACAACCAAGATTCTAATTCAAGATCAACTGAATCCACCTCTGAACCTTCACATACCTGCCTGCTGATAGAGTGTGCAGAGGACAGAGAAGGTGGGCAGTTGCATGAGCAAGAGAGACAGCAACCCACCGGTCCTAGGACCAGCAATGGCTTATTCCCAGGCAGAAGGGGGGGTCCAGGAAAGACAGAGGGCAAAAACATACTGCTGCTTATGTCATGGCCAAGTGTCAGGGTAGTGAGGACAGCTGCCACTCAAACTAGTCAGACATTTTTCTCCTAAGAACCCTAGCTTCATTTCAGGACTCTGTCTCTCTATTCAAGTGGATAGTATCAGTCATGTTCTACAGCTTACAGAACTGTGTGGCTTAGGACATTCCCAGCCTTTGCTGCAGTTTTAGGCTCCTCAGAATCCTGATTCGGGGATTAGAAAATATCATGGGAGAATCTTAACACAATTGCAGCTGCTACTCAAAGAAAGCCTTAACTTTCCCATACCTCCCTTTCTCCCAGGGAGTTCCATACATTGTCAAGGACAAAGTAAGCTTAAACCTTAGGAGAAGGAATGACATTCTATACCTAACTGTGACTATGTGGAGGCACACACACAATCAGAAACAGACACCCCATAGTAACATCAATTTCAAATACATGTATCCAGTGGATACAGACCTCGGTGGATTCTTGGTGACTTACCACTTTCCTTTAGAAAATGTTTTTCACTACCAAACAGGAAGACTTCACAGCCTTAATGACTGAATCTGTACAGGCCCACTCCTCATTGTAGAGAATTTCTGTGATGCCCAGAGGTAAAAGAGGGCTCTCTCTTTCTCCTCCAGACAACCCTCTCAATCCTTTTATGCTCCCCATCTCTACAAATACCCAGATTAGGGAACCCTTCTCAGGATGGAAATTGAGCTCCCTTGTGATTGGCCTGCTCCAACATCTCACTGGCCCAAGGACACTCACACATATGGAGTGTTTCTGGCATTTTCCACATATAAACCTTCCAGCCCGATGTTCCAAGCAGGATAGGCAAAGACACTCAACTTCTGATAAGACTGTATGCCAGTCTTCTGTGATCCCAGGACTTCCTTCTTGATGCCCACATCTGTCATTCTGCTGATTACTGGATCTATGAAGACCTTATAGTTCACTCCAACAGCCCATCTGTTTCAACTTAAGGCTGTATTCAATACCCATTAGAGGCAGGATGTTCTACTGTTGTGTCTGGGCCCTCTATAGTAATGATTCCTCTGCAGGGTATAGCCTGAAAATGCACATACAAACACAAGAACACACATAACATCTTACATTCAAGTGGAGGTGATCCATAGCATAATCCTTCAGCATCTATGAAAGTGGTCCTGCTCTGCCCTATTCCTGTTAGAGATGGGCCTTGGAGACTTATTGTAAAGATTCTTTGATCCCAATATATTGAGAGACAGCACCACATGTCCCACCCCCAAGGCAGAAGTACCATGTCTGTGCAGTGAGGTGGATGATGTCAATCATATTCCACATCTCACATGAATTTATGGCTGGAATTATCCTCAACCTCTGATGAAAGATTAGACTTCTCAGGATGCTAGTTTAAGGACTAGAAAATATCAAAAGAAGAATCTTTAGTTCATAGTAGCTGTTACCTGCCTTCCAGGCACTGGGTTGGGATGCTAACTCATCTCTTTGGGCTTGCCTAGCAACCATTATGATTTCAATGTCTTCAACCAATCAATCCCCCTTTCCCGCACAGCCATTGCCAGTCAAGATACTTGCCACTATGTACCAGTCCCTCTTGCACACAACCCTTTCTTTACCACATGCATCCAGCCACCTACCATTTTTGCAGCCCTCCACACATGTAAAGGCAAGCCATATGGTGGGATATACACAAACTGAACAGCACCTAGACCCAGATTCCAGAGAACCAAGTCCCCTTGGATACTGCCAGGCTGCCAGGACTCTATCAGAACACCAGCACCCTTCCCTCACACAGTCCCTTTGAACCGAATAAGGGGCAATCTTAAACCACAGCGTTCCTACATAGCCCTCTCTCTCAGGGATTTCTACACATTTCCAAGGACAAAGTGAACTTGGGCGTCAAGAGAAGGAATGTTTTTATCCACCTAGGTGTGACTGTGCGTTAGCACACACACAGTAACACAGACATAGCCCCACACTAACAAATTTCATTACACAGGTTCCAGGACAGATAGAACTCAATTGATTATTTGAATTACTTCCTTTCCTTGGGAATTCTTTTTCACTATCCAACAGGAAGCTTGCTTGTCCTTAAGCTCGGAATTGGGAAAGGCCAACTTCCTCATTGTTGAGACTTTCTGTGAAGGAAAAAGATGGCTGCCAATTTCTTCCCCAGCTACCCCTGTCAAGTGCTTTCAGACTCCCCCCTGTGGCTTGCTGGTTCCAACTTCTCACTGTCTTGAGGCCTCCCACACCTAGGGACTGGGATTGCACCTTCCACAAACACACTTGGCAATGTAAGATCTCAAGCAGCATTTCCTAAGTAAAGACACCTATCTCCTGACCAGACTATATGCCAAGACTCTATGATCCCAGGGCTTCCTGCCAGATGCGTCCACCTGAGCATCTGCTTGGGGCTGGCGTCAAAATGGGCTTATCCTTGAAACCAAAAGCATTCTTGTGTTTCTAGTTAATGCTGCCATCCACAACTCTTAGAGGCAGGATACTCACCCATGATGTCGGGTACTCCATTGCCATGATTCCTCTCTAGGGGATATCTTCACAATGCACACACAGATTTACGACAGATTCACCAACTCACAGGTTGTGGTGAACCATTGCCCAATCCTATACCACCTGCCAAGTTAGTACCTGCTGAACCCATCTTTCCACGTGTTGAGTGAGCACAGACAAGCTTCCCACTTAAGGTAGCCATCGCATGGGAGGGAAGAATCTTTATTGACCTTGGTCCAGGATATTCTCTGGGACTCTTGATCAAGGTGGCTTAGGGAAGAGAAGACTCCAAATGAGTGATTAGCTGTTCATAAGTCTGTTTTACAGTTAGATGGTTTGGCCAAGGAGGTAGTGAAACCAGTACACAGGGCACCTCTCCTGTCTCACATCTATCTTCTAACTTTGACTATGGTTACTTCTACTCAGGTTCATCTTCAGGACAGACATTGCTCTTTTCTTCCTGCCACAAAAACTTGTGAGTTAACACTACCCATTATACTACTGTTTTATCACAGACCACCTTTACACTTTAGGGCAGTTACTTGGAAAGGACAAACCTATCTTGACCTTGACCCTTGGTATTGTCTGGAACTCTTGATCAAGGTGGCTTAGTGAAGAGTAGCAACAAGCAGTGGTAACCTTCATTATGGGTCAGATATTACAGGGAGTCACAGGTATAGAGATTTGGTACTTCCACTGCCTCATCTCTTACATGATTTGGCTACCTCTACCCACGCTCACCCCGAGGGAGTACAGTGCCCTCTGCTCCTTGCTGCTATACACCCAACTCCCTCACACAAGCAGGACCTGTATACCATCCTTAAGGTTATTCCCCATGCTCTCAGATTGTGCTGCCCAGGTGGTTCTGTAGTTGATCCCTTGACTGACAGGTATGGGAGATTTAACTCTACTGGCAACATTCCTGAAGGAGATAAAAAGGGAAAAGGAAACAAAACGGAGGTCAAAATGAACAAAAGACACACAGTAAGGAGAGGAAAGGAAGCAGAGAAATCTGACCAAAGATGCCAGTTAGGGACGAAGAGGTGGAGAGAGGGAGAGACAAGAGGGACAAAGGAAGGAAGGAAAAAACTCAGCCTTTCTGTAGAATATGTGGGGATCCCCAAGTACATGAGCAGAGACCTGAATCCTAGGGGAGAATCTAGGTCCAGGAAGTGAGGTATGCATGCCAGAGGGTGATTCCCTCTCCTGAAACCAAAGAATCAGGGGCCCTGTTTGTGGACACTGGCACTCAGGAAGACTTCTTGCTGCTAGCTGGACCTGAAGGAGTCACAAGTAAGTTGATCTCATAGATGAGCTACAGGTGCTGACTTCTGGGCTGAGAGCCCCTCTCATCCATTCTAGACATGGCTACAGCAGGGTCACAAAGCCCTCTTTTCCTGTGGTGCCTGAGTGTGTGGCTCTGGGATATGGCATGCCTCAGGCATTCCCAAAGGCTTACAAACCTGCTGAAGGCCCCTGCCCTGCCCTGTCTTGACCATAATTTCCTTCCAATCACTACTTCCATAGAGTGAAGGCAGTTAAGCCATTGCAAAGAATGGCTGAACTCTTACAAGAATGCCAAAGCACATTTACTCCAGGTCCACTCCCACCCCTTCTCTGAGAAAAAGATGACAAGCTTCTACCAGTCTGCCTGCTGACCAGTATCTTGGCCACTTGTGGGCAGAGATGGTTTTCCTGACCTGAGTCTTGGGATCTGGCTTGAGACGATATCCCTCAGAGGTTATTCCTGCTAGACTTTGACACTCCCCACACGAGGGCAAGATGCTTCCTCAAGATACCTGGACCCTACATGAAACCAAAGTGAGAATCGTGTCCCCAACATCAAAGGAAAGGAGAAACCTCAGAAGAACACAAAACAAAAAAGAAAAAAACTTTTCACAACACTGGGCCGAGGGCTGAGCACGGCCCCCGCCCCCATTCCATTCTAGGAACTTTCCAAGTGAGACATTTCATGCGGAACCTTGGCTGTCATCTTGCTCATGGGGTCAAGGGTGACATATAAGTTGTCCAGGCCTACAGTGGGTATGTAGATACAACAGCCATGTCACAACCAAGCTTCTAGTTTAAGGTGGCCTGTTCCTACCTCCAAACCACTATACACTTAGGGCTCTGACACAGTAAGAAAACAGGGCATAGAAGCCATGCAATTGGCTTGGGTGATAAAACCACCCTCCCCGACTGGAGCCTAGGCATAGTCAGGTTTTTGAACCTATCACAGGGAGACTCTGGAGTATACGCCAGATAAAAACATGAGGTGGGTACGCTTCTGAAGGTTTTGAATATGGAGTTCCATGGCTCTCGAGTAGATACAGAAAAACGTTCACTGTAGGTTTTTCTTCTGTGAGGCTTCCAATGTTGTAGACTAGAGACCAGAGACCAAGGGGAGGCTCCAGCCACCACTAAACCCTGTGATCATCTTGCCCACAGACCACAGCCTGTGCTGTCAAGTGCTCTGGCTACGACCTCTATTACTAGCAGTCCAGCATCTTCTACAGTTCAAATCATCACTCAGCGGGAGCATCTCATCCCAACATTTCATCAACTGACAGGTGGTATAGGACCCTAATCTGGGAGAAAGAAATTATCTAAACAAGAAACACTGCATCCCAACTGCTACCTTCCTGCCTGGTCTTGGTAATGGGCTCTTAACTAACTCCTTAGGATTGCCTGGCAGTTACCATCTCATGGTCTGTCACAATCTATCCCTTCTCCTGCCCCACATCCCATCCATCTCCAACACAACACCTTAGGATATTGTGAGTTCCTTCCGACAAAGCATCTCATGTCCCTCTGCAACTTGTAAATTTATTTTTCCTTGGCAGTCATCTACCTACCCATGGTTGAACTCCAGCACACAGGCAAGTGAAGGTATTGTGATGGCATTCAAATAGACTATAGGGAAACTTGAGACATTCCAGAGAACCCACTATCAGGAAACCAGCACCTGCCAGGAATCCAGCACCACACCATCATCCTCCCCTTACTCAGTCCCGTCCCACTGAAGACCAATCATACTCAAATATAAAAAAAAACGTTCGTTACTTTTCCCCAGTCTATTCTCATGGACCTGGACACCCCAGGCAAGGGACAAAGTCTGTGCAGTAGTCGGTTTTATGGATAGGTTTTGAACAGATTTTGTGCACTCACATATTGATACACATACAGATACGCATTCTCCTAGTCTGATAATCTTTGTGCATTCACATACTGACATACACAGGAATACATATTCTTATATTCTTATATTCTCTCTCTCTCTACCTCTCTTTCTTTCTCCCTTCTTCCTCCCTTTTATAGCCTCATCCCCACGCAGAAAACCCACTGTAGGTAGACAGATAAGAATATCAGATAAAAAGGCATATTTTCCCAGGTATTGGCAATGTACACCTTGAATCCCAGTATTTAGGAGGCAGAGGCAGACAGATCTCTGTGAGTTCAAGTCCAGCCTGGTCTACAGAGTGAGTTTCAGGACAGCCAGAGTTACAACAGAGGAAAAGAAGAAAAGAAAATTAGATTCTTAAGAAGTTATCTTTCCATGGGGAAATGCTTTTCACTGCCCAACAGGAAGTCTGACTCTCCTTAAGGACTGAGCCTCTCTAGTCCTATAGGCCAACATCCTTATTGTTCAGCTCTCTGTTCTATTGAAAAATACCCCCCTCTGGCCTGGAAACCACCCATTGTTTCCTCACTCTCTTTCCCTCATAAGCCATCCCAGAGAACCCTCTGATGCTGGCAACATAGCTCCCCCAAAACTGTGGTCTGAGTTCTCACAAGCACAGGTCCATCACTTTGATGGACTGATCTGCTGTAATCCATTAATCCACATGGCTCCCAGACAATAGTCTGGGCTGCCTAGGCACAACCACAGACTCCCACACAGTGACAAAAAACAGAAACCTCTCCCAGCTGCTGTCTGTTTATCCCTAGGAATGACCATGCCCCCCACCCCAAGCTTGCCATTCCAGGCAACCATTATGATCTCACTGTTTTTTACAATCTCTCCAAACTACCCACCTATGTCTCCACATATATTTTATTTCTCCTTCCCAAAAAGCTTCAAGTCCCTCTGTGATTTATAATTACCTTTTTCCTCTGTGGACATCCAGGTTCCAAAGGTTGTAGCCCAGCACATATGCAAGCAAACACACTCTGGTGCCATTAAAGTTGACAGATGGGCACCTAGGCACACACCAGAAACCACATTCCTCACGTCTCCCACCGGGGTGCTGCATACCTGCATACTGCACCACTATCTTATTCAGTCCCTTTCCACTGTAGCCCCAGTATCCTGAAAGAAAACCCACCAGTTTCCTTCATCTGCTTTTCTCTCATAGAGCTGAACCTCAATGGGCAATGAACAAAATGTAGATGAGAGAACAAACCATGGCCTGGTTTCCTACCAGACCATGTGCATTCATACTCAAACACACTGACACACACAGACACACACACACACACACACACACACACACACACACACACATACTCACACACACACACACATTCACACACAGAAAACTTCTGAGCTCATATACACAGCATGCCCCATGTATCCAGGGGAGGTAGTCCTATCTGGATTTTGAGAGAAGTACTATATTCTCTTGAGTAGGTTTTCACCTGTCTGCAGGAACCCTTCTTCTTTAAATATTGAGTATCCTGAGACCCATCTCCTCATCGGTGAGACCTTCTGTGTTACCCACGCTCTCTCTGACCTGGAGACAACCCCATTATAACTTTCTTGCTTGTTTTTTTCTACTAAGCCCATCTAGTGTGCCCCTCTGATGCTGGAAACTGGGTTCCTTAGGATCTGGTCTGCTCTGAGTGCTTACTAGCACCAGGCCATGCACTACAATGGACTGACTGGCCGCAATCTACATGGACCTAACCAACCATCTGGGACCCTAGGCACAGCCATAGACTCCTACTCCATGACAAGACGAGATCCTTCTCCTCTGGGATCCAGGCATTCTTAACTCCTGTGACTACCAGGGCTCCTGATGGCGACTGAGTCTCTAAGGAGTGTCCACCACAGACCAGTCTTCTCTGTGTGTACATAAGGCTGTCCTTGCACACCTGTTACACTCGCAGCATGCTCTGGGATGTCCTCTGGACTCTCTGTGGCCTTGGTTCCTCTCCAGGGGACACAGAAAGCACATCTCTTCTCTGCTCACTGGCCTGCTTAACACCAGCCTTGGCCATGAAACAAGCTGACTGGCTTCTTCCCCAAAGCTTGCTCAAGCTGCACTCATTCTCTTCTGTCCTCCTGTTCCACTAAGAAAATTATTCAATATATTTTGCTCATATTTCCCTCTCCCAGTTCCTCCCAGATTCTACCCACCTAGCTACCCACAAAACTTTATATTATCTTCCCCCTCAAAAAGTCCAAAAAATGAAAGTAATAAAAACAAACAAACAAAAACCTAAGAAAAAGATGCCAAGGCAAAAGAAAATGAAACAGAAGTCTCTCAAAAAAACCCATGAAGTTTGTTTTGATTTCGCTAATTTTCCGGGCATGGAACCTGCCCAGGAGTGTGTTTGGTATACCCAGTGACACTCCATTGAAGAAAACTGATTTTCCTTTGGCCAGTGGGTATCAAATGCAAATCGCTTTTTGTTAGTGATGGGAACATGTGTCCACTTCCCTCTCTCAGTACTAGGAACCCATGTGGCTTGAAGCTGTGCAGATCATGTGCATTTGGTATAGCTACATGAGCCTTGCATCCAAGGCTTTGATGAAGATACTCCATCTAGGGCTGAATGTCCTAAGGTCTTCCATGCTCTGCACATTTTCCAGGTGTGGGTCGAAGTTTCTCTGATGAGAGTTGAGCCAGGCATTGATCGATGGGTATAGCACTATGCCATTAGGAGTCAGTTTATTGCTATGCTTCTGTAGCAGAATAACAGCATTAGGTTTTCCTCTAGGCCCATGATCTATCTAGTCTCAGGTTCTTGGGCGTCTTAGCAGTGTCAGGTATAGTTTTCATCTCATGACGAGGGCCTTAAATCTTCTGCTTTCTTATACCATCCAGGGTTACCTGCTTAGAGTTAGCAGCACCACCAACAGTGAGCTTGACTCTCCAAACTCCATCACTAATCAAATAAATGCCCACAGGCTTGACTAAAGTCCAATATTCCGGATGCATTTTCTTTTTTAATTAATTAATTAATTAATTATTCTTCTCTCATATTATACATCCCAACACCCCTCCTGCCACATCTCTCAGCTCCTCTTATTTCCTAAATCCTCCAAATATACCCTCCCCAGCCCCACCTACCCTACCTCTCCCCAAAAGGGAGTAGTTTCTCAGAATCACTGCTCAAACAGCTTATCTTGTAGGCTCACTCCACACCCGTCTCCTTTCTAGGTGGTCATCCCTTGATACTGGCATCACCAAAATGCTGGGGCCTCTGCACCTGGGCTGCACCTTCCCGAAGATCCTCTCCTGGACTCTTTTCAGGCCCTCTGACTCTGATACATGGTGCCAAGCTTCAACTTCTCTCCATGACCCTTCAGTCAGTCCCTCTACTGCACCTGACTGCAGAGGCAGTGGTTCTGGGGAAACACGTCCCAGATTTCATCTCATTGATGACGGGCTCTTAATCACTACTAATTTCTTATCCCTAGATATCCAGCCTCAATTGTCATAGCAAAGCAAAGGTTTCACTTCAATGGCAGTGATATCTTAACCACAGCTGATTCTTCAGTCCCAGCTAACCACAAAGTTGTACAAAATAGTTCACTAATGTCTCTGATAAGTTCTTTAAGAGACTCTCGTACTTCCCTCTGAAACTGCACAAGCCTGTCCTTCATCTTCTATATTTCTCTCAACACTCTTATCTTCCAAGTGTTACACAGACCACTCTACTGAGCTCGGAGAGTGTCATAGCCTTTCAAACCCAAAATACAAATGCTACCATATTCTTCCAAAAAATGCATGGTCAGGTCTGCCACGACAATACCTCACTTCTAATATCAACTTCTGTCTTAATCTTTATATTGCTGTGATAAATATAATGACCAAAAGCAACCTAGGGAGGAAAGGTTTGTACTACGTTACAACTCTCTTCACTGTCACTTTTTTCTTCACTGAGGGAAGTCAGGGCAGAAGCCTGGAAGCAGGACCTGAAGCAGAAGCCATGGAGGGAAGCGGCTTACTAGCTTGGCCTACAATCATTCACTCAGTCTGCTTTCTTATACATCCTCAGATTACTACCTGGTATAGTAGTTATCCTAGTGTGTGGGCTCAGCCAGCACAAGAACGAGGTATATTTCATAACTGCAAACCCTGCCAGATCTCATCAGAGGGAACCACCATCCTGGCCAGTGCCATACTCACAATGGAACCCCGAGCATCTCTTCTCAGGTGATTTTATTCTTTCAGAACACCTCAGATAGTTCACTGGAAGCACATGCAGATCATTAGCAATCAAACAACTCCCACAGAAATCCAACACCTGCAAACAATTCAGAATGCCCTAGACATTAGCATAGCCCCTCACCCAACAGTGTTTGAAACAGATTCAAACAAAACTAAAAATAAACTCCCCCAGCATCTCCCAAAGGAGAAGAAAATTTAAAAAGTGGGAAAAAAGAATGTCAAAACAAATAGAAGAGAGGCATAAAGCAAAACGAGAAGTAAGGAATACTGAGGGATAAAGCATGGAAAGCAGGCAGGAGGCATAGGTGTAGAAAAGATGAAGCAAGAGAGGAAGCAGGGAGGAAGTAAGGAAGGAAGGAAAGAAAGAAGGAAGGAGGGAAGGAAAGAAGGAAAAATGGAAGGAGAGATAACTGAGCAGGTGGTATTTATGTATTCAGGAATATACATGTAAACACATAAATTTAAATGTACATAAAATTAATGAAAAACAGGGAATGATGTTGAAAGAGAGCAAGAAGTGATGCTGGGAGGGTTTGGAGGGAGACCACGGGAAAATGATGTAATTGTATTATCATCTCAGAAATAAAAGACATAATGATATTGGATAGCGAGTTTGTGTACTCTGTCCCGGGGAAGACTTTCTCCCACTCTCAGCATTCCTTAGTTGCCTGTAGTACGTTGTGTAGATTTGGGGTCTCATGGTCTTTCCCCATCCACTTTGACATGTCTATTGTTGTTGTCCTCGAGCAACTCATGTTTAGTTGATCATAGTGACATGATTTTATCAGTGTAGAGAGAGCAGGATGGGTATATGGGAGGATCTGAAGGAAAGAGAAGGTAGACATAATGTAATTATATCGTCATATCAAAAAAGAAATATATAAAAAGTGATCTTTGGGTGGAAGCGCTGTGTGCCCTCAACTTCATGGGCAGAGGCCAGAATATACAGGAACAGGTTGTGGCTGCAGTAAATGAGCTATGTTGGGAGTGGAGAGCCCAGAAAGCAGCTAGGACCTTGTGAGGGGTTGTGTGCTCTTGGACACTCTATTTTCTTCTCGGAAGACAGGTTCCCCACATCCCTGACTGTGTAGACTGCTGGGCAGTTACTGTTTCTCATCCCTGCTAGACATGGCCATCAATGGAACTGGGAGACTATGCATTCTGTGGCTACTAGGCCAAGAGTTCATGAATCTCGTCTGCCTTGGGAGCCTGTGCTGCTCAGGATGCCAGGGTCATGAGTACCTTAGGCTCTTCTTGGATTTCTAAGACTGAAGGAGTACCTTTCCTTGTCCCAGAGGAAGCAGACTCAAGCGCTTTCAAGCTGTGATGAGAAAATCAAAGTTTTGGGGGATTCAGCAAGACAATTCCCTTCAGGGTAGTATTACAACAATAATGCCAAGTTACCCTTGGCCTAGGCCCACACCCTGGGCCCTCAGATGAGAAAATCACCCCAACTAGTTGCGATCCACCGGCTTAGGACCTTTTGGCCAGAGATGCGTCTCCCAGTTTGAGTCAAGGGGATTGCCTTGGGTCAAAGGCAGCACAGGGTGCTCATTTCCACTGGACTGAGACACTCCACTAGTGGGCATGGTACCATCAAGCACAGAGACTATACATATAGGAAGACAATGGGCACCCCATTCTTAGCTTAATTAGATGTCAGAAGCCTTGGAAACCAAGCCCTGGACAGTGAGACCAGAGGCATAGCTCAAGTCTTTTCATTATGCAATGGCAACATCCTGACTTGGACATTGGCCCAGGATTCTCAGCTATCATCTTGACCCCAGGGTACAAGTCTGTCTTACCAGCACTGAACTGACACTGTGCACTCAACACAGCCAAGCTCTTAGAGATCACTGGGCAAGTGTCATAGCAAAGACAAACATCCATGTCAACCACGGCTTAGGCTGAGAAACTGTTTCAAACCATGCTGAAGGCAGGTCCCTGGTGGACACAGGAAAAAACTCACCCTGTTGTGTATACTCGGAGGCCTCGATTTCTAATCCAAAGTCCAGATTCCTAGGGAAGAGGACATTCACCACCAACAGTCTTTGTTCGTCCTGTGCACAGGCCACAGTCTGTGTTATCAGGTACACTGGCCATGGGTTAGAGCACCATCTGAAGGCAACCTCCCACAGTTTGGATCATGGCTCAACCGGGAACATTCCCAATAAATATGTGCTGAAGTGAGAGGTTTTACAGGATTCTTATCTTGAGATAGTAGCATGTCCAAAGAAAAGCACTGCGTCTCAGCTCCTCCCTCCCTGCCTGTTGGGACCTGGATATGGACCCCCAAGGATATCTTAGAGATTGCTAGGCAACCATTATTATCTCATGGTCTGTCAGAATCCAGTGCTTCTCCCCACCCCACCCCACTCCACACCACCACACCACACCCACTCATGGCCCCTCAGTATATATTTTTAGTTTCTTTGTCCAAAGTAGCCTCTGTCCCTCTGTGAGTCGTACCTTTCTTATTCCTCTTCCGCCACACAGTTACTCACTACAGTTGCAGCCGGGCACACATGCAAGTGAAGGCAGTTAAGATGCCATTCAAGTAGACTGATTTGCACTAAGACACATTCCAGACATCCCAGTTCTCACATCTCCAGATGGGAGTGCAGTAACACACCTGAACTCCTGCCACACTCAGTCCCTTCCCACAACACATCAGGCATGCTCAAAGGAACATCCAAGATCCCTTGGACATGCAATAAAGTCAGTGGAGAAAACAGGTGTAGAAATAAATTTTCTACTAGCCTGTCTATGAGGGTGCGCGTGTGTACACACACAGACAGACAGACACACACACAGACACATACACAGATACACTGACACACACACACACGAGTCCCCACAATAGATATTCAGAGTAGATGGTCCGGGGAATTACCGTTTTTACTTGGGAAATGCTTCTCACTACTGAATGGGAAGCCTGGCTCTCCTTAAGGAAATGATTCTCAACTTTCTTAACACTGCAACCCTTTAATACAATTCCTCATGTTGTGATCACCCCCAAACATAAAATTATTTTTATCACTATTTGGTGACTGTAATTTTCCTACTGTTATAAATTATAATGTAAATATTTGATATGCAGATGGTCTTAGGCAACCCTTGTGAAAGGGTCATTCAACCCCCAAAGGAGTTGAGACCTGCAGGCTGAGAATTGCTGCCTTGAGAGTTGAGCCTCCAGATGCCTCCCTTCTCCTCATTCTGACCTCCTGTGCTCCCACAGGAAAAATCCTGTTCTCCATGTGGCCTGTAGAAAGCCAGTCATTGCTCATACACTCTCCCTCTTGTCAAGCCCAGCCCAGGGGATCTTCTGATGCTGGCAACGAGCTGTTTGAGATTCGACTTGCTCCCAGATCTCACAAGGACAGGACTATACTCTCTTCAATGTACTGACCCACCACAATCCAAGTGATCCCCAGCCCATGATCTGGGCTGTCTGGCCATAAGCATAGACCTCAACCTCAAAAAATCAGATGGCTCTCATCTGGAATCCCAGATTTCCTTGCCATCTGTGCCCCACCTGAGTTTGGATTCTCAAATTCTTCCATCAGAGACCAATTCTCATTCCCTCTGTGAACATAGTAGTGTCTTTCATTACCTACCTCACAAGTGGCATGCTCTACCATGGCTTCTCATCTTTCTGAGGCCTTGAATCCTTGCCTGGGAACACACACAGAATGCATGCCTGAAGGAGCTATGTGGATCACTGGAAGACCGTTCCCAAAAATCCTGCTTAACTCTGGCCCCATGATAGTTCTCGTGGAACCTGTAAAGTCCTATAGACTCTGGTGTCTTTCCCAGACTCTGGAATTCTTTAAGCCAGACTGGAATGTTTTTAGCAAGGAAAACTCAGAGTAAGAGGAATGGCTAAGAAACTCGAAAATGATGTTCCAGGAATATGCCTCCACAACTACTGGGGACAGAGCTTGCACTGGTGCCTAATTAGGTCTGCTATACATCTTTATTCTAGAGGGTTTTGGGTAGTCACTGGTTCCATGGCCCATCTACAGAATGTAGAGGCAAAGATGTATGCTGTGTTTGACAATTATGACAACCTTACTCTCTGGAAAATAGCCTCTCCTAACTGTAACGGGATAGCCTGAGTTCTCAGTGCCCATGCTTCCTCACTAGGTGGAACCACGCAGTTCCCAGTCATCAACCTCACAGGCTTAGGTACAGCTTCACAGAATACTTTACTTATGCCCATGGGATATCACAGGGCAATTGTTCAAAATAGAGTCCAGGGTGACATCTGGCTTTGTCCCAATTGAAATGGGAACCACGCTTCACCTAGAGATGGAGTCAGGCCACTCCTATCAATGAGCTTGTTTGATATGTGGGAGGTGGCATTTACTGTTTGGACAGAATGACTAATGAAACTCTTATGCTCCCTGATCCCTCTTGTAAACATCCCAAGTAGAGAGATCTACGCTACAAGGTGCTATTGCAGTTCAGCTCTCTGAACAAGATATATAAATTACGTTGAAGACGTCTTTTGATTAACTAATCTCTTAGTATTCCTCCTGAGGGTGGAACAAATACATATTGACCGACCTGTGCAGTTGAGTTGATGGATGAGAAGCTGGTTGAGCTCTTGAGTTAAACCTGTGTCCTCCATGGTGTGCCCCAGTACAGACAAGGCAGGAAATAAATCATATCGCTAACATGTAGAGGGATTTCTGCATGGCTCCCTTTCTTCTATCTGCTAATAAGGGAAAAGATGCTGCAACTGTTTCTTCTTTTTTAATGTCCTTCTGACCCAGGGTTATAATTATAATTATATAACGTTTTAAGAATTATAGGTTTATATGTGACTTGACCATTATAACACTGTCATCAAATGGTTTTCTGGAGCAATGCATAGACAGATCCGACTGAGTTCCATTACAGTCCTAGGGAAAGACCTCAGTGATCTGCCACCGAAAGCTTTCTTCTCTCTTGTCATCACACTCTAAAATCATCCCCTCTCAACAGGAAGTAGTCAAAGCGGTCATCATCTCCGTCCACTGCTGCAGTCCCCTTTGATCTGTGAGAGTGGAGACTGTGGTGGGTAAGAAGAATTCGGGATGATCTGAGAA
Source organism: Cricetomys ansorgei (assembly GCA_026225945.1). Lineage (NCBI taxonomy): Eukaryota > Metazoa > Chordata > Mammalia > Rodentia > Nesomyidae > Cricetomys > Cricetomys ansorgei. Next base: position 10,520,244 of record JAMJFZ010003268.1, read on the forward strand.
AGAAGGGCTGCTCTTTGCTCCAGGGCTCGCTCCCATCCCACAGGCATATCACCACTATTAGAAGATGTCTTGGGCGATCGCCTTTGGAGGCTTGTGCCAAGGGCAGACGCAGTCAGGAAGAAGAGGGAGCCTAGAGAGTGGGAGGCTCTCCTGAGCCTGTAAAACATCCGAGCTAGAGCCCATGAGCAGACACCCTGAGGGCTGCTCGTCTGCTATAATAAGGATTGTCATTCTAAAACGTTTTCTTCTCTTATTGCTGTTTCTCTGTTCCTCTGTAAATCTGTAACTTACTTTCACTCGTCAGCTGCCTTCACATCCTGTAATGGTTACTTTGTGTTCAGTACCCTCAGGATCTCTCCTCTCACTCTGGTGTTGTGGCGATGCTCTAGCACCGTTCATACCTGTCACTCTTTATTTGTGTGCAGGTCGCTGATGATAACTCGGACGGGGAACATTTTGGTTTCTCCACCTCAGGTTTGTCAGTGTTACTTTCTACATGCCACATTCATATGACCTCTGCTACTTTCACTCAGAAGGCTGTCAGATTCTGTCAGTGGCTGCTCTCTCTTCAACTGGCTCTTCAGTTCCTTGTTAGAGTAGATCTTCTTTCCAGGACAAACACTGCTATGTCTGTCCCATGGATCAATCTTGGAAATACCTCTGATAACTACAGAACACTCAAGACTGAGCCCAGAAAAACTGCTACTTAGACTCTCTCTGGGGAAGGACATTGCCTTCATCCCTTGCTGCTGTACAGCCACTAGCTTAATACAACCAGGATGTCCCAGCTGCATACCATCCTGCCAGTTCCTCCCCAAATCCTTGGATTGTGTTGTGGAAGTGGTTGTCTTCCAGAACTCTTGGTTTACAAGTAGGGTGTCTCTGAACTCCACCTGCAGTTCTCCAAAAAAGAGAAGAGAAACCTAAAAGGAACAGAAATAATGTTTAAAGGAGAAAAGGAGAGTTGGAAAAGACCACCCGAAACAAGTAGAAAGGAGAACGGGGGATGGGCAAGGAGAAGCGAGGCAGGGAGAAAAGAGAGAAGAAGGAATTAAGGAAGAAAGGAAGGGCAGAAAAAAGAGGTTTGAGTTGATGATTCGCATTCCTTCATCCCCATAAGGAGGGGGCAGAATATCCAGCATGGGTTGTCACTGAAGGAAATGAGCTGTCCTTGGGGGAGGGGATCCCAGATAAAGATAAGTATCCCGCAGGGCCCAGCACATTTGTACTACCTTCTACTAGGAGTACATGGTGGATCCAAGGAATGTTTCCCAAATTCCTGAGCCCCAGATGCACATTCTTTGTAAGCGCTCATCTTGTATTGGATCAACATATGGTCTCCTCGGTAGATGGGAAAGAATGCTCCCTACATTGTCTAGACCACCGGTTCTGGAGCAGTGCATGGCTCGGGAGCTTGCACTTGTACTAGCCACCATATAACACCTGGTCCTTGACTTTGCCTAGGCCTTCCAAGTCAACAGAATGCCCCTACTCCGAACTGCATGAAACAGATAACCCAGGTCGTAATGTTTGCCAATAAATCTACAAGGAAATACTGGTAGCATCAATGAGGTAATACTGTCAGTGCAGTAGTATGCCAAGAATACCAAGGTCCCTTTGCTCCAGGTCCAATACTGAGACCCTTTGCTAAGCATAATGCCTCCAGAGCCACCAGACTTCCATATGGTGACCCAGTATGTTGGCCACTTTTGGACAGAGATGTGCCTCAGAGCCTCAGTCAAGTGATGTTGCCTCAGCATCAGTGACCATCCTGGGGTCCTAGTACAGTCCCCTAAAACAACTTAGGGAAGAAAGGGTTTATTTCATCCTACATTTCTCAGGTCACCTATCCATCACCGAGCAAAGTCAAGACAGGAACCTGGAGCCAAGAATTCAATCACCAGGCATTGCTGCTTACCGCTGACTCTGGTTTCTGATTCCATCCAGAACTACCTGCTTAGGCATAGCACCATCCACAGTGGACTGGGCCCCCCACAACAACCACTAATCAAGAAAATGGCCAGCATGCTTGCCTTGCTGACATTAAAGAGGGATGTTCTTCATTGAGATTCCCTCCTCTCAAATGACCCTAGTTTGAGTCACTTTGACAAAATTAGCCCGAATACTTGAACACTGTCCAACTCAACACACAAACACATTGCTGTTTACTCTAATATTTCCATTGTTCTTTTTCTCCAAGATGCAGAAATAGCCTGTAATGTTTGGAACAACCCTAACCATAAACTCAAAAGAGCTCAAAAGAGATAAAAAGAGCTCAAAACCAGCTCGTGCCTCGTCTGGGGTTTTTGTTAGATGGTCTTTGGCTCTTTGAGGGAGCAAAGTCTTCCCAGGTGAGAAAATCTCATTAAAACTATCCATTTGCCTACGAAGTTGATTATTTCATTTTTCCATGCAGCTGAATAGTACTTCATCCTATGTTTGTAACACATTTTCGTTATCCATTCATCAGCTGAAGAACATTTAAGTTGCTTCTGTTTCCTGGTTACTGTGAATACAGCAACTACAAGCGTGGCTGGCCAAGTATCTATGAGCTATGAAGTTATAAGGAACAAAATACGGCTCTTCCTTGGAACACCATCAGAAGACATGATCCTATACCCGACTGAAACCAATCTTGTACTTCCAGGAAACTAGCCTGAGACACAATGAAAAACCATTACCTAGCCCACCTAAAAGCAAAGTATGAATTGGGTTCATTGTTTGGGACCAGAAGGCCTTATGTGGCTGACATAGCAATACATTTATGGGAAAGCGATCTATTGCAACAATGGTGAACTCAGATTAATACTCTTTCTAGGCCAGAAAAGGTACATCAATTAAGATTTTAAAGGGAAGATGCTCTTAATAAGGGGAATGCACAGGCTGTCCAGGTTGTCCATAAGCACAAAACAATAGGTATTACATTTCCAAACTTATAAAGGGGACCACTGCCGAAACTCCAACTTCCCTACCCTTAAAATTGTTAACTAACAAGCCTGTGTGGATAGAAGAGTGGCCCTTAAGAAAGGAAAAATTGCAGGCACTTGAACAGCTGGTAGAGAAGCAGTTAAAGGCTCAGCATATAGAAGAGTCTAGCATCCCATGGAACTCATCTGTATTCTTTATAAAGAAAGAATCTGTAAAATGGAGAATGTTAACTGATTTGCGGACTGTGAACAAGGTGACTGAGAGTATAGGTCTGTTACAGCCTGGATTATCTTTACCTTTGTTATTGCCTAAGGCATAGCCTCTAATTGTGATTGATTTAACAGGCTGGGTTTTTTTTTTATTTTTTTACTATCCCCTTGCAAGAGCAGGACAAGAAAAAAAATTGTGTTCACAGTGCCTACCTATAACAATGCTCAACCTGTGAAAATGTATCAGAGGAAAGTCCTTCCCCAGAGAATGTCAAATAGTCTGACTTTCTGTCTGTATTTTGTGCAACACCATTAGAAGTAATTTGAAACAATTGCTCCGATCTGTTATTTACCATTATATGGATGATATTTTGGTGGCGGATTCTGACACAGATACTTTAGAAAAAAATGTTTGATGAAACAAAAAGAATCTTGCCCTGTCGGGGATACAAATAAAGGGAGGAGATTGCCTTGACTATCTAGGTTATAAGGTAAGTCAGCAAAAAGTTCAACCACGAAAGGTACAGATCAGAAGAGACTGGTGGCAAACTCTTAATGATTTCCAAAACTTACTGGGAGAAATCAATTAGGTAAGACCCTAAATTGGATGAACTATGAAAGAGTTAAGTAACTTGTTTCAAATGTAACAAGGAGATTCCAACCTAAATACCCCAAGACACTTAACCGCTGCAGCAGAGCAAGAGTTAACTCTAGTAGAATAGAGACTACAAGATGCATATGTGGATCGCATAGATCCACACCTGAATCGTATTTTGGCCATCATTCATTCTAAACCGTCCTCTACTGGGATTTTTACGCAGAGAGAGGATAATATCTTAGGATGGTTATTTCTGGCACATAAGCCGAATAAAAAATGAAAGACCTGTATAGAAAAGGTTGATGACATAGTAATAAAGGGAGGAATAAGGTCTCATTAGCTATCAGAGACAGATCCAGCAGAAAGAGTGGCGCCTTTCACTAATGCCGAGATGATGTCATTGTGAGTAATCAATGAAGATTGGCAAAGAGCTTGTAGCAACTCTTATTAGGGAGAAATTAATAACAAATATCCTAAAAGCAAGTGAATTCATTTATATATCACTATAAAAGAACTGACTGGATATTCCCTCATATAGTGAGTGAATGAAAACCTATTTCTGGAGCATCTATATTTTATACTGACACAAAGAAATCAGGAATGGCAGCTTTCAAATAAAATATAAGTAGTCAATCAAAGCCCATATGCTTGCAGAGCAAAGTTTCCTTGAGGAATGAAGACTACACTGATCTGTAGGCATAAACACAAACGTTTATATACTAAACAATCTAGAGTTTGTACATATTTTATTTTTAATCTTTGTGTGTGTTGGACTGAGTACATGTGCATGGACTATATATATTCAGATGCCCTTGGAAACAAGAAATGCTCTTCCCTGCCTCCCCAGCACAGTCCTGCTAGCCAATTAGTTTGTCTGCTCCTCACTTTTACCCCAGAAAAGGAGAGCCAACTTGGAGGGAGTAGAGGGGCAGCTCTACTAGAATGATTAGCTTCTGCAGCTGAGTTTGGCTGTTTTGCATGTCCAGCACAATGTGTTCCAGGCTAGGCTTGAATCTGGGAGCCTCTGCCAGCACTTGGTTCTGCGATGACCCTGACCCACAGCATTGGAGTCTGAGTGCCCAGTTCAGCTCTAACCCTTGTGGCTGCTTGGTGGTGGGGCCCAGAAGAGAGGCCACCCCCAGAAGCTGAAGGTGGGTGAACATGCTTGCCTCCTGGTGCCTCAGTCTGCAGATCACAGGTGTCTCCACAATCTTCCACCAACTCTGATATGAGGAGCCACCCTCCTACATTGAGCCTCTTCCTGGAGCTAGGAGTGGTGGGTGCAGGATACACAGAGAAATGAACTAAAAAAAAGATTTCCTCACAATTAATTGTCACCTATCACTTGGGTGACTGAGGTCTATTGCAGCTGCCTCTGGGTTGTGATTTTAAATCTGGGTTCTGGAACCCTTCTTTAGCCTCTTCTTTGTAGGCCAAGACAACTGTATGTTCCTGCAGCTCCCATCGTCCCAGTGGAAACTGCAAGGCACTGTCCTTGGGAAAACTACATGGACGGTTTTGTGAAGACTGAGGGTGTGTATGGTTTGGGAAGTTTCCCAAGACTTGAGGGTCTCAATTCTCAGCTGGAGTGAAACCCTGCAGACTTCAATTTGCTTCAGGTTCCTCCACATAACAATCAAAGCGTCCCTTGAGGTGGCACAATTGAGAGCTTGCTGGGTCCCAACTGGTGAACTAAAGCCTTTAGGTTCTTATAGGGCCCATGCATTAGTCTCAGTTCAACTGAGCTTTTAACATTGTGCCAGCCAAGGCTAGCTGCCTATCCTTAAGTCTCCAGCCAAGGCCTCTGGACCAAGTTCCCAGGTGTGTGTATTTCTGTACATGTGTTGTAAATACTTGTATCTGTCCTGAATCTGGGCTCACAACATTCCACATAATGCAAACGTTTCTAGAACATAAGGGAATAGGTAGAGTCTAAATTGGAATTAGTAGGGGCATTTGAATGTGACTACAAAGATGAGTCCCAGAGTCAGGATCTCCACAGACATCCTGAACATGAGGAAGTGAGTATGTGTGTGTGAGGAGGGGGTACCTATGTTAGAGAGCTACGGATCCCTCTGTCACCTGGTGTCACATCCCTAATTTATTTTACTAGGGAAAGAAATGTTTTGATTCAAGCCCCTAAGAGTTTTTCTAAGTAGAGAGGTGTCTTGGTAATCATACATTTCTTGTTCAAAGACAGTAAGCTATTAATGTGGGTTAAATTAAGGTCTTGGGGCATCACAAGAATCTTCTTTTCTTCCTCACAGGGGGGATGGCTATTAATGTAGAGTAAATCCACTTAATGATCATTTCAAAGTAAAGTCAACATTTTGGTTTTGCAATGCATTTGGTTTTCATTGTACTTTGTTAGAATTACTTCAATATATGCATCTAAGTCAATAAATGTAATAATTCACATGGACTTCAAGACAGAAATCACATTGTCATCTCAATAGATGCAGAAAAAAACCTTTGACAAAATCCAACATACTTTCATGGTAAAAAGTCCTAAGGAATGTAGGACTACAGGGCACATATGCTAATATAATAAAAGAAGTATATGAGAAACCCATAGCTGACATTCTAAGTGGAGAAAACTTGAACCAATCCCACTGAAGTCAAGAACGAGGCACGTACGCCCACTATCTCCACTCCTTTTCAATCCTGTGCTCAAAGCACGAGCTTGTGCAGTGAGATGAGAGAAGGAAATTTAAGGCATACAAATCAAGAAAATATTCATAGTATCCCTATTGACAGCAGGCATGATATTATACACTAGACGTCCCAAAAATTCTCCCAGAAGATTTTTCAGGAATGTTCCAAGTTTCAGAATCAAATTGCACAAATCAATAGGTTTTCTATGTGCCCAAAAGAAACATACTGAGAAAGGGTCATGGACACACTCCCAATTCTCAACAGCCTCAAAGAAAATAAAATATCGAGGCATAAATCTAACTGTAGGAGAACACTGGACCTGCCACTGGACAGAACAAGGTCTGAGATCCACGTGGACATACACAGAGATGGACCTGCCCAGGCATGTCAAGAGACAGACCTACCGGGACACACCCAGGGAGCAGCAGCTGCAGTCTGGCAGCCAATGGGACCCTGGGCCGGGTGGAGGGTATAATAGGCTTCCCCCCTGTAATAAACTGAGTCTGCCTTTTGCCTCTCACCTGACTCCCAGAGCCTGTGTGTCTTAGCTCCGCACCAACTCTACCCCTTTGCCTGAAGGGTCCCATGGATGAGTACAAGCAACACCTAACCAAGATGGTGGATGAATTTTACAATGAAAACAGTGTCCACCAGAAAATGAGAAGACATCTCATGCTCATGGATTGGTAGAGTTGACATGAAAATGACCGTTTTACAAAAGCCTACTTAGAGATTCAGTGCAATCCCAATCAAAATCCATGTATCATTCCTCATAGAGATAGAAAAAGTATCCTAAAATTCATATATGGCCACAAAAGATTGCAGAAAGCCAAAACAATCCTGAGCAAAAAGGACAATGCTAGAGGGATTACATTCTAAATCTTAAGATATATTAAAGAGCCATGGTAATAAAAACAATAAGGCGCTGGTACAAAAAGCAGACATGCAATCAATGGGATGAAAGCTGAAAGTGTTATATAAAAGTATACAGTTATAGATATCAATATACACTTATAGATGTATACCTGTAATACCTATATACCTATAACAAAATTAAGTAAGTGTATGAATACACATACACAGTTTAAATGAAATCATCTCATGTGGGATGACATTCTCTTCAGAAGAGCCATAGACCATCTAAACAAATCACCACCACCTGCCTGAGCAGGTTATATTTAGTACTATATACACATATACATATATGCCTGGAATGGCAATTACAACTTGAAAGAGAGCAAGATGGAGTATATCAGAGAATTTGGAGAGAGGAAAGGGAAGGGAGAAATTATGCAATTGTGATAAAATTTCAAAAAAAAATAATAAAAGGAAACAAATCAACACCGGGCATGAGAAGCTCTCTCAGGAATTGCTCAGGATTGTCTAAGAGATTCCCTAAACATTATTGGCTACTGCTATTGCCCTTGTTTGGCCCCGTGCACTGGAAGGTAAGTCCCTATTTGAGGAGACACATCACACTTCAGAAAAAGGGCTCAGAGGCACCTGAGCTGGATCTGACATGAATGCCTTCTTCCTAAGGAGTAAGTTTCGTTCTACCAGAAAGTGCCATGCAAGCTTCCAAAGGAGAGACACAACCAACAGTTGTACCCAGCTATGACATGTATAAACTACAATAACTACCACCATGGTACAATATCTCCAAGGTTGCACGGTGATATCAAAACTTTTATGGTTACCAACAGTGCTTTCATTGGATTCAAGGCCCAGTCACCAAGAGGAAAACACACCAGTACAGTAAAGTAGCCAAAAACCCAGGGCTAGTGAGGATTTCCTTGAAGGAAAATATACACCCAGCTCTTTACTAAAGCAGCAGAATCCCTAACTACTTTCTAAATACTTGTCATTTTCCACAGATGTAGTTTCTACTCCTCTTCAAGGACACTTTTTTTTGTAACAGCTGAGGACCATTACAGAAAACCACATCAAATCAAAATGTACGGATGTGAAGCACAGTCCCAACTGATACATCTACAACACAGCTTCTAGATATAGGGCCAGCATTCATCGTGCAAGTGTGTGTGTGGAGGGAAAGACTGTAAGAAACAACACAGGAAGCTCACTGTGAGATTCTGCATGAAGTCTCAGCAACATGGCTTCCTTAACAATGGCTGAAGAAGGTCAAAACCAACAGACATGCAAACACGGAAGTGGGAAAACTCACAAGGTCTCAAGCATAGGCAAAGAACTACAGGCAATTAAGGAATCTGAGAATGGCAGCAAATTTGCTATTCAAGACCTAATGGACACCTGGACAGCCCTGGAAACACCTGGCCTCGGGGGAGGTACATACATACATACATACATACATACGTGTGCGTGTGTGCTCTCGTGTGTGTATTATGCCATTGAATATTAGAGCAGCGGCTACCCCTGTGTGGCAGAGAAGCCCTCATCCCTGCTTTGTAAGGCTTTCCAGTGCTGCTAGTTTGGGGAGGAATGCTTAGGGAGCACATGTAAGGAAGCCCGACACATGTAATAGTTCCCCAGAGTGCGCTTTGGGGATCTCATGTTTGCTCATCATGGTGACATTAGGGGGTGTGAGAGACATCACATCCATGAAACTCTTTGGAAAAGGATTTCAGCAACACCCAGATATTTCAGCAAAAATGTCTGTCAAAAGACTAATAAAGCTATCAATGACTTGCTGTTTGTGGCATCCAGGGCCAGTGATGTGGAGAGAGATGAGAATGGCTGTCAAAACCTTTGTGTCTTCTCTCCATGGACCCAGCCTACACTGACTTCCATCAGGGTTCAGGAGGATGCTGCAGCACAGCCTCCAGACCGTCATCCACCAGGTGGCAGGCTGCATTCACAACCTCTGCTGAAGTCAGTCCTCCAAGGAAACTTTTGTGGGGACAAAGACATTGCAAAAGAAGAATCATTCCATCCCTCCTGCCCCTGCCTATCAGGCCCTGGGCTTGGACCCCCAGGTAACCATTTCTTAGGCATTGCCAGGCAACCATTGTGAGCTATCTTGTGGTCTGTCACAATCTCTCTCCTCTCTCAGCCAGCCTCCTCGCCTCACCCCAATCACCAGGCACCCCTCAGGACACTTTGCTCACTTTGTTTTCTCCCAAGTCCCCAAGGCACTCTCACACGTGTACCTTTTCGTGTCCTCTTTGGACACACACCTACCTGTAGATAGGATTATGCACACATGCAACTCAGAGCTCTCTGAAATGAATAAAGTAGACTGATGAACTCCTAGACACAAGGCAGAAATCGCAGTCCTCACCTGTCACCTGTGGTGCCTTCATCCATTCCCTCCAGGGTCTCGAACCCACTGAGTGGTCACAGGAGTCCATACTGCCATCATATGAGATAATTGCTTTTGCCACTAGGCGGCATGCAAACATACCAACACACTACCACACCAACACCTACAAACACACACACACACACACACACACACACACACACACACACACACACACTTCTTTGTCTCTCTGTCTCTCCTCTATCTCACTCAATGAATTTCACATGGATCACTTTTGTAGTTCACTTGCCATATAAACCGAGCACACGTGCGTGTCTCCCTTTTAATGAAATAAATCAAGTATACTTTACACATTCTTTCAAATGAAACAGTTTGTAGACGTTCTTTTTATTTTTATCCATGTAGTACATGTAAAGAAAATTTGTTTGTAGGTAATAAAAATCATCAACTGGAAGGGGAACCCTTTTAAAGTATGCTATTATACAAGTTACCATGGCTTTGGCATATAAAGAGAGCAACCCCCCTTTCTCCTTCTAAGTTAAATTTAAGTGGCTGAGACGGCTCTTCTCTGATTTTGTGTTGAGCCAGAGCACTCGGGTGGTAGTTTCCGCAGATGTGCCATATTCTGTGTAATTCCTCCCTCGGGGTTTCAGCCTTCATTCCTACACCTTCTTCCTGGCTCAGGTTGGTGGTTCTTTTCTTCCTCCTTCTCACTAAGATTTCCCTATGTAGCTCAGGCTAGCCTCCCAATGGGATAGTTTTCCTGCCTCAGTCTACAGAGTGCTGGGATTGCGGTAGTGAACCATTACATCCAGATGCAATAAAGATCTCTTAAACAGTAATCTAAGGATTTTCTTGGGACCTGCTGAATTTTTCCATTTTGTGGCTATGAAACAATCTCAAAGATTTTTTTCATGTCTTTTCTTCTCTTTTTTCCTTTTATTTTTCTTGAGATCGGATTTCCCTGAGTAGCCCGAACTCTTCTCAAACTCAAGAACTTCCATTTCTGAAGACTGGGATTACAAGCATACACCACCAAGCTAGGTTTGGCTTCATAACCTTCATTTCTACTTTCAGCATACTTATTCTTAGGTAAATGATTCATTTTATCTGTCTTTATTTTAAATTTTGTTGATTATTCTCGTGTGTGTTTATGAAGTATATTCCTGCTTTACAATACCAGGCACAAGTTCCTTCCTTAGGTGGAATCACACAGGTTTCGGTTACCCCCATGAAAATAAGTGCCAATACTGCACCATTGGTCATATCTGGTCTGGCTGATCGTTGCTGTGCTTCACGTTCTTTAGCGAGGGGACTGTGTTTCATGGGCTTTACAGGAGGAGTGCTGATAGCTTTTCTCTCCCAGCAGCCTGGGTAGCACCTCCCAACACTATGACATCTAGGCAAGAGGGAGGAGACTTTCAGGACAGAACCCCCTTCATATCCTCAACTCTGTGAATTAAATATATGACGTCTTCACCAGTGTGTTGCTGTTTGTGTTTTTGTTTGTTTGTTTGTTTTTTTTGCTTGTTTGGTTTGGGTGGTTTGAGGTTTTGGGGATAGACTCCTGCTGTGTATCCATAGCTGGTCTGCAATCCTCTATATAGAGCAGGCTGGCCTTGAACACTTAGAGATTCACCTTCCTCTATGATCAAGCACTGAAATTAAAGTTGTGTGGTGCTACACTCAGAAAGGATAGGGATTTTATAATTTTTTAAAAAATACTTATGTCGTAATTATTGTTTAGTAGCTTCATGAAGGTTCCTGAGGAGCTTTAGGAACCGGAGAAGAGATTAACAGAAAGAGATAGCAGTTTGCCAATTATCACCCTTCAGCTGGCAAAGGACATATCTTGTCCTCAGTCCCAAGTACCCAGCCAGCCCCTAAACACAGTCACCACCATTGTCTCTGCTCCCTGCTCCTGACTGCCTTGTGTTTGCCTGCCTCCTCTCGGTATGACAAGGCACCTCTGGAGATACACAAATAAGTAAGCACCCTCCAATTCAACCACAACAGGCCGGGCAGATCTGCTGCAGGGCTTGTCACCACTGGAAGCAAAGGAAGGTGGGTGAAATTACTGCACATCAGTGCAGATCTCCCACAGCCTACGATACCAGCTGTGAGTACCTCTCTCAGTGGAGATCTTCACAGTGCAATCGAACCAAAGCCTTTGGAAACATTCTGTATTTCAAATGCCCTGTGGAGTACACACTTAGTAGATGGCTTGGAATTTAACAGTATAAGCGAAGGAAAAGGGGTCTCACTATATATATAGTCCCCAATGACTCAGGAAGTTTGTTGGGAGAATGAGTCTCCTAGGAATGTCAGAATCTACACCCAGGAAGTCTCACCAACATCAGTGCTAAACATGCACTGAACAAGAACAACAATAGATTTGCTCCTATGGACAGGGGAGAGCCCTAAAGAGGCCTCTGGTCTACTCAAAGAACTATAGGCAGTGAAGGAACAGAACACTGAGAGTGGTAGAAATAGTCTTTCCCAAAGAAGACCACACTGATTGGTTATCCTATACTCAATTGTCAGACCTGAAAATATGGAAGTATCATGACATTGATGTAATTATCATTATGTGAAGTAATGAGGTTGTGTTTATGTATTTACAAATATATAAATATACTCTCTGTCACAAAGCTATGGAGGAGTAGAGTATTGTTGGACACCCAAAGGCCCAAACCAGGATGCTTCACCCCCACAGAGACTCACAGACGGGATATCGATGCAAATAGCAAGAGGATTTATTCCAGTGCACTGGGACCGTTCTAACACGCAGGATAGAAGCGGCCCCGAGGAGCAAATGGTGAAGCTTTTTATACAGTTGTTGGGCACAAACCGAATTGGTACACGTTGATTGGTTCCCAAATTGTTTTCCCATTTTGATAGGTAGGGGCCAGTTAACCTTTAAGTTGATTGGTGTTGGCATATAGCAAGGTCTCGGGCACCAGGAAATGTAAAGTCCCTTGCCCAAGGCTATTAGGCGGCGGCTGCAGCTGCTGCTCATTTTAGGAATTTGGGCTGGGTCACAGTGCCCTTGAATTAAGCCTGACAATAATTGTTTTATGGTTTCTGGGGTAGGCTAGTTCTTGGAACAGGGAGTTCTGGAAAGTACTCAATAATTATTGTATTGAGTAGAGAAAGCCTAAGTTCCTATTAAGAGTTTAGGATTAATGCCCAGGGCCGGGGGGTCTCCGGCCTCACATTTCCCCCTTTTTCTTGTGACTGTTCCAATCGTGGAACAGCTGTTTTAGCTCCTGATCACTAGTATCGGTTAGTTTATAGTCACTCCCTGGAGAATTTTTAGAAACCGGTACGGTTGTCTGAGAACCATAATCTGTACTGCACTGATTCTTTTCCTAATAAAAGCTATTAGTTTACTTAAAATGTAGGACCCAAAGTTTAGAGCCAACAATAACATTACCAAGGGTGCCAGTAGTGTAGATATTAACGTCGTCACCCATGAGGATGAATTGAACCAGGATTTAAACCAGAAAGCAGAGCAAAGTCCTCCTTGTTGGAGAAAAAGTAAATCTAAACCTCTCCTGTAATGGCAGCTTGCAGACTCTGGTACTGTTGTCCCTGTAGAAGTAGGGAGGCGGTTTCTGTGGCAACTCCTGTTGCCCCCACCCCTAACAGGAGTGACAGTGTGAGAATTGTTAAGGGCTCCCTTTTTTGCTTTAAGTGGGTGTTTTATCATATTGTCAGTTTAATGAACCTGAGTCTATCTGGCCTCAACAGGTAATGTTCTGGTGTGCCAATAGGCACTATACATGCCATGTCCCCAGTCTTAGGGAGTTTTCTTTTGACTAAAAGTTCCAGCCTGTGGAAATGGGACGTTGTAATCTCTTAGACTGCTTCCTGCTGAGAGGGGACGTCGTCAGGGGCCCCAAACAGGCTGGTATTAGTCAAAAGCTGGGGGGGGTTAGGCAGTGGGGTACATCTGGTTCGCTGATCCAGCGGAGTGGACGGAGGTGGTCACATCAGCTGGACTGGTCATCAGCTCTCAGCAGGTCTAGGACTCACAGTAGTCGAAGCAGTTTGATGCCTGGATGGTGTCTGTTAGCCAAGTAGTGATCTACTGAGACGGATAAAAGCTAGAGGCAGAAGTTAAAGTTTACAGAAGCTTACATTTGGAACTTTTTATCACATTGTAGAAAGAACAGCTAACAAGTGTTTGTTAAACAGCCAATGAGAAATCACCTTAGACTTGAGCCTATTTAGGCACTTAAAAACATATGTTTTTAGGGAACTTAAAGTGGCCCATAATTTACACAACACAGAATCTGGTTTTTTTTTTAGTTAATTAATATCTGTTTACAGAGTACAGTATCATAAAAAGTTTTCAAGTAAATAAAACCAGGTTATACACTGCTAAGACAAAATCTGTCATTTTAAAATGTAGAGAATGGTTTTTGGCTTCCTTTAGCAACAAAGTATGATTTCATGTATCTAGAAGAAAATGGGAGAGCCAAGCAAGCCTCTAATCCAGATAAAAACAATTATACCAGATCATCAGAACATGTATCCAGGATTTTAATGTTATAACTCTGAACCTTTTTTTTAAACTTTTATCTCAAACCACCTTCTCACTTAAAATCACTTTTTCAGACCGTCACAACTTACCTAGGCTTTCATATCTGCAGACTTTTAAACCTCCATATCTTAACATTATCTCAGACACTCAAAACTTAAATCACTTTCTTAGACCTTTATATTTTAAGCCTCATAACATTCCTTTAAACTTTCTTTAATCTAACTATCTACCAAATACAGAGTTGTTATTACCGAGAGCAGTCATTTTTAGGCAAATTTTTTAAATAAAGGGATAGTAAAAGTTACATCAAAAACCTATTTATCTTTTAACAGGGGGCCTGTTAGCGAGACAATCCTGTTTGTCATATTCAGACAGGGACTCTAGTAGCCTCAGAGAGAGAAACTGGTTGTCTATTGCTGTTAAACTAACAGAATTACAGTTAGCCATCAACGCCACCAGAGATCTGGGAATACTAAATTATAGCAAAAAGTGTAACTCAATTAAAATGACAGAGACTTACCCATACCTAGACAGATGACCCTGGACTCTCCATGTTCTCCGTGACTTTATGGGGAACAGAGGTCTCAAGACACTGGCAGTCTTCCATTGCCAGGCCAGTAGGTATCTTTCTGTGGCTAAGACTCAGAGGGATCGAACCCCGCTCTGTCCATCCAAAGCAGGATGATCTACTCTCTAGTGTCTTATTTGTAGGCAGGTCTATGGCAGGTGAGGCATTGGGCAGTTTTGCCCAGTGGTACATTACCATAATCCAGGTGAGGTTGCTCTGTCCCTGTCCGTCTTCTCTGGAGGTGCTGGGGTCACTGTTAGGATCTGGGGTCTCTACTTAAAACTCCAATTAAAAGTCATAATCAGCAGATCCCTGAGGGGTGAGGGCTATCTATGTTAAGTATCTCTATGTTAGCAAAACTTTGCCTATAATTTTTTCTGCTTTACTGTACTATCTAGGCCATTGTAAACATCTTTTTAACTTAAACTGTCTCATAGCCTTGTGAATTTAAATATCTTAAAAGCTGTTTTTGAAAACATCTAGCTTTTGTAAAAACCTAAAGTTTTCTTAAAGTAGTTTAAAACCTTCCAACTTTGTGTTCATAATATCTCAGTGTCCTTTTTAGCAGCATTCTGTTTTAGGCCTAAGCCAACTGTTACACTAAAGCTCAGATATCACATGGCCTCTCAATTTTAAAACTGCAGGTTTTTTATAAACAAACTTTAATTATCTTTATGTTTTGTTTTAAACATCTTACTCTTAAACTGAAAAGATGACTGTATTGATATTTTATTTAATATTTTTCTTTTTAAAATCTTAACTTTATAAACCTTATTTTAGCATACAAAAATACTATATAAAATCTATCTTAACTTAGTTTTTTCTTTTTAGATCTATACCAGAAAACACATCTTTAAAACACATTTTTAAAATACACTCTCAAGAGGGTTGGTATTGAGGCCTCAGTTACATAGGGACCACTGTGATGAGTTAACCTTTCTGTTAGTTTACCCTCCTGACCCTTTGCCTTTTTCTCAGGCTCTCCAAAGGAGCTCAGAGTACCTGCTCTGTATTGGATCTTTACCCCTGTGTGTGTTCCTTTACACACCGAGTATGTCATCTTGCCATCTCATGTAGACTCAAGACAGCCACAGAACTATTTCTGGAAGCCAAGCTTGGGTCAAGTTCCTGCCTTTTAGTTTTAGGGGCAGCAGCAGGAAGGAGGGAACAGGGTGTTCTCCCCAGGAACCCTCTCATCTCCCTGGCAGGGAGCCCACCGCAAAGCGCAGCACATGGGATGTCCTTGGGACTTGAATTAACTGAGCTGAGTTTTTTTTTTCCTGCTCCCCGGGGACAAGGTTTCTGGGTTTCCTAAGACCTCTCCTCTTAATGCCAATTGTTTCTTTTACTGTCTTAGGAATTGGGGGAGATTCCACACACCCTGTGAAATTCGCCTCCGTCTAACATCTCATCCACGCCCACTTATCTTCCACACCGGGTTGTCATCTTTCTCCGCCCATGTGGTCCCCTCCCTCCTGGCCCCGGCTCAGGACCAATTTTTTGTCAAATACAAGTATAATCTTACATACAGACAGAGAAATCTTAATCAGGTCTGGAACAACAGAGGAACCTTAGGACTTTTTCAGAGATGACTTGTTGCCTTTTTACAAATTGTCTGTTAGTGGCAGAAGTTATTTTAGCATTTTGGCGAGTAGCACAAGCTGCTCCATGCCTCTCCTCTAAGTTTGCAGCAAGACTCATTTCTAAGAAAACCTGCCCCAGATCTGGCAAGCTAACATTTAAGACAGTGATATTCAAATGAACACAAAATACACATTATTTTCATCACTTTATCAGAACTTTACAGCCAGAATTTATCTATACTTTTTAGATTACTTTTACTTATGTTTTCACACCCTCAGACCTATAGACTTCAAAACATTTTTAAGCATTTTGCCAATTAGTTCAGGTGGAAGAGGTTTTAACTGAGCCGAATTAGCAAGAGCAACAACTGGGCTGTCACTTTTACTGCAGAGGCAGCGGCTGAGACGGCAGTAAATAAAATTCCAAATGTACATTCCTCCTGTCCCTCCCTAAGCAGCAGCCTGTCTTCTAGTTTTTAGCAAGCTTTACCTCAGTGGCAGTCATTACAAGGCACCTGAATCTTTAAAACCATTAGGTTTCTTTACTCAAACTACATATACATTTTAAAATACCATTTGAGTGATTTTTACACAAAAAAGTTTGGCTGTTATCTCAATTGTGGGTGTGCTCCACCCCCTCCTGCCTCAGCAAGGCCACATGAGTTACTTTTTATTACTCTTATAGGATGGGGGTTGCTGTTATCTCTTAATCAACCCCTTTTCTTTTCCTGCTGCTTTTTGCTTGTTTTCTCTCATTAACCCTTTTTCTCCTATGGCTGAGAGCCCCAAACCAAGGATGAGTGAAACTGGCAGCCCAGCACTATTAAAAAATAGGTCTATCTGGAAGCAGCTCTGGCTGGGAGGCTCCAGAGGTCTGCTCAACGCAGCCCCCATCCCCTGCAGCTGGCCTTCCACCCCTTGTTTAGGCTTAGCTTGCATTCCCAGCTGGCAGCACTGCCACTTACCCACAGCATATGAGAGGAGTTGCTTGGCCCACGTTAGATCTGGAGTGTTACACAGGAAAACAGACAAACACAAAACATATAACCATGAAACTGAGACAAACAAGAATCAGATAAGACAATGGCGCCGCACAATTTCTCAGAGGTTTTCAGGTGTACATCAACTGACTGATAAGTTGCTCTGTCCTTGACTCCCTTAAAATGAGACATAATTATGTCGAGAGGTCCAGATGGAGTTTGTCCCACATCCAAAAACAAAGTCAGTCCGAGTGTAGCCATACACACACACACACAGAATCATACAGAAACAGCAGTGCACCCTCCAGTGTTTCCAGAGTCAAGTAAACACCTGGCACCACCGTCTGCCCAGAGCTCTCAGCCAGAGAGTCTGTCAGCAGAAAGGCCTCCACAGCCTCCAGATTCCAAGCAGGTCAGGACCTCCAGGTGGGTCCTTTGACCCCAGATGGGTTCTCTCACAACCCGAGCTTCCCGACACAGGTCGTCACGACCCCAGACAGGAGGGTAGCTCATCAGCAGCCCTCCTATGGCTATGGTGTAACCTCAGACCAATGGTTAAGCGTCAGAGAGAGGGGGGTTGAAGTCGACTGTCCCATTGTCAACAAGTCAGAAAGAACCAGTGAAAATACAAGAAACAGATTTTGCAGACGCGCCCAGGAGGGGACTTCCACAGCTCCTCTACGGAAGTCACAGCAGGTTGAGACCGGCCTCTAACAGGCCTCTCCAGATGGAGGAGAGGCTCATCTCCCTCCTCCCGATGGAGAAGGATCCTCACGGACCCCTCTCCGAACAGATGGGGGGAAGTCCTCCCGGACCTCTCCCCATTACCAGACTCTGGAGTGTCCTCCAGGGCCCCACAGCCTCCAGATTCCAGACCCCCCCGTGGCGCTTCTCACAAACAGACAGACAACAAGACCTAATACAGATAGGCATATAAGTCAGTCACAATTAACACAAAAATCAGACACAAAGAGAAACAGAGCTCCAATATCGGACAGATGCCGGTCCCTGCCAAACCAAATGGCAGAGATCCCGCCCAGATGCCGTGGGGCCACCTGTCGCCAGCTCAGATGGAGAGGAAACCTTACAGTGTCACCTCCAACCCCACTGGAGCGTCCTCCAGGGTCGGACCTGGCTTACACCATCCCGGTAAGCTTAAGCCGTGCAGTGGGATCCTTACGGGCCATGCACACCACAGACCGTTACAGACACAGTTTACAGGTCTGACCAGTTACTTGTTCCAAACAGACAGGCAAACAGGTGAACAGACAGACAGACAGACAAACAACAGATGCTCGAGCTTACCTCCGATACCCGACGTGCGGGGTCTGGGGGGATGCATCCATTCCCGGTCAGGGAACCAAAATGTTGGACCCCCAAAGGCCCAAACCAGGACGCTGCACCCCCACAGAGACTCACAGACCGGATATCGATGCAAATAGCAAGAGGATTTATTCCAGTGCACTGGGACCGTTCTAACACGCAGGATAGAATCAACCCGAGGAGCAAATGGTGAAGCTTTTTATACAGTTGTTGGGCACAAACCGAATTGGTACAAGTTGATTGGTTCCCAAATTGTTTTCCCATTTTGATAGGTAGGGGCCAGTTAACCTTTAAATTGATTGGTGTTGGCATATAGCAAGGTCGAGGGCACCAGGAAATGTAAAGTCCCTTGCCCAAGGCTACTAGGGGGCGGCTGTAGCTGCTGCTCATTTTAAGAATTTGGGCTGGGTCACAGTGCCCTTGAATTAAGCCTGACAATAATTGTTTTATGGTTTCTGGGGTAGGTTAGTTCTTGGAACAGGGAGTTCTGGAAAGTACTCAATAATTATTGTATTGAGTAGAGAAAGCCAGGGCTGAGGGTCTCAGGCCTCACACACCCACAACTCACACACTGCCCTCACCCCCTTCCCCTTAACACCACCTCAGAATCTGTTCAGGGTTGTTCTCAGGCTGTCAAGGCCACACAGCCATATGTCACCAAAGGATATCTATCCATTTGACTGCATCCCTGCCTTCCTCATTCCCTCCTTTCCTCTCTTTTCTCTGTCTGCATCACGTTCTCTCTGCCTTCCTAATTTCCTTCTTTGCATTTGATTTTTGTTCCCTTTTTTTTAATGTTTTGTTTTGTTTGTTGGTTGGTTGGTCTATTCGTCCTTTGGACATTGGGTTCTGTTTGAGTAGGACTGCAGGTGAAGTTGAGGGGCAAGGCCCTGTCAGCAAATGCATCTACACTACAGCCACATGCCCAGAGTCTTAGAAGCAGACTGGGAGTCAGCAGCAAGGACAGAGGCCACCTGGTTGTGTGTAGTCGGTGGGCCCAAGGCAGGCTTGTGTGTGGCTCAGGGTGAGTCTTAGTAGAAGCAGCCACAGTGGGGTGTGGACTGAAGGGCGCCCTGCCTCCCCTAACAATCCCCCTCCCTGCCACGCCCAGCACCTATGCAGGCAGCCCACTTGTGGGTTCAGCTGACGAGGTCACCTTGCCTAACTGCCAGGGAGAACTAACACCCAAGTGGAACGGTGGACAAGCCCCTTGTCCTGCTCTTCCCTGTCCAGGGATCTCGGGTGGAAAAACGGTTAGTTAGAGGACGCTCTAAAGTGAACAGACAGCAGTCTGGGGTCCAAGAAGCCCGTGTCTGTTTGTATTAGGGTGTGGTGAGTGTGTGAGAATTTGTGTGTTTTTGTGTAGGCCTGGGAGTTTCTGGCCATGCTTGTGGGTGTTTGTGTTTATACCGGGTGAGTCATCTGGAGAGGAAGTTAGGTCCCAAGTAGCCCAGAGTCAGGGCCATAGAGGTCCAGGTGTGTGGCAGTCATGATGGTCAGCTCAGAGCAAAGGGGGAAGTAACAGGTGAGTTTGAAGGGGAAGCCCCTTGCGGCCCAGTCCAGCAGCAGCAGCTCAGGTGGGCGTGAGATAGGGACCTATCCCGGCCATGATGGCTGAGAGTGCCTGTGACTCGGCCTGGCCTGCAGATCAGACCAGTGGCGTGGCAATGGCATGGGAGTTTGCAAGATCCATCCCTGAGTGGCGGGCCTGACACCTCTGAGAACTCGGAAGAGGCCAGGCCCAAGGTAGCTAGCAAGCTAGCTCCCTTTGCAGCATCAGGGAGGCTGCCTAGCTGAGGCTTGGCTGAGAGGGAGAGTTGGAAAGCAAGGACTGGGCTGACTCCTGGAGGCAGCCACAGAAGTCTATTTCTAGAGGGCATCTTGGAAGTTCTCAGGCCTGTGGAGACAGGCCTCTGGCCAGTCTATCAGCTCACAGAAGGAAGGAAAGGTTCATGTTGGGGCGTGGTGTTCGTTTCCCAAGGGAACAGGATGTATGGTCTGGAATCAGACAGGCCTGTGTGTCCTGGATACTCTCTGGAAAACACTGTATGTAGGAGAGAGGTAGGGAGAGGGAAACAGAGATATAGGGAGAGGTTCTAAGAAAGAGAGGAGGGAAAGGGGGGGATATCTTGGTGTGGGGAAGTGAGAAGAAGAGAGATAGAGACACAGAGAGACCAGAGACAGATGGGGATGTGGGGGTAGAATCCCTGCTTGTCAGGCTGGGGGATGTGTTTGACTTTGTTATTGATTTTGCATGTAGCCTGGTGGTGAAGCTCATTCATTCACATGAGTGTTCTCTGGGCTCTGGTCCCTGGGCCATGGGCGTGGGGCCCTAGAGAGAAAAAATGAAGGAACCTTGAGAGAGTTCTCTGTGAGGAGGTTACTGAGGAGGGGCACCCTGGTGTCACCAGTGAGAAGTGTGTTGTGTCTTGTGTCTAGGTGCCCGTGGGACCCGTCGAGTGTCTTCCGAGAGCTCTGAGTTGCATGTGTGCCCAGCCCCGGCCACAGGCAGGTAAAAGACACATAGGTGCCTGAGACTGACATGGGTGTTTGCAGACAGGAAAGGGAACCCAGGATCCTGAGGGCTGCTTGCTGGTTGGGGTAGGTTGGTGGTGAGGTGGTGGGCCTGAGGGGCGGAGTGAGGTTGTGACAGACCCAGAGAGAGGTCATAATGGTTGCCTGGCAATGCCTAGGAGACGGGTAGGCTGGGTCCCATGCTCAGGCCGGGTAAGCAAGGGGGCAGATGAGATGGCATGTTTCTTGTTTTGATATGTCCTTTTCTCTACATCAGGATCCTTCCTAGGCAGCCTGCCTCTGCCTTTGAGGTTGTGGATGTCCCAGGCCCCTGGTGACCCCTGCTGGGGGTGATGCCCTCAGCCTCCATCTGAACCCTGATGACAGAGCACTTGAAGGAACCTTCCTGGATCCATGGACAAGAAGAGTCGAGTTTTTGAGCGGCCCTTCTCATCTCCCATCAGAGTCAGAGACTGGAGCCCTCCCAAAGGCACACAGCTGTCTGCTCTGCTTCCATGGCTGAGCCTCCTTCTGCAAGGTGGGAAGGCCTTGCTGGGCTTCTTTGGACCCCTTCAGGAGGGGTGGTCTTCTCTCCTGACAGGGCATCTTCCCACCCTCCCCTGTGTCCTGATCTCTGCTACACCAGGGTCCTGCTGCCCTACTAGCCAAGGGTCAGGCTGCCAGGGAATGGGGTAGGGTAGGGTGAGGGTCCTTGGCAGGTAGCCTTGACTTGGAAGCCTGGTTGTGGCCAGGCTCCCACAGAGTCAGCACACCCAAGTCCTGCAAGGCAGCTCTAGTGGTCATGCAGATGGGGGGAGTTCAGTCCAAAGCAGCTGGATCCTGGCTGGGCAGCAAGGGCTCAAGACCCAGCTCCTGGTCCCCTGGTCCTCTGGCCCCCTGGTCCCCTGGTCCAGAGTCCACGTTTTTTGAGTTTGAGGGTGCTCCACTGTGGTCCAGTTTGCCGTGAAGGCCCGGGAGTCCGGAATGAAGGAGACAGCGTCTGATGGACCCGAACTCGTTTATGCAAGGGGCTCTTCCCAATAAATAACCTTTCCCCATAAGGGCGTGGCTTCTCCCCCCAATTGGGGAAGCCTTAATTAGCATGGCAGGGGGAGGGGCCCACCTGGCCAACCTCCATACAATATTCATGACTTTTTGCAGAGAGAAAGGTGAATGGTTCACCACGGGGCAGGCAGACATTTTGCCAATGTGTTTGCTAAGCAGCGGCTTACAGGGCTTCAAGAGTAAAGGAGTCCACAGGCTACCCTGCTAGCGCCAGGGGGCGAGGACCACCCACCGCTTCAACTTCACTCTTTAGCCTGGAGCCCTACATCTGAGATAGCTTGTCCTCTCTCAAAATACAATTATAGGCATGGCCAGAGGCGTGTGTCCTATGTCATTCAAAATCAAGCTGTGCTGACAGTCACGATGAACCATCACACCAGCAAATCCTCCCTTTTGATTTTTTTTCTACTACATCCCTTTCTGTCTTCCCCCAAATCCATACAGGATTTCCCCCACCGGCTCTCGAATTTGGTCTAAGTGGATCTGCTTAGCATTTAAATCCCTACAAAATATTACCCCTTTCTTCCAGTCGGCCCCACAAACCTTTCTTCCCACCTTCATGCACGTGTCTTAGACTTTTCCAAACATCCCTTTTACCTCCAAACCTGTGGTTACATATTTTTTTCAGATATGTTTCTTTAAGTCAAAAATAAGGGTCTGGAGGGATGGGTAAGCTGTTAAGAGTGCTTGGAGTTCTTACAGAGACAAGAGTGCTGTGCCCAGAACACACTTTAAGTAGCTCACAACAACCTGTACTCGAGATGGAGGGATCCAAAAGCCTCCTTCTGCATGTTCAGGCAGGCGTATGGGGGCAGGAGAGATAAAATGTTTGCGACAAGAAAAAGTTTTCTGAAACTATTCATACTTAAAGTTAAATCTTCATCTGGCCGAAAAAGATGAGTAACTGCTTCCTTTCCCTCTGTTTTGTGGCCTGAGAGAGAATCCCAAGGGAGTGCTTTAGTCAGGCTTTAAGTATGTGTTTTTTTTCGTGTCATCTCGCGGGAATTATAGGTACTACATATCCTTATACCTCACGTTTTTTTGCATTCAACAAGGATTTTGTAAGTAGTGCCTTGTGTTAGCTGAAAGACAGTACAATCCTTTGCCCAGCCCGTGATTGGAGGAGTAGTTGATATCCTTTTGTGATGGCCTTTAAAAGATGTCTTCTTTCCTTCAACAGGAAACAGATGATTTGAAGAGAGCCGAAAGTATGCTTCAACAAGCAGATAAACTAGGCTGCAGACAGTTTGTTACTCCTGCTGATGTTGTCAGTGGAAACCCCAAACTGAACTTAGCGTTTGTAGCCACCCTACAACTACATAAGGCCACCCTACAACTACAGCGAGGTGAACGTTTTGTGGCAGCCCTTATTAGGTATCACTGCCCTGATAGCCACCATTACCAGCTTTGCTTTATCCTCAGCTTCCTTAGTACAGGAAGTACACACTGCCCATCATGTTAACCAGCTTTCAAAAAACGTGTCTCTAGCCTTAGTGTATCAAGAGGAACTAGATAAAGGATTAGTAGACAGAGTTAATGCTTTAGAAGAGGCTGTACTCTTTATGGGAAATCAGATACATAATATTAAAGTTAGATCGTCAGTGCAATGCCACTCTTCATTAGCTAGTAGCTAGCACCACAAAAGAAACTAAAAATCCAGGCTCACCTATCATGAAACCAATTAGTAAACAAATATTTTGTTTCAATGTTTAGTGCTATATCATCTTTTTTTTACCTATTTTATTTATTTTGAGAAGAGAGTCTCATGTTTAGTTTGTCTGAGTTTTTTTTTCAACCTATTCGTCTATTTTGAGACGAGTGTCTCCTGTATCTCAGGCTGGCCTCAGACTCACTATGTAGTTACATTTCCTAATCCTCCTACGTTTCTGATCGTCCTACCTCCAAGTGCTGGGATTGCAGGCATCATATGCAGTTGTAAAGGTGCTAGGGATTGAACCCAGAACTTCATGGCCTCTAGGCAAGCACTCTACAAACTGAGCTAAATTCCCCAGATCCCTGGGAGTGGTTGTGAGACAGCATCTCCCCCTGTAGCTGAAGGTGGCCTGAGATGAACTATGTAGCCCAAGACTGGCCTCGAAGTCCTGGCGATCTGCTATCTTCAGCCTCACGAGGGGCTGAGACTGTAGACAGGAACCACCATGTCTAACTAGATCACTTTTGAAGCCTCTAATTAGAAAGATGTAAATTCATGCTGCATTGGACCTGTAAGTTTTAGTCATTGTGTTTCAGTTATCCATAGTCAGAGTGACATACTTGCATGTTGTAATTATTAGATTAGAATAAAGAGTATAAAATAAATGAATACATACATCGGCGCTATATGTATTTATACAAGACATGTAGTGAATGAATGCTTTTTGTGGGTGTTTCAATAGGAGAAACTCGTGAAGAAAGATCCTTTTGTAACTGGATGAACTCGCTTGGTGTTAATCCTCACGTAAACCATCTCTATGCGTAAGCTACCCTACTGCTATGATGAAGTTATGAATATCATGAATGGATAAATAATGACAGCTCTAAAATTTTCATTTATACCAGTATTGATATTAGAAAGCATCAGTAATTTCCATCATCACTTTCCAAATACACAACAGCCCAAATTCTTTCTTTGCCTGATCGTTGGCTATAAGTGATAGACTGTGTAAATGTTGCGATGGTACCTAAGGGAACAGGTACTTTCAATTTCTTAAACAGTCCGGAATACTTGTATCAGACTACACATGATCCCTACAGCCTCTGGCTTCCGTGCTGGACCATATCTCCAGTTAGACATCAACTTTGTCATTTTATCATATCACCATTTTTGAGATGGTCTCATGCAGCCCAGGCTCACCTCTAACTTGCTATGTGGCCTAGGATGACTGGGAACTTCTCATCCCCATACCTTAACCACCCCTTTCAAATGCTGAGATTATAGGCATGAATTGGCTGATCAGTTCAGTGCTGTAAATCGAACCTGTGGCTTCATGAATGCTAAGTAAGCAGTCTATCGGCTGGGCTCTATCCTTAGCCCAGAGGAAGCCAGAAGCCATGAATTGGAATGGAGGTGTACATCAGAGAGATTGCAAAGAGGAAAGGAGTCTTATTCTGTTTGTGTCACGTGAGTGCGGTGTCTGCAGCGGCCAGAAGAGGGCATAATTTCCCTGGAGCTGTAGGAACAGACAGTTGTGAAGCCCCCAACACGGGTGCTGGGAATTAAACTGGGTACAATCTTCCAGAAGAGCATGGTGTGCTCATAACTGCCCAGCCCTCTCTCCAGCGTCAGCCTCATACCGTATATTCAACATCTGCTATATGCCTAGCTTTTGTCTCTGAGGAATTTACAATCTAGGGAAGCAAACAAATAAATATGACTTAAAGAATTAGCGGGGGTGGGGGTGAGTAGGAACAAGGAGCGGAGGAATGTTCTCATTAAATTATGATCTCCAAAACCTTGTTTATAAAGAAGAAAGTAATATGACTTTCATGTAGGGCTCTGGATTTTCATCCTGTGTTAAGCATACACCCTTATTAATTTCTTAAGACAGGGGCTCACTGTGTAGCGCTGGCTGACATGGACCTTGCTATATAGATCAGACTGACCTCTCACTCAGAGAGATCGCCCTGCCTTCCCCTCCCCAGCTTGGGATTAAAGGTATATATAGTTTGCCCAGCTGTGCTCACTTACTTTTAAGTGAACTGAATGATCTTAGCTCTAGTTTCAACACAGACTGATTTAGAAAAATACGAGTCGTGATTATTGTGACTTTATGTCTTGTTGGATTTGTGTTACTATTTCTAATCACTGATGAAGTTATCTTTGAAATCCTTAGTGACCTGCAAGATGCCGTGGTAATCTTACAGTTATATGAACGAATTAAAGTTCTTAGGTTTGTTCCCTTTTTCATAATAGGACAAGACAATCAGCTACAGTTTGGCGGTCGTAGATTTAATTGATGCCATCCAGCCAGGCTGCATTAATTATGAGCTTGTTAAGAGCGGGAATCTAACAGAGGATGACAAGCACAATAACGCCAAGTAAGGGCAACTGCGCCGTGTCATACAAGGCACGTGAATGTCACAGCCAGGCAGATCCACTCTGGTTCACATTCTCCCACTGGACAGTACTGTCATCCGGGGAAGATCTCTTCTTTCTTTAAGGCTTTAACTTTACTCCTAATGGCTTTGTTGAGACCCAGTGCACAGACATACAATTGACTCATGGAAATATCCAATGTAATGGTTTTGACCGTGTTCACAGTTCTATATGACCACCACTACAATCAATTGTAGAGCACTGTTAACAGATAAAACAGCACCTTTCTGAGCATCAGTGCTCCCTGACTTCTCCTTCCAAGCACCCAGCAAACAAGCCAGCTTCTAGCTCTGTATTTGCCTATTCTTAACTCCGTTTTCTCTCTCTACTATTTAACATTAAATATATATCCTTTTCACCGACATCTCCTCTTTGTTCCCCTCCACATAACTACCCGAGCCTCCATCCTTGTGTAAGAATAGCTTTGTAGAGCCCACACAGGACAATGAAATAGTATATAGCCTCTAATAAGAATGAAATCCTATCATTTACAATAACATGGGTGAATATGAAGACGATGTTAAATTTCAGACACAGAAATACAAATATGGTGGGATGTTATTTCTGTGAGGGGAAACATCATTTTATCCTATGTTGTTATTGTCTGTGTAGGAGTGTTTTGCTGACAGTATGTCGATGCACCACTTGTGTGTCTGGTGCCTGAATAGGCCAGAAGAGTGTGTCGTATCCCCCGAAACTGAAAGTACAGATTGTTGTGAGACACTATGTGGGTACTCGGAATTGAACCTGGGTCTACTGGAAGAACAGCCAGTGAGCCATCTCTCTAGCTCATGAGGGAAATGTCTTTAAGCCTCAAATTCATCATCACACATACATACACACACACACAGAGGGGGGGTAACGTTTACCTTAAAGGGTTCAAAGGCTTAAATTTGTTTTAAGAAAAATTATAGGGACTGGAGAGATGGCTCAGTGGTTAAGAGCACTGGCTACTCTTCAAGAGGACCAGGGTTCAGTTCCCAGCACCCATATGGCAGCTCACAAATGTCTGTAACTCCAGTTCCAGGGGTTCTGATACCCTCAGACCAATGCAAATAAAGTAGAATTAATTACATCACTTTTTAAAGAAAGAAAAATTATAATGGTCAGCACGATGGGTCAGCAGGTAAATGCACTTACTGCAGCGTTTGATAACCTGAGTTTGATCATGGTACCCACATGGTGCAAAGTAACAACTGACTCCTACAAGTTGTTCTCTGACCTCCATGCACACACTGCAGACCTGCAGCCCACACACACAGGCACAAACAAATAAATAAGTAGATCGATCATTCAATAAATAGAATCTTTAAATTTTAAAATATAAAAATGAAATCATAAAACTAGACATTGTGGTACAAGCCTATAAATTCAGCTAGCTACTCGGAAGGCTAAGGCAGGAGAAGTGCAAATTCTAGGCCAGTCTGCACAACATAACGAGATTCAATCTCAAAATAGAAAAACATACAGGAAAGGCTATGGTGCAGCACCATGGTAAAGGGCTTGCAATGAATGAATGAGGCACTGGGCTCCACCCTTAGCCCTCCCCACTATAAGAAGTATGTATCAGGAGCTGGAGAGATGACTAAGTGGTTAGGAGCACTGTCTGCTCTTCTGCTGTCCTGAGTTCAATTCCCAGAAATCACATAGTGGCTCACAACCATCTATAGTGAGATATGATGCCCCCTTCTGGCATGCATGTGTACATGCAGACAGAGCACTCATACATACATACATACATAAATAAATAAATAAATAAATAAATAAATAAATCTTTAAAAAAATCATGGATTGTGGGTGTTGCGACATACACCAGCAATCTCAGCACTCTGGAATCTGAGCAGGAAAATTTTGACTTTAAAAACAGTCAGGGCTACACGGTGTGACTCTGTCAAAAAACAAATAATTAAAAAAAAAATTTAGCACTGTGTGTGACCCTCAAGATTTTTAACTGTTACTTTAGTGGATTTTGGAAACAATTTAATACAAATAAGTACAAATAAGTACAAACTTCAAACAAGGAAAAGATGACCCTTATAAAGATGGCTGATCATACCTTAGAGCAGTGGTTCTCAACTTGTGCTTCGTCATCCCTTTGGAGAGTGACTGATTCTTACACAGGGATCGCCCAAGATCATCTGCATATCAGATATTTACATCATGATTCCTAACAGTAGCAAAATTACAGTTATGAAACAGTAACAAAAATAATTCTATTGTTGGGGTTTACCACATGGGGAACCCCTTTAGGGTTGCAGCATTAGGAAAGTTGAGAACCACTGGGCTACAGAGTGTTTGTCTGTATCTCTTTTTTTTATTATTTAAACACATTGTCCAGTTATGCCTCTGTCACATACTACGTATTAAGCACTCTCGCTATACCTTAAGAAGCCTGAGCCATGGAAGTTTCTTGCACCGTGTGTTATTGCAAAATGTAGGTCTTTCCCACCATCTCTTTCTTCCCCAAAGATCAAGACTATGACCTAGTTTAATGGACAACCGATGATGACTTTACCAATATCTGCTGCTAACGAGTCCACAGCAGTACTTTATAGCAAGGTGAAGATGCCATCCTGCAAACTTAGAAATCAGGCACATCGTTTCTTTCTTCCTTGAAGGGTATTTATATGGAAATGATAAACTTTAGTATCTGTGAAGGTTCCTGTTGCAATATCCTGTAACTGCTTCCTAGATCAGTTGAGGTATGTTCTTCCCAATCCTTCTACCTGCATATGTCAGTCTTTCCATCTTATAGGGTGCCTGCCCTTGGCCCAGCAACTCTGTGTAGCATGAAGTCCTCAACTCTACCTCTTGCTTCAATATTCAGAAGTACCTGATTCATCAACCGAAGCACTTGAGTTTTACACCTGGCACATAAGGGTTGGGAGCTAGTATACACAAGTCTCTAAGGTCCATCCCCAGCACAATACCCACAAAAGAAAAGTATCTGTTATAAGAGAATTTCATAATTGATTGTGCAGTCAACCTCGCTAATTACACACACACACACACACACACACACATATACACACACACATATGCACAAACACAAATTTATTTATATGCAGTCAGTGCTTCAAGCTTTTGTTTCCATTTCACATTTGGAAGAAATGAGTAAATGAAGCCCAAAATAATAGATTGTAAAAATTTAATATAACTTGAGACTGAGGAGAAGCTCCTGAAAAGGACCTGGGTTCAGTTTCCAGCACCCACATGGTGGCTCACAGCCACCTATAACTCTATTTCCAGGGGATCTAATGCCCTCTTCTGACCTCTCTGGTCACCAGGAAAACATGTGGTGCACATACATATGTGCAGGCAAAACACTAATACGCATAAAATAAAATAAATAAATCTCATGTTTTGATTTAGTACAAGTTAAAATCTCAAACCAAAACTACAGCAGAAGACACATGAGAAATTATTAATTTGTACTTTCTGTTTTTTGAGAACGAAGTCTCTCTGTGTGGCTCTGGCTACTTTCAAACTCTCAGGGACCCTCCTGCCCCTGCCCCAGCCCCTGCCCCTGCCCCTGCCCCTGCCTCCAGAGAGCTAGCGTTATAGGATCATAAGCATGTGCCACCATGCCCAGATCACTGATTTGTGTTTTCCCCCTCTCATTGGAAATAGATTCTTTTCTCACATAATATATCCCAATGATGGTTTCCCTCACCTCTAACCCTTCCAGTGTCTCCCTGTGTTATTATACACTTCGGTATCTGAAATTCTTTTTTTAAAAAGTTTCGTTATTCCTTTAATATTCCAGGAATCACGTGATTTTGTGGCAGAGTGCCTTTATTTGCATGAGCCAGGCCCTTGGATCCATAATCAGAGCAGTAATAATGACCATAATCAGAATTTCACATCTCCCCAAGTTCACAAAACTCTAGACCAATTAAAACGTGAATGACCATGAGGCCGTGGTGGTGCCTTTTAGTCCCAGTACTGGGAAGGCAATGGCAGATGAATCTGAGTTTGAGACCACCCTGGTCTACAGACTGAGTTCCAGAGTACAGAGTGAAACCTGTCTCAAACAAAAAACAAAACAGGAAAACAATGAACGGCCTTGAAATTTTGTGAGAGCATGCCAATGTACACGCACAAATGTAGCTTTTTGCTGTCTTTTTTTTGGTTGTTGTTGTTTTGGTCTGAAACATCCATGAAATGAACCCAAGTAGCAATGCACAAGGCAGTCACGTGCTTCAGCAATTCCTTAGCTGAAAACACCACAGCACCTTCACCTCCTGGCCAAGGGAGGAGGGGACGCTTAGGATGATGGTCACTGAGGTCTCTCCTGCACCACCTCCACCACCACCACCACCACCACCACCACCACCATCAGCGTCTCTGGCCCAGGGAAGTGCATCCGGGTCCCCCACGAGGCCCTCCCACGCAGGGTCTCCAGATGGTGCCCAGAGCAGGAAACTCAGTGTCCCTAAACTCAAGACCGAGGAAAATCCACGCGGTGCCTCCTCCCCTCGCCCGAGGTCTCCCTGTGCGCGCCAAGACCCAAGGCTCCCGGGCTCCTGGGCCGCACACTCAGGAGGAGGGGGACCTGCACTAGAGACCTCTAGTCACTAGATGACCAGTCTAGAGACACCAAGTCATCCCTCATCAGGCCAAGCAAGCGGTTAGGGCGTGGGGGTGGGGAGAAACTCACCTGGTCCAGGCCCGGCTGTCTTGGGGTCGAATCTCAGACAACGGGGGGCTAGGCGCCTGCAGCGCCCCTCCTCAGCTTTCTCCCCACTCTCCCAGTCTTGGTTGGGGGGAGAACGCTCCAGGAAGGGGAAGAGAGACCCAGACCCCCGAGGGCTGGCCGCCAAGAGGAGGAGCCATCGGTCCTAGCTCCGCCCCAGAGGCTCAGAGGGGCGGGAGGTTGGGCAAGGGAAAGTCACCTGGGAAACAGCTCCTCCTTGCTTAGTTGCTGAGAACCTGTTTGGTTCCATTAAGACAGACAAACCGTGACTGAAGGAACCCTATAACAGGATATTTGCCATCCAAGATTCTCCAAAGTATTTACGGTGAAAACAAGCTTAAATACGCTTTAATAAGGAGTCAAGTTTGGTGTCACCTCGTCCCACAGGAACAGGGATTTTAAATTTTTTAAAAATTATTCATGTCTATGAGTGTTTTGTCTGCATACTACATTCATTCCTATGCCCACAGAAGCCAGAAGAGGGCCAGAGAAGACATTGGAGTGCTTGGAACTAGAGTTACAGAAACAGATAGATGTGAGCTAATTGGACCTGGGTCCTCTGGGGGCAGGGGTTACTCTTAACTGCTGAGTCATTTCTCCAGCCCAGCAATAGGGGTGTATCCTCAAGTTCTGGCAGGCAACCACACCATTGGCCATAACATGTACTGCTAGGGGGATCTCTTAGACCATCAAACCACAAAACTCAAAAGGAAGTTTCCTACACCTGGGAGAATTCTTTGTTCTAGAGTCCTTGCTTCGAGGATAGGGCATTATTCCTCAAGGTGGGGTAATTCCAATTAAACTGTGAGTAACACACACGTGTGTGTGTGTGTGTGTGTGTGTGTGTGTGTGTGTGTGTTATAAATAATAGATCAGCCTATAGCTTTTTCAAACATCTATAGTATTATTCATTCCTTCACTCTCCTTCTGGCTTTCTACCCTATACACTTTACCCTCCCATTCTCCTCCCTAGTTAAGTCTACCCCCATTTTCCATTCCCCTCTTCATAACATTGGTGTCCTAGTAAACAGACAAGAAAACCAAAACAGATATTCTTTATTTCTGTGCTCTGTTCTTATTAGTTTTTTAAGTTTGCAGAGAAAATAATGTCTTACAAATGTCTTTCATTTTCAGATTTGTGTTTCATCTTACTTTGTTCATGCCCCTTCTCCTACTACACCCCCACACCCCTGAATCCCTCTTTCTCCCTTGTTGAGCCCCTACCTCCACTCAAATAGTCCCTCTCCCATTCGGGTGAAAGCAGGCCATTCTACTACAGATTCCTTCCAAGGAAGTTCTTGTTATCATTATTCATATGACCCAAAGTGTGAGACAGCTCACATGGCCATCGACTGATGAATGTTTAATTCAAATGCTAAGTCTATACCATGTTTCCATTTGGATGTTTCTGAAACAAGGAGTCACAGTGCAACATGAGCTGGCTGAACTTAAAATCCTTCTCCCTCACGCCTGGCCTGGCAAGCCTGTGCTGCCATGTCCTGAAATATGCAAAATATTGATGTGAAATTTTACAATGTAGTTTAACAAGGAGAGAATATTGCAAGCCACAGATCAAGCTTTACAGCAAAGGAAGGACAGTGTACAATGTTTTATGATGCATTTAGAATAAAAGCATCAACTGCAAAGTGTTCTCACTGAAACAATAAAGCCTGCACCTCACCAACTCCATACTGAGTACTAGAAATTCAGTTTTTAATGGGGTGCGTTCAGCAGAAAGATATGGTGAAATACTGATTGAATAACTTCACAGGACAAAAAAATTTAAAACAACCACCAATTAACATGACCACCACCACCAACAACAACAATAACAAAAACCCCCAACTCGTTCCTCAAATGAATGGAAAAACAAAGATGAAAGGGGATTCATAGATTGAAAATGGAATCAGAAATATTTGGATCCTTGGGATCCATTAAACTCAGCTCATTAGACTTGGCTGGAAATGCCTTCACCTGTTAGGCTATCTCACCAGACCTTGGTTATTTACTGTGAAATCTTTATCAATTAGAGAATACGGAAAAGCAGACTTATAAATTGTAAACTGAATGAGGTAACCCTTCCTTATAATCCTAGCACTCCTGTGCCTGAAGCAGGAGGATTCCCAAGGATAGCTTAGGTTACATGGTAAATTGGAGTTCACTCTGCAACATCGTCTGATCGTGACTCAAAATTAAGTAGACATTTGAATTGTACAGCTTGGTATGTTGCAGACACGTAATCATAAGAGACATGTTGAAATACTCCAGGAAAAGAAACAAAATGACAAAGAAAACATACTTGGTAAAATATTGGGTACTATGCTAGGGATGTAGGTCACTTGTCTGAGTGCTTGTTTCATGTGCATGGCATTCTGGGTTTGATCCTCATTCCCTCCATAACCTGGGCTGGTTTGCATACACCTGTAATCTCAGCGCTCTGAAGGTGGAAAGAAGGATGAGAAATTCAAGGTCATCATCAGCTACATAACAAGTTTGAGAACCACAAGAGATTGTGTCTTCAAAAACAAATATCAGACCAGAAGCTGTTAGTTTCTCTTAGGATGGGATTAGCCCAGGACTGAGGATTTGCTGAGCCTTACTGAGTATGACAGAAGCCCTGTGCACCGTCAACTCCCCCTACAAGGAAATCAAAAGTCAATTATTGTTGAAGCTGGTTGGTGGTGCATGGAATTTTCCATTCTTGGTCTGTCTGCTTCATTTTAAACTATACATGGTAAACAGGGAATAAGAACAACTAAACAGGGGCTGGAGGGATGGCTCAGAGGTTCAGAGCACTTGCTACTCTTGCAAAGGATCTGGGTTCAGTTCCTAGCACCCACATTGGGCAGTCCACAACTGGTTGTAATCCCAGTTCTAAGGGAACTAATTTCTTCAGGCATCTGCATGCACATGGTGAGCACAAAAACCAGAATGTACACAAATATACACGAAAAATAAGTCAGTTTTTAAGAGGAGAAAGTATATAGTAATTTGAGTACTTTGATGAGAGAAATGGCTGAAACTACTAAAACTAATAGAGGTCGGTATATTCAGACCTACTCGCTGGTTAATTATATGAGAGGGGATAGTTTTGTTTTATTGAAGAATGTAGAAAGGCCAGAAAAGTGGTGTATAGCAATATTTAATTTTTTAATCCAGCAGCAATGCTGCTCTAGGGTAGGAAGAATGTTAGCACATGCTTTAAACCCAATTCAGAAGGCAGTGGTGGCACATGCCTTTAATCCCAACTCTCAGGATGTAAAAGGAAGTAGTCACACATAAACACACACACACACACACACACACACACACACACACACACACACACACACACACACACACATGGGGGGGGACCTTTGTCCTTTTGAACAAACATACTATGTCTGTATGCAGCTATAATGTGGATCTATTTGGAGAAGGGAATTTGGGGGTTGTTTTGGTTTAGTTTTCGATTTTTGTAAACAGGATATCTCTATGCAGCCCTAGTTGTTCTAGAGCTCACTATGTAAGCTTCAAGTTCACAGAGACCTGCCTCTACCTCTGCCCTTGCCCTGGCCCCTGTCTCTGATTCTGCCTCCGCCAAGTGCTGGGATTAAAGGTGTGTGCCACCACACTTGGCCAATGGACCGATATTTTGTTTGTTTATTTGTTTGTTTTGAATGAGTACTTGTACACTCCCTTCTAATACCCTCTCAGTTAAGGGGCTCAGTCCAGCTTGGGAAACTGAAAACTATAACTGCTTTTTGTTCTGGTGTTGCGGATGAAAACCAGGGCTTCATAGGTACAAGACTTGCACCGTACCTCTGAGCTACACCCCATACTGTTGTTTATAGCCTCTCTCGTAATGGTGCTCTAGAGAAATTCAACCTGTTGTTTTTCACGAGCTACTTATGAACAGAAAGGTATCCTGTATCCATAAGTATGGGGCTAACCAGCTATTTTTTTCACTAACTTCAGGGACAAAGGCTTAAATGACTAGAAAAATCCTATCAGTATCTTTGACTGTACTCCTAAAGGGGTGGTACACTACATTATGAAGTCACCAAGTCACAGCTCCAAAAGGTCAACATCATCTCTGAAACAGAATGAGGCCCATTATTTCTGAGGTTATGAAAGGGTTAGAAGAGTTTTGTGTTGTTGTTTTAAACATTTAAAAAAATGCTTTTTAATCCCAGCACTAGGAAAGCAGAGGCAGGCTGATTTCTCAGTCTGAAGTCAGAACAGCAATGGCTACTTAGAGAGACCCCGGCTCAACGCCCCCTCAAATACAAACAAAAATAAATAAAAAAATAAAATACTTGATACTCTTCAATTCTAATATTGGAGAAATGTTTTGCACTATGGCAAAAATATTCACTAATAACCTTTTTTTCAGATCATGGAATTGTAGGAAAATCAGAGACTGATTTACATCCAATGTCACCCTTAGACATCAAACAGAAATGAAGACTGAATGCTGAATTCATGTATCAGGAGTGACAAACGGGATTGTTTGTATTTGCTTGGGGGCATTTTTTAATATCACTACCATGTTCAGCACCAGCACTTAGCCCTACATCCACATAGATGCTTTATTGTTACAAAAACAGTCACGACTGGGAGTTCAAGAAGGAAGGAGTACTTTATTTGCTTCACATAGAGTATTATTTAGGGATTTACTGGAACTACATTATTAAATGTACATTATTAATTATAAATACCATGCCATCCACTGCAGATAAATAAAATATCCAAAGCCCATTCCTTAGCTCAAGCCTAGATGTGGAAAAGAAAGAAACTAAACGTGTACAAGACATGGAGCAGAACTCAGAGAATGTTACAGGACACATTTTCTATCATGTCACACTGAGTGCTGCGAGAGAAAATTATCAGTTACACGGGGGAAAAATAGACCCTCGGGCATACTTTTTGACGTTTTTGACATTTTCGCTTAAATAACTCCGTGTGTCTGATCTGCCCGGACAATAAATTATTTTCATGTGTGGAAAGGAGCCAGGCATTAGTTTCTCAAAGTGTACGTTTTGTGCACATGAGCAAAACTGTTTGGAAGAGATTATTTCTATGATTGTGATAATTGAGTTCATATTATTTCTTTCCAAACAGAAACTACAGCATGTGGTGAGCCCTTGGATCTGGCTCCCAGCACCACAAGAAAACAATCACAGTGACTTTTAGTGATCTGTATATTTGTGTAGATCTCAACTAACACGTGTTCTAAACCTGTAAACTAAAATCTCCCTACGTATTCTGGAAGAAGTACTCATGCATACTTAAATTTTCCATTAGGCAATCTAGACCTTAGAATTGACTAAGTTCTCTCCTCTAGACAGCTTATATTTTGAGGGAGGATACAGAAAGTACAGGTTGTAACTTGGTGTAGTGGCTACCTCTAGCCATTTATCGCTTACATTGGTCTATTATCCCATTCAGCTGAAAAGTAGTAAAGTTATCAATGAAGGCCACATGAGCCCATTGTGTTTCTCTCTCTACAGTATTTTTCAATTCTTTTTATTAAGAGGGGGAAGTGAGTTGAAACAGGGCCTCATATTTAACTCCAGATGTCTGAGAATTCACTTTGTGTCCAAAATTGACCTCAAACTCATTTGTCTGAGTCTCTCAGTGCTGGGATTACAGGCGTGAGCTGTCATTTCTGGCTTGATGGTGTCTTTCCAATAACATGCTCATTTTTCCTATCCTCTGCTTCTATGTGAAACACTATTATCCACTTGTTCATCCTCCAGTGGGACATTCCAGAAGGTTCTTTCCTCAACTCATGACATTCATTAGGGAATGGCATTCATGAAAAGGGAATCAAGTATGAAAAAAAAATCACTCAGTTTTTGAGGTTTATTCAACAGCAGGCTCTGACTACTGGGCCTCTCACAGGCAAAATACATATTCTACTATTCAAATAGTTACTCTGAATCCCTAAAACTAGATCTCGTGTAGAGCAGGCTGCCCTTAAACTCTCTATATAGCTGAGACTGGATTTGAACTCCTGGTACTGTTGCCTCTACCTCCCAAGTGTTGGGATTACAGGTGTGTATGATCGTTTCCTCCTTATGTTTTTAAATTATTTTAAATTGTGTGTGTGTGTGTGTGTGTGTGTGTGTGTGTGTGTGTGTGTGTGTAGGAATGTGCATATGTGTGCAGATACACATGGAAGCAAGAAGAGATTTTCAGAAACCCTGATTCTGGAGTTACAGAAGTTGTGAGGTCTCTGGGACTCACTGAAAATTGGCTGGGCATTAAGCCCCAGGGATGTGCCTGTTACTGCCTCCATAGTGCTGGGCTTACAAATTCGCCCCACATCCAGATTTCTCTCTCTAGCCTCTCATGAAATAGTTTTTTAAATGGCTCAAGGTAATATAGCTCAATCCCAAGTACTGCTGAAAATAAGTAAATGGATAGAACAAATAAACGTCTATGATTTGTCATAGTTCTAGAACTAATGTGATGATTCAGTAGTACATATAAAGTGTCAAGAATATTAACTTGTTCACAGGAAGCTCTACTTAAAATGTTTGTTACAAGTCATGAGTAGTCGTGCAAGCTTATAATTCCAACATTGCAGAATAAGTCAAGATGTCCTGCTCAAGGACACATGGCTTTGGCTACATAGAAGAGGAGATGAAGCAGAGGCTATGGAGGAGTGCTGCTTACTGGCTTGCTGCCGGTGGCTTGCTCAGCCTACTTTCTTGTAGCACCCAGGACTACAAGCGCAAGGGTGGCACTACTTGAACCTCAAGAGTTCACTACTTGAAACTCTTGAACCTCCCCGTAGGGGGAGGCAGCCTGTGATCACAAATAAAAAGGCTTGTTTTAATTACCTGCTTGCTTTAATTAATTTGGCCATGATGATTTGGCTCAGTGGTCTTTCTCTTCCAATCTTTGGGATTAATAATACATAGCGCTCTCTCTCTCTCTCTCTCTGTCTTTCTCTGTATCTCTCTCTCTCTCTCTGTCTCTCTCTGTCTTTCTCTGTATCTCTCTCTCTCTCTCTGTGTGTCTCTTTCTTTTTCATTTTTTTCATGTGTCCCGGACAGCTCTGACTGTTCTGGAACTCACTCTATAGATCACGCTGGCTTTGAACTCAGCGATCCGCAGGCCTCTGCCTCCCTTGCAGAGTGCTGGTATTAAAGGCATGTGCCACCCCCACAAGAGCGCTCACTGTCCCGTGTCCCCCGCCTCCCCCCGATTGAAATCTATGGAAGGGAAGCAAATTGGGTAAAATCTATTATAGGCTCAATTGCTATTTAATGATATTCTTAGCCTTTGCGTCAGTTCATTCCAAAGTATTTCCCTTGATAGTCACAGGGATGTTAGTTCAGAAAGAGAGGCAGGCTCTTAATGGAGTAAAGACAGTTCAAGATAATGTCTCAGGACTTATAACATTCCTGTTCTCCACAACCACCAGACGTTCCAACCAGCTAATTAGCTACATAGACTCTTTAACATAGGTTTGCACATCTCACCAAAGCTTCGATCTTCAGTTTGTAGTCATAAAAGAGGAGTTAGTGCAACTGCAACATTGAGGACTGGCACCTTGTTTTGATACAAGTCTTTCTGGCATATACCATCCAGTTTGTGCTACGTATTTGTAAAAGGACCAATTAGTTTCTAGAAAGTCTGATATATGGCCCTCACTCGTGTCATATGTACAGCTGTGATTATGTTCCCATACCTCGCCTACATTAACACCTTTGCTGAGTGATGACAGCTTCTTATTCTACCCCTGGCCAGGAGAATGCTGTTCGTCTTTCCTCTGTGCATCCTACCTTGGAAGACCTCCTTCTGTGTTGTTAGCAGAAGTAGACCTTAGTTTATTTACTCCAGTGGTGTCTGATCTGAATCATCTTTCCATACGTTCCTACTCTGTTAGTTTGTCAGATACGTAGTTGTCTAGGTGCTTTAAACACTAAATTAATGTCCTTATAGATAAACCTTGGAAGCTCTGAAGTCACACCAAGACCAAATTCTCAGTACAAAGGAGATTTGTTTCCCTGGACGGAAAGGGAAACTGTCTCTGGATCCAGCCAAGTTGTACCATGGCAGAATGCCATTTTTAAGGGCACTCACTCCGGAATCCAAGAAGGGAAGTTGCACTGGAAGGAGGGTTGGGGTGGCTGTCCCTAATTGGCTGGGATGTAAACAAAGGAGAGGAGAAGAAAAGCTTCTGGGGAAAGAGGCTGCAGAGGTGGGGGCTGTGGAGGGATTTCTGGGAGAGGGGCTTTGTGTGTGTGTGGCTGAAATTTAACTTATATCTGACTGCTCTTCTGTGACCCATCGCCATCTTGGGGTTATGTGGGAGATGGTGGAGTTGGGACCAACAGACACAAAGCCAAGAGACTGCTAAGATAAAATTGCTCAGCATCCATGGAGCATCACTCCAGACATCACCATATTACCATCGCTTCTGGCACATTTGGGCAAAAGAATTGTTTTCCCCTGAGACAGGGTCTCCTGTAGTTCATCCTGGGCTGGAACTCACTATGGAGCCTAGGATGACTTCAAAATCCTGGTCTTCCTGCCTCTCTCTCTAAACTGTTGAAATTACAGGCACACATCCTGTCTGAAGGAAATCTATTACTTTGGAGGTCCAGGGAGACCAATAGTTTTTTAGAATAAACTTTGTGGTTCATAGGAACTAAGAGAGAAGGTGGTCACACTGGGAAGCACTAGGGTAGCAGGGTCCATAAAAAGGGATGGCTTAGAGGGTTGTGGGCAAAGCCTTTTGTTGTGATTCCTGTAAGTAGAAAGTGTTGAAGACCCTCCTCCTGCGCCAGATAGACCCCGCCTCCTGCTCTAGACCCGCCTCCTGCGCTAGACCCGCCCCAGCCATCTGTCTTGCGTCATCAGCAGGGGACCATTGCGGATTTCCCACAGAACCCAGGTGGGTGGGCTGCGTGCTTTCCTGTCCTGTGTCTGTCACTCCTCTGTCCTGTCCTCTTGCTGCCTCCCTTCTTCCTCTTCTTGATCCCACTCTCTATTTCTCTCCCACTGTGCAGCTTCTGTCCCTCTGCAGGGCCCTGTTCTACTCCAAATTCAGTGTTCCTCCCCCCTCCCCCCTTCCCGTAAAAACTGAACCTTTGCTAAAACTGGCCAGCGTCCACACATCTAAAGTCTACCCATCGCCTCCATGCGTATTAGAGAATTATTACAGAAAGGGGGCAAGGCTGGGTGAGGAAGTTAAAGATTCGCTAATATGAATGATTGCGTGCATAAGAAGGGGGGAGTGGATTCAAGGGATGAGTGCAGATATCAAGTAACTGGCCCTGGAGAGGTTAGGGCTGTGGAATACTGGTGCAAGGGATGTGTGTGTGTGGGTGTGTGAATCGACCACTAGTTAGATTGCATGTGAAAGGCCCAGGCTCAAGCAGTTGTTTACTGTCTTTAGGCCTTGGGCAAGGCATTGTCTCTGGGATCAGCAAAACCCTATGAGGTCACACCATCAGAATTACAACAGATAGAAAAGCCTGATTAATGCAGGCTTAATTTGTTTTCCTTCCTGATGTCTAATTGAGGAGTCTCCTTTTGAAAGCAGATCCATCTTAGAAAATGAAAGGTTAAAGGCAAATCCCAAGGCAGGAATGGTTTAAAGTGCCTTTTCTTTCCCAGAGCTGGGGATGGAAACCGAGGCCTCAGACATGCCAAGGGGGCTCTGACTGGTGAACCACACCTGCAGCTTAGCAACTGGCTTTTAGAGACCACTAAACACGCAGAGCTTTCTGCCTCCATTCCGTGCACTCCCCACTCCCCAGTATTCTTTCCAGCTGAGGCTCCCTTGATGACCCCTGGCAGCTGCTATGGCCAGCCTTGTGTCCAAGCCCTGACTCAACAACCTC
Source organism: Cricetomys ansorgei (assembly GCA_026225945.1). Classification (NCBI taxonomy): domain Eukaryota; kingdom Metazoa; phylum Chordata; class Mammalia; order Rodentia; family Nesomyidae; genus Cricetomys; species Cricetomys ansorgei. The sequence continues at coordinate 10,561,091 of JAMJFZ010003268.1, forward strand.
GTGTACCTTCACTCGCTCCCTGTTTAGGCAGAAGTAGAAAACCAGACAAGAGGGACAAGACAACAACGGAGTCCATGAGGTGCTTTGTCCTGGCCAGACAGGTATTGTGGACTGTCCAGAGCTCTCTCCCTGGAGCTTGCCCATCCCCCATTGTCCTGACCACCCCCCCTCTCCGGTACCCTCTGGCCAGGTAGCACCCATGTATCTGCTCTGGGTCATCAGTGTCATGTAATCCCAGTGTGCTTTGAGCTCCACCTCTTTGGCCCTTCTCTTTCCTTCTCTTTTGTCCCCTCTCTCTTTGACCTTTCTCACCTTGGACTCCTCTCTGTGGTTCTCTCTCTCTCTCTCTCTCTCTCTCTCTCTCTCTCTCTCTCTCTCTCCTTTCTCACCTTGGACTCCTCTCTGTGGTTCTCTCTCTCTCTGTCTGTCTGTCTGTCTCTCTCTCTCTCTCTCTCTCCCCCCTTTCTCACCTTGGACTCCTCTCTGTGGTTCTCTCTCTCTCTGGGCTCAGTCCCTACTGCCTGTTATGTGGTGGTGTGCACTTTTCTTTCAGGTATCTGCATTTCAGGTCAGCAAGAAATCTCACAAAGCCTCAGGGCCTTCCCCTGGAGAGGGACAGCTTTGGGGAGCAGGGAAGCCACAGGCCACAGTCCCACCTCTTGGGAAGTGGGAAGTGCAGGGAGCTTGGGACTCCTCCCAGGTAAAATTTACCCACAGAGACCCCTGAGCTGGGATTACAGGTCTTCCCTGGTCTTCAGAAATCCTTTCTTAATTTAGCTTCTCATTAACCTTAGGGAGTAATGGCCATTCAAAAGTCAAAAGCCTTTACAGATTTCTTGGACTGACATAGACCTAAACGGTTTGGCCAAGGTGAAGCATGTGTATGGGTCCTCTGTAGCACAAATCCTTTGCTCACTCCTTGCTATAAAAGAATGCTTAGGTGAGCTGGAGAGAGGACTCAGCAGTTAAGAGCACTGACTGCTCTTCCACAGGATATGGGTTCAGTACCTAGCACTCACAAGTTGACAAACAACCATTCATAACTCCAGTTCCAGGGGATCTAATTCCCTTTTCTGCTCTGTGTGTACTGGGTACAGAGACATACATGCAGACAAAACACAGATACACATTTACACATTAAAAGGAGAGAGAGAGTAAGACAGAGGGAGAGAGGTAGGGAGGGAGAGAGAGAGCCTGTCAGAGAGTGTGTGCATGGGAGAGAGAGGGGGGGCAAGTGAGAGAGCAAGCATGCAACCTAAGGATTGAGAATATAGTGGACTTGGTACTGGGCATGAGCATAGAGCCTTGGGTTAGATTCCCAATACTGAGTGAATTAACATGGTTGCAAAAGTTCATAATTTCAGCACCTAACTGGTGGAGGCAGGTGGGTCAGAATTTCAAATGATCCCCAGTGCCTTAGAGGCCAGACAAGGCCAGGAAACCTTGTCTTAATAATTAATTAAAAATAATGTGAGTGTGTGTTGGGAGGGGGTGTCTGAAAGGTGGCTTAGCTCTGACTGCTCACCCAGTAGCGAGGTTCTGTTTCCAGCACCCGCCATTGTGGCTCATAGCTGTCTAACTCCAGCCCCAGGGCACCTGACAGTCTTCTGGCCTCTGTGAGCACCAGACACATACAGCATACTCAGACACACATGCAAGTAAAACACCCATAGACGTTTAAAAAAGGAAGTGTGTAGTTACTTTTGAAGTTTTCTGTATGTTTTTAAAACTACTTGTTTTATTTTATGAGTTTGAAAGTTTTACCTGCACACATGTTAAGTGCATCAGAGGCATGCAGTTTCTGCAGCGGCCAGAAGATGGCATCGTATCCCCTGGAACTGGAGGTTTCCTCCCTTAGGAGCTGCCACTTGGGTGCTGGTGAGGGAAATTTAGTCCTCCACAAGAGAGGCAAAGGCTCTTAACTGCTGGACCATCTCTCCAGCTCCTCAGTTTTCTGTCAGTTTAAGACATGTCCACTGTGTCATTTGTGTGACCCTGCCTCAAAAACAAAAGGAAACAAAAGCAACTGCCCCTATTTCCCCAGCACTGGTAGTACAGACATGTGTCGCTGAGAAAAGCTTTTTATGTCAGTACTGAGCATTGAACTCAGATCCTCATGCTTGTGTTACAAGCATTATAGCCTCTCCATAGCCTGAGCCATCTCCCCAGCCCTATCTTAAACTTCTGACCTCTTGCCTGCCTCCCAGTGCTGAAATTATAAACCTTGGCCACCATGTGGTTATATGGTAATGGAGATGAAACCCAGAGCTTAAAGCAAGCCAGGAATGCATTCTACTGCTGTTTCTTTGTGACATGGGGTCTCACTATGTAGCCCAGTCTCATGTTGAACTTGCTATGTACCCAGGATCTTCTTAAACTTGAATCCTTCCTTCTTCCAGAACCTGGAGGGTTATGCAGCAACCAGGACCCCTTTGTACATTTTAAAAAATAAAATGACAGGGTCTTTATGTAGTCCCCTGGCCACAAGCTTGCTATACTGCTGAGAATAACTGAACCTCCTCCTCCTCTTCTTCTTCTTCCTCCTCTTTTTCGCTTTTTCAAGACAGGGTTTCTCTATTGTTACTGTGGCTGTCCTGGAAGTATAGACCAGGCTGTCCTCAAACTCACAGAGATCCACCTGCCTCTGCCTCCCAAGTGCTGGGATTAAAGGTGTGTGCCACCACCACCCAGCAGTAACCGAACTTCTGTTCCTCCTGTTTCCATCACCCAAATTCTGCGTTGTAGGTGCATATGAAGGACTAAGGGACGGAATACAGGCTTCCCTGCATGCTAGGCATGCACTCTATCAACTGTATTCTGTCCGCAGGCTTGCATCATGTGCTGCTGTGAGCTTTGCCCCTGGATCATCTGCACTTTCACATTTTTTGAGTGTATGTGTGCACAGATGCGTGTGTATGCATGTCCACACGGAGACCAGAGGTCATTTTGGGTGTTGTCCCTCAGGTGCTGACCACCTTCTCTCTGTCTGGGAACCCTAAGTTGACTACCCAGCCATGCCCAGGGACCCAGCTGTCTCTACCTTCTCAGCACTGGGAAGGAATCCCAGGCCATCACACCTCACATTCTTTTTGCATGAGTTCTAAGTCAGTTCCTCGTTGAGGTACTGACTGAGCTATCGATCTCTTCAGAACCCATTTCAAAACAACAGAGCTGTAGAAATGCCTCAGCGGTTAAGAGCACTGACTGCTCCTGCAGAAGACTCTGGTTCAGTTCCTAGCACCCACAGGGCAGTTGCTGTCTGTAACTCCAGTTCTAAGGGATCCAAAACCCACTTCTGGCCTCTGCAGGCATCAGGCCCAGACAGTCAGTCAAAAAACTCATACACACAAAATTAAAAAAAAAAGAAAAAAAAACTTTGACAGCCATGCAGCGGTGGTGCAGGCCTTTAATCCCAGCACTGAGGAGGCGGAGTCAGGTGGATCTCTGAGTTCAAGGCCAGCCTGGTCTACAGAGTGCGTTCCAGAACAACCCGGGCTACACAGAGAAACCTTGCCTCAAAAAACAAAAACAATAAAATAAATAATAAAAACCTTGTCACATCGAAAGTAGATTTATCAAATTTTTCATTCATTTTCAATACTCTGTCTTTAATAATTGTGATATATTCAGAAAGTCCTTTTCAAGCTTTAGTGTATATAAACTAAGTTCCCTCTCCCTCCCTTTCCTTCCTTCCTTTTTTTCTCTCTTTCTCTCTTTCTGAGATATGACTTAGGAATGGTATTCATTCTTCTGCCTCAGCTTCCCAAGTGTAACAACAGGTATGTGTCACCGTGCTTATTCTAACTATTTTATAATGTTGTCATGTAACTAGATCCTAGAAGGACTATACTTCATATTATTAATCACAGAAAACCTTTAAAGATTTGTGTGGTTGTCAGCTAAGGCTCATGTCGAATCCCAGGGAACAACAGGCCATGGATGGAGATAATCTTGGTGGATACAACCAGGAGCATGGCATGGACATCCAGAAGTCAGAGGCTACGTGATGCTTCTACACCCCCTACAGTGTGCAGGATGGCCCATCTTACACCCTCTCAGAGAGAATTATCCAACCCCAGTGACAACTGTAAAGAGGTTAAGAAAGCCTTAATCATTTCCCCTCCCTGGCCAGTCAGATTCTCCAATTTCAGAGTCTGTGCATTAAACAACAATGAAAGGATTAAAGATGAAGGGAGAGGGGAAAAGGAAGGAGTAGATAATGTTTTTTTCAGGGAACAGGGATTGAAACCAGCACCTTTTGAATGTTATATTTTTTCTCCTATGTACCCAAGGAAATCAGGTAAATTAGAGGAAATCATTACGTGTAAAATTTATTTCTACTCTTCTTCGTCCCACACCTCCAATTCAGCCCTCAAATCAAATACAACTGATGGTATAGAATATGACAGACAAAGGAAGAAATGCAGGTCCACATTGGCATGCTACTTTGGGACAGGAGTACCAAGAGGAGACTCAGGGTAACCACGGCGACGCATGCCTGCACAACCACCACTAGGGGAGCTGAAGTGGAAGGACCCAAGGTGAAGACCATCCTGAGCTACCCACAGAGATCTATCTTAAAAACAAAAAGCAACAAGTTGGTGAGGTGGCTCAGCCATTAAGAGCGTTTGCTGCCTTTCAGAGGACCCAAGTTTGGTACCCAGCACCCTCATCAAGTAGACTGTACCGACTGTACCTCCAGATCCCTGAGAATCAATGCCCTCTCTATTGGCCATGGCTATCCCCACACAGGGCACCATTCACACAGAATACGCGCAAATAGGAATAAAGAGAAGCCATTGAAACAAAACCAAACACAAAATCGAGACACTAATTTTTATGCAAATGCCTTTATTTGGACTACTATGTTGCTAACCAGATTATATCCCTTCTCAGAGTTAGATTAACATAATGATCTTGAGAACTATAGCAAAGAGCTTGACAAAGCAAAAGTACATCAAGTCCGACATACATATTTTCCCTTTTTAGTGACCAGTCCTCCTTGTTATACATGTAAAATTAAAAATATATTGTACAGTTAGCATACTTTGCTTTTTGAATCTCCATCTAAATTCTGAACTCTCTCCTCAAAAGTGTCATATTTAACAGCATTTTAGATCGACAGAGAGGTTTGTGATAAAGGTTTTTTCAAAGAAATAAGCATATATCGAACTGACTTATTGAAGATAAAACATTTCATTTGATTTGAGCCTGGATGTGAGGGGAAAATGAAACCTTACGGTCCATTTTCCTCCTCCTGTAGTTTCTTTGATTAATAACATAAAGTATAGTCCTTCTAGGATCTAGTTACATGAAAACATTATAAACTAGTTAGAATAAGCACGGTGACACATACCTGTTGTTACACTTGGGAAGCTGAGGCAGAAGAATGAATACCATTCCTAAGACACGTCTCAGGAAGAAAGAGAAAGAGAGAAAAAAAGGAAAGGGAGGGAGGGAGGGAGGGGGAACTTAGTTTATATACACTAAAGCTTGAAAAGGACTTTCTGAATATGTCACAATTATTAAAGACAGAGTGTTGAGAATGAATGAAATTTTGATGAATCTACTTTAGGTGTGACGAGGTTTTTGTTATTTATTTATTTTATTCTTTTTGTTTTTTGAGGCAAGGTTTCTCTGTGTAGCCCTGGTTTTTCTGGAACACACTCTGTAGACCAGGCTGGCCTTGAACTCAGAGATCCACCTGACTCCGCCTCCTCAGTGCTGGGATTAAAGGCCTGCACCACCGCTGCATGGCTGTCAAAGTTTATTTTTATTTTTTTTTTAATTTTGTGTGTATGAGTTTTTTGACTGACTGTCTGGGCCTGATGCCTGCAGAGGCCAGAAGTGGGTTTTGGATCCCTTAGAACTGGAGTTACAGACAGCAACTGCCCTGTGGGTGCTAGGAACTGAACCAGAGTCTTCTGCAGGAGCAGTCAGTGCTCTTAACCGCTGAGGCATTTCTACAGCTCTGTTGTTTTGAAATGGGTTCTGAAGAGATCGATAGCTCAGTCAGTACCTCAACGAGGAACTGACTTAGAACTCATGCAAAAAGAATGTGAGGTGTGATGGCCTGGGATTCCTTCCCAGTGCTGAGAAGGTAGAGACAGCTGGGTCCCTGGGCATGGCTGGGTAGTCAGCTTAGGGTTCCCAGACAAAGAGAGAGAAGGTGGTCAGCACCTGAGGGACAACACCCAAAATGACCTCTGGTCTCCGTGTGGACATGCATACACACGAATCTGTGCACACATACACTCAAAAAATGTGAAAGTGCAGATGATCCAGGGGCAAAGCTCACAGCAGCACATGATGCAAGCCTGCGGACAGAATACAGTTGATAGAGTGCATGCCTAGCATGCAGGGAAGCCTGTATTCCGTCCCTTAGTCCTTCATATGCACCTACAACGCAGAATTTGGGTGATGGAAACAGGAGGAACAGAAGTTCGGTTACTGCTGGGTGGTGGTGGCACACACCTTTAATCCCAGCACTTGGGAGGCAGAGGCAGGTGGATCTCTGTGAGTTTGAGGACAGCCTGGTCTATACTTCCAGGACAGCCACAGTAACAATAGAGAAACCCTGTCTTGAAAAAGCGAAAAAGAGGAGGAAGAAGAAGAAGAGGAGGAGGAGGTTCAGTTATTCTCAGCATTATAGCGAGGTTGCGGCCAGCGGACTACATAAAGACCCTGTCATTTTATATTTTAAAATGTACAAAGGGGTCCTGGTTGCTGCATAACCCTCCAGGTTCTGGAAGAAGGAAGGATTCAAGTTTAAGAAGATCCTGTGGTACATAGCAAGTTCAACATGAGACTGGGCTACATAGTGAGACCCCATGTCACAAAGAAACAGCAGTAGAATTCATGCCTGGCTTGCTTTAAGCTCTGGGTTTCATCTCCATTACCATATAACCACATGGTGGCCAAGGTTTATAATTTCAGCACTGGGAGGCAGGCAAGAGGTCAGAAGTTTAAGATAGGGCTGGGGAGATGGCTCAGGCTATGGAGAGGCTATAATGCTTGTAACACAAGCATGAGGATCTGAGTTCAACGCTCAGTACTGACATAAAAAGCTTTTCTCAGCGACACATGTCTGTACTACCAGTGCTGGGGAAATAGGGGCAGTTGCTTTTGTTTCCTTTTGTTTTTGAGACAGGGTCACACAAATGACACAGTGGACATGTCCTAAACTTACAGAAAACTGAGGAGCTGGAGAGATGGTCCAGCAGTTAAGAGCCTTTGCCTCTCTTGTGGAGGACTAAATTTCCCTCACCAGCACACAAGTGGCAGCTCCTAAGGGAGGAAACCTCCAGTTCCAGGGGATAGGATGCCTTCTTCTGGCCTCTGGGGAAACTGCATGCCTCTGACGCACTTAACATGTGTGCAGGTAAAACTTTCAAACTCATAAAACAAATAGTTTTAAAAACATACAGAAAACTTCAAAAGTAACTACACACTTCCTTTTTTAAACGTCTATGGGTGTTTTACTTGCATGTGTGTCTGAGTATGCTGTATGTGTCTGGTGCTCACAGAGGCCAGAAGACTGTCAGGTGCCCTGGGGCTGGAGTTAGACAGCTATGAGCCACAATGGTGGGTGCTGGAAACAGAACCTCGCTACTGGGTGAGCAGTGAGACCTAAGCCACCTTTCAGACACCCCCTCCCAACACACACTCACATTATTTTTAATTAATTATTAAGACAAGGTTTCCTGGCCTTGTCTGGCCTCTAAGGCACTGGGGATCATTTGAAATTCTGACCCACCTGCCTCCACCAGTTAAGTGCTGGAAGTATAAACTTGTGCAACCATGTTTAGTTCTCTCAGTATTGTGAATCGAACCCAAGGCTCTATGCTCACGCACAGTACTAAGTCCACTATATTCTCAATCCTTAGGTTGCATGCTGGCTCTCTCACTTGCGCTCTCTCTCTCTCTCTCCCATGCACACACTCTCTGGCAGGCTCTCTCTCTCCTTCCCTACCTCTCTCCCTCTGTCTTACCCTCTCTCCTTTTAATGAGTAAATGTGTATCTGTGTTTTGTCTGCATGTATGTCTCTGTACCCGGTACACACAGAGCAGAAAAGGGAATTAGATCCCCTGGAACTGGAGTTATAAATGGTTGTGTGTCAGCTTGTGAGTGCTATGTACTGAGCCCATGTCCTGTGGAAGAGCAGTCAGGGCTCTTAACTGCTGAGTCCTCTCTCCAGCTCACCTAAGCATTCTTTTATAGGAAGGATTTGTACTACAGAGGACCCATACACATGCTTCACCTTGGCAAAACTGTTTAGGTCTATGTCAGTCCAAGAAATCTGTAAAGGCTTTTGACTTTTGAATGGCCATTACTCCCTAAGGTTAATGAGAAGCAAAATCAGGAAAGGATTTCTGAAGACCAGGGAAGACCTGTAACCCCAGCTCAGGGGTCTCTGTGGGTAAATTTTACCTGAGAGGAGTCCAAAGCTCCCTGCACTTCCCACTTCCCAAGAGGTGAGACTGTGGCCTGTGGCTTCCCTGCTACCCAAAGCTGTCCCTCTCCAGGGGAAGGCCCTGAGGCTTTGTGAGATATCTTGCTGACCTGAAATTCAGATACCTGAAAGAAAAGTGCATAACACCACATAACAGGCAGTAGGGTCTCAGGCAAGAGGTTTATTGGGGTGGGGTGAGACACTGAGTGTCCGCTGAGTGGAGGGAAGAAGAAAGAGAGAGAGGGGAGAGGGGGAGAGACAACAGAGGAGGAAGGAGGGAGATATATATATATATATATATATATATACATATATATATATATATATATAGAGAGAGAGAGAGAGAGAGAGAGAGAGAGAGAGAGAACGAATGAACCAGAGAGAGGATTCCAAAGAGGAGAGAAAGTCCAAAGAGAGAAGGGACAAAAGAGAAGGAAAGAGAAAGGCCAAAGAGGTGGAGCCGGAAGCACACTGGGATTACATGACACTGATGACCCAGGACAGGTACCTGTCTGCAGGCAGGTAGAGGGGCTGTACCTGGCCAGAGGGTACTGGAGGGGGCGGGGTCAGGAGTATTGGGGATGGGCAAGCTGTCTGGCCAGGACAAAGCACCTCATGGACTCCGTTGTTCTCTTGTCCCTCTTCTCTGGTTTTTCTACTTCTGCCTAAACAGGGAACGAGTGAAGGTACACGAGGTTGTTGAGTCAGGGCTTGGACACAAGGCTGGCCATAGCAGCTGCCAGGGTGTCATCAAGGGAGCCTCAGCTGGAAAGAATACTGGGGAGTGGGGAGTGCACGGAATGGAGGCAGAAAGCTCTTCGTGTTTAGTGGTCTTTAAAAGGCAGCTGCTAAGCTGCAGGTGTGGTTCAGCAGTCAGAGCCCCCTTGGCATGTCTGAGGCCTCGGTTTCCATCCCCAGCTCTGGGAAAGAAAAGGCACTTTAAACCATTCCTGCCTTGGGATTTGCCTTTAACCTTTCATTTTCTACCATGGTTCTGGTTTCAAAAGGAGACTCCTCAATCAGACATCAGGAAGGAAAACAAATTAAGCCTGCATTAATCAGGCTTTTCTATCTGTTGTAATTCTGATGGTGTGACCTCATAGGGTTTTGCTGATCCCAGAGACAATGCCTTGCCCAAGGCCTAAAGACAGTAAACAACTGCTTGAGCCTGGGTCTTTCACATGCAATTTAACTAGTGGTCGATTCACACACCCACAGACACACACCCCTTGCACCAGTATTCCACAGCCCTAACCTCTCCAGGGCCAGTTACTTGATATCTGCACTCATCCCTTGAATCCACTCCCCCCTTCTTATGCACGCAATCGTTCATATTAGCGAATCTTTAACTTCCTCACCCAGCCTTGCCCCCTTTCTGTAATAATTCTCTAATACGCATGGAGGCGATGGGTAGACTTTAGATGTGTGGACGCTGGCCAGTTTTAGCAAAGGTTCAGTTTTTACGGGAAGGGGGGAGGGGGGAGGAACACTGAATTTGGAGTAGAACAGGGCCCTGCAGAGGGACAGAAGCTGCACAGTGGGAGAGAAATAGAGAGTGGGACCAAGAAGAGGAAGAGAGGGAGGCAGCAAGAGGACAGGACACAGGGGTGGGAGACACAGGGCAGGAGAGCATGCAGCCCACCCACCTGGGTTCTGTGGGAAATCGGCACGGGTCCCCTGCTGATGACGCAAGACAGGTGGCTGGGGGCGGGTCTTGCACAGGAGGCGGGTCAAGCGCACGAGGCGTATTTGGCTAAGGACATGGCTCAGGGGCAAGAGGCGGATCTGGGTGAGGAGGCGGATCTAGCGCAGGAGGCGGTTCTAGCACCGGAGGCGGACCTGGCGCAGGAGCCTGATCTCCCGCAGGAGGCGGGTCCCGCGGAGGAGGCGGGCCCCCGCAGGAGGCGGGCCCCGCGCAGAAGGCGGGCCCCCGCAGGAGGCGGGTCCCGCGCAGGAGGCGGGCCCCGCGCAGGAGGCGGGTCTCCCGCAGGAGGCGGGTCCCGCGCAGGAGGCGGGTCCCGCGCAGGAGGCGGGTCCCGCGCAGGAGGCGGGTCTCGCGCAGGAGGCGGGACTCGCGCAGGAGGCGGGACTCGCGCAGGAGGCGGGACTCGCGCAGGAGGCGGGTCTGCAACACTTTCTACCTACAGGAATCACAACAAAAGGCTTTTCCCACAACCCTCTAAGCCATCCCTTCTTATGGACCCTGCTACCCCAGTGCTTCCCAGTGTGACCACCTTCTCTCTTAGTTCCTATGAGCCACAAAGTTTATTCTCAAAATCTATTGGTCTCACTGTACCTCCAAAGTAATAGATTTCCTTCAGACAGGATGTGTGCCTGTAATTTCAACAGTTTAGAGAGAGAGGCAGGAAGACCAGGATTTTTGAAGTCATCCTAGGCTCCATAGTGAGTTCCAGCCCAGCATGAACTACAGGAGACTGTGTCTCAGGGGAAACCATTCTTTAGCCCAAATGTGCCAGAAGCGATGGTAATATGGTGATGTCTGGAGTGGATGCTCCATGGATACTGGGCAATTTTATCTTAGCAGTCTCTTGGCTTTGTGTCTGTTGGTCCCAACTCCACCATCTCCCACATAACCCCAAGATGGCGATGGGTCACAGAAGAGCAGTCAGATATAAGTTAAATTTCAGCCACACACACACAAAGCCCCTCTCCCAGAAATCCCTCCACAGTCCCCACCTCTGCAGCCTCTTTCCCCAGAAACTTTTCTTCTCCTCTCCTTTGTTTACATCCCAGCCAATTGGGGACAGCCACCCCAACCCTCCTTCCAGTGCAACTTCCCTTCTTGGATTCCGGAGTGAGTGCCCTTAAAAATGGCATTCTGCCATGGTACAACTTGGCTGGATCCAGAGACAGTTTCCCTTTCCGTCCAGGGAAACAAATCTCCTTTGTACTGAGAATTTGGTCTTGGTGTGACTTTATAGCTTCCAAAGTTTATCTATAAGGACATTAATTTAGTGTTTAAAGCACCTAGACAACTACGTATCTGACAAACTAACAGAGTAGGAACGTATGGAAAGATGATTCAGATCAGACACCACTGGAGTAAATAAACTAAGGTATACTTCTGCTAACAACACAGAAGGAGGTCTTCCAAGGTAGGATGCACAGAGGAAAGACTAACTGCATTCTCCTGGCCAGGGGTAGAATAAGAAGCTCCCATCACTCAGCAAAGGTGTTAATGTAGGCGAGGTGTGGCAACATAATCACAGCTGTACATATGACACGAGTGTGGGCCATATATCAGACTTTCTAGAAACTAATTGGTCCATTTATAAATACGTAGTACAAACTGGATGGTATATGCCAGAAAGACTTGTATCAAAACAAGGTGCCAGTCCTCAATGTTGCAGTTGCACTAACTCCTATTTTATGACTACAAACTGAAGTTCGAAGCTTTGGTGAGATGTGCGAACCTATGTTAAAGAGTCTATGTAGCTAATTAGCTGGTTGGAACGTCTGGTGGTTGTGGAGAACAGGAATGTTATAAGTCCTGAGACATTATCTTGAACTGTCTTTACTCCATTAAGAGCCTGCCTCTCTTTCTGAACTAACATCCCTGTGACTATCAAGGGAAATACTTTGGAATGAACTGACGCAAAGGCTAAGAATATCATTAAATAGCAATTGAGCCTATAATAGATTTTACCCAATTTGCTTCCCTTCCATAGATTTCAATCGGGGGGAGGCGGGGGACACGGGACAGTGAGCGCTCTTGTGGGGGTGGCACATGCCTTTAATACCAGCACTCTGCAAGGGAGGCAGAGGCCTGCGGATCGCTGAGTTCAAAGCCAGCCTGATCTATAGAGTGAGTCCAGAACAGTCAGAGCTGTCCGGGACACATGAAAAAAATGAAAAAGAAAGAGACACACAGAGAGAGAGAGAGAGATACAGAGAAAGACAGAGAGAGACAGAGAGAGAGAGAGATACAGAGAAAGACAGAGAGAGAGAGAGAGAGAGCGCTATGTATTATTAATCCCAAAGATTGGAAGAGAAAGACCACTGAGCCAAATCATCATGGCCAAATTAATTAAAGCAAGCAGGTAATTAAAACAAGCCTTTTTATTTGTGATCACAGGCTGCCTCCCCCTACGGGGAGGTTCAAGAGTTTCAAGTAGTGAACTCTTGAGGTTCAAGTAGTGCCACCCTTGCGCTTGTAGTCCTGGGTGCTACAAGAAAGTAGGCTGAGCAAGCCACCGGCAGCAAGCCAGTAAGCAGCACTCCTCCATAGCCTCTGCTTCATCTCCTCTTCTATGTAGCCAAAGCCATGTGTCCTTGAGCAGGACATCTTGACTTATTCTGCAATGTTGGAATTATAAGCTTGCACGACTACTCATGACTTGTAACAAACATTTTAAGTAGAGCTTCCTGTGAACAAGTTAATATTCTTGACACTTTATATGTACTACTGAATCATCACATTAGTTCTAGAACTATGACAAATCATAGACGTTTATTTGTTCTATCCATTTACTTATTTTCAGCAGTACTTGGGATTGAGCTATATTACCTTGAGCCTTTTAAAAAACTATTTTATGAGAGGCAAGAGAGAGAAATCTGGATGTGGGGCGAATTTGTAAGCCCAGCACTATGGAGGCAGTAATAGGCACATTCCTGGGGCTTACTGCCCAGCCAACCTAGCTTATTCAGTGAGTCCCAGAGACCTTATCTCCAAAACCAAGACTAGGGGCCTGCTGGAGAAATGCCTCAGTGGGTAATAGCCCTTACCATATTTGCATAACTCTTGAGTTTGTTACCTAGCACCAACATCTAGCAGCTCACAACTTCTGTAACTCCAGAATCAGGGTTTCTGACAATCTCTTCTGGCTTCTATTTGTATCTGCACACATATGCACATTCCCTACACACACACACACACACACACACACACACACACACACACAGACACACACAATTTAAAATTATAAAATAATTTAACAATATAAGTTGGAAAGGGTCATACCCATCTGTAATCCCAGCACTTGGGAGGTAGAGGCAACAGGACCAGGAATTCAAAACCAGCCTCAGCTATAAAGAGAGTTTAAGGCCAGCCTGCTCTACACGAGATCTAGTTTTAGGGATTCAGAGTAACTATTTGAATAGTAGAATATGTATTTTGCCTGTGAGAGGCCCAGTAGTCAGTACCTGGTGTTGAATAAACCTACAAAACTGAGAGAGTTGTTTTTCATACTTGATTCCATTTTCATGAATGCCATTCCCTAATGAATGTCATGAGTTGAGGAAAGAACCTTCTGGAATGTCCCACTGGAGGATGAACAAGTGGAGAATAGTATTTCACATAGAAGCAGAGGATAGGAAAAATGAGCATGTTATTGGAAAGACACCATCAAGCCAGAAATGACAGCTCATGCCTGTAATCCCAGCACTGAGAGACTCAGACAAATGAGTTTGAGGTCAATTTTGGACACAAAGTGAATTCTCAGACATCTGGTGTTAAATATGAGGCCCTGTTTCAACTCACTTCCCCCTCTTAATAAAAAGAATTGAAAAATACTGTAGACAGAGAAACACAATGGGCTCATGTGGCCTTCATTGATAACTTTACTACTTTTCAGCTGAATGGGATAATAGACCAATGTAAGCGATAAATGGCTAGAGGTAGCCACTACACCAAGTTACAACCTGTACTTTCTGTATCCTCCCTCAAAATATAAGCTGTCTAGAGGAGAGAACTTAGTCAATTCTAAGGTCTAGATTGCCTAATGGAAAATTTAAGTATGCATGAGTCCTTCTTCCAGAATACGTAGGGAGATTTTAGTTTACAGGTTTAGAACACGTGTTAGTTGAGATCTACACAAATATACAGATCACTAAAAGTCACTGTGATTGTTTTCTTGTGGTGCTGGGAGCCAGATCCAAGGGCTCACCACATGCTGCAGTTTCTGTTTGGAAAGAAATAATATGAACTCAATTATCACAATCATAAAAATAATCTCTTCCAAACAGTTTTGCTCATGTGCACAAAACATACACTTTGAGAAACTAATGCCTGGCTCCTTTCCACACATGAAAATAATTTATTGTCCAGGCAGATCAGACACACCGAGTTATTTAAGTGAAAATGTCAAAAATGTCAAAAAGTATGCCCGAGGGTCTATTTTTCCCCCGTGTAACTGATAATTTTCTCTTGCAGCACTCAGTGTGACATGATAGAAAATGTGTCCTGTAACATTCTCTGAGTTCTGCTCCATGTCTTGTACACGTTTAGTTTCTTTCTTTTCCGCATCTATGCTTGAGCTAAGGAATGGGCTTTGGATATTTTATTTATCTGCAGTGGATGGCATGGTATTTATAATTAATAATGTAAATTTATAATGTAGTTCCCGTAAATCCCTAAATAATACTCTATGTGAAACAAAGCACTCCTTCCTTCTTGAACTCCCAGTTGTGACTATTTTTGTAACAATAAATAAATAAAATAATTTATTTATTTTAATTTTTTAAATTTTAAAATTTAAAATTATTTTTTAAATAATTTATTTAAATAAAACAAAACAATAAAAAATATATGTGGATGTAGGGCTAAGTGCTGGTGCTGAACATGGTAGTGATATCGAAAAATACCCCCAAACAAATACAAACAATCCCGTTTGTCACTCCGGATACAGGAAATCAGCATTCAGTCTTCATTTCTGTTTGATGTCTAAGGGTGACATCAGATGTAAATCAGTCTCTGATTTTCCTACAATTCCATGATCTGAGAAAAAGATTATTAGTGAATATTTTTGCCATAGTGCAAAACATTTCTCCATTAGAATTGAAGAGTATCAAGTAATTTAATTTTTTATTATTTTTATTTGTATTTGAGGGGACGTTGAGCCGGGGTCTCGCTACGTAGCCTTGGCTGTCCTGACTTCAGACTCAGAGATCTGCCTGCCTCTGCCTTCCTAGTGCTGGATTAAAAAGTATTCTTTTAATGTTTAAAACAACAACACAAAACTCTTCGGGCTCATTCATAACCACAGATATAATGCGCCTCACTGTGTTTCAGAGATGAACTTGACCTTTTGGAACTGTGACTTGGTGACTTCACAATGTACTGTACCACCCCTTTAGGATTATAGTCAAAGATACTGATGGGATTTTTCTAGTCATTTAAGCCTTTTTCCCTGAAGTGAGTGAAAAAAATAGCTGGTTAGCCCCATACTTATGGATACAGGATATCTTTCTGTTCGTAAGTAGCTCATTGGTACTTCGTGAAAAACAACAGGTTGAATTTTTCTAGAGCACCATTATGAGAGTGGCTATAAACAACAGTATGGGGTGTAGCTTAGTGCTAGGTGCAAGTCTTGTACCTATGAAGCCCTTGTTTTCATACGCAACACCAGAAAAAAAAAGTAGTTATAGTTTTCAGTTTCCCAAGCTGGACTGAGCCCCTTAACTGAGAGGGTATTAGAAGGGAGTATACAAGTACTCATTCAAAACAAACAAATAAACAAAAAAACCATCGCTCCATTTGGACAAGTGTGGTAGCACACACCTTTAATCCCAGCACTTGGCGGAGGCAGAATCAGAGACAGGGGCCAGGGCAAGGGCAGAGGTAGAGGCAGGTCTCTGTGAACTTGAAGCTTACATAGTGAGCTCTAGAACAACTAGGGCTGCATAGAGATATCCTGTTTACAAAAATCGAAAACTAAACCAAAACAATCCCCAAATTCCCTTCTCAAAATAGATCCACATTATAGCTGCATAAAGACTTAGTATGTTTGTTTAAAGAGTCAAAGATCCCCCCCAGTGTGTGTGTGTGTGTGTGTGTGTGTGTGTGTGTGTGTTATGTGTGACTACTTCCTTTTACATCCTGAGAGTTGGGATTAAAGGCATGTGCCACCACTGCCTTCTGAATTGGGTTTAAAGCATGTGCTAACATTCTTCCTACCCTAGAGCAGTATTGCTGCTGGATTAAAAAATTAAATATTGCTATACACCACTTTTCTGGCCTTTCTACATTCTTCAATAAAACAAAACTATCCCCTCTCATATAATTAACCAGCGAATAGGTCTGAATATACCGACCTCTATTAGTTTTGGTAGTTTCAGCCATTTCTCTCACCAAAGTACTCAAATTACTATATACTTTCTCCTCTTAAAAACTGACTTATTTTTCGTGTATATTTGTGTACATTCTGGTTTTTGTGCTCACCATGTGCATGCAGATGCCTGAAGAAATTAGTTCCCTTAGAACTGGGATTACAACCAGTGGTGGACTGCCCAATGTGGGTGCTAGGAACTGAACCCAGATCCTTTGCAAGAGTAGCAAGTGCTCTGAACCTCTGAGCCATCCCTCCAGCCCCTGTTTAGTTGTTCTTATTCCCTGTTTACCATGTATACTTTAAAATGAAGCAGACAGAACAAGAACGGAAAATTCCATGCACCGCCAACCAGCTTCAACAATAATTGACTTTTGTTTTCCTTGTAGGGGGAGTTGATGGTGCACAGGACTTCTGTCATACTCAGTAAGGCTCAGCAAATCCTCAGTCCTGGGCTAATCCCATCCTAAGAGAAACTAACAGCTTCTGGTCTGATATTTGTTTTTGAAGACACAGTCTCTTCTGGTTCTCAAACTTGTTATGTAGCTGATGATGACCTTGAATTTCTCATCCTTCTTTCCACCTTCGGATCGCTGAGATTACAGGTGTATGCAAACCAGCCCAGGTTATGGAGGGAATGACGATCAAACCCAGAATGCCATGCGCATGAAACAAGCACTCAGACAAGTGACCTACATCCATAGCATAGTACCCAATATTTTACCAAGTATGTTTTCTTTGTCATTTTGTTTCTTTTCCTGGAGTATTTCAACATATCTCTTATGATTACGTGTCTGCAACATACCAAGCTGTACAATTCAAATGTCTACTTAATTTTGAGTCACGATCAGACGATGTTGCACAGACTGAACGCCAATTCACCATGTAACCTAAGCTATCCTTGGGAATCCTCCTGCTTCAGGCACAGGAGTGCTAGGATTTTAAGGAAGGGTTACCTCATTCAGTTGACAATTTATAAGTCTGCTTTTACGTATTCTCTAATTGATAAAGATTTCACAGTAAATAACCAAGGTCTGGTGAGATAGCCTAACAGGTGAAGGCATTTCCAGCCAAGTCTAATGAGCTGAGTTTAATGGATCCCAAGGATCCAAATATTTCTGATTCCATTTTCAATCTATGAATCCCCTTGCATCTTTGTTTTTCCATTCATTTGAGGAACGAGTTGGGGGTTTTTGTTGTTGTTGTTGGTGGTGGTGATGTTAGTGGGGTGGTTGTTTTATTTATTTTTTGTCCTGTGAAGTTATTCAATAAGTATTTCACCATAGCTTTCTGCTGAACGCACCCCATTAAACACTGAATATCTAGTACTCAGTATGGACTTGGTGAGATGCAGGCTTTATTGTTTCAGTGAGAACACTTTGCAGTTGATGCTTTTATTCTAATTGCATCATAAAACATTGTACACTGTCCTTCCTTTGCTGTAAAGCTTGATCTGTGGCTTGCAATATTCTCTCCTTGTTAAACTACATTGTAAAATTTCACATCAATATTTTGCATATTTCAGGACATGGCAGCACAGGCTTGCCAGGCCAGGCGTGAGGGAGAAGGATTTTAAGTTCAGCCAGCTCATGTTGCACTGTGAGTCCTTGTTTCAGAAACAACCAAATGGAAACATGGTATAGACTTAGCATTTGAATTAAACATTCATCAGTCGATGGCCATGTGAGCTGTCTCACACTTTGGGTCATATGAATAATGATAACAAGAACTTCCTTGGAAGGAATCTGTAGTAGAATGGCCTGCTTTCACCCGAATGGGAGAGGGACTATTTGAGTGGAGGTAGGGGCTCAACAAGGGAGAAAGAGGGAGTCAGGGGTGTGGGGGTGTACTGGGAGAAGGGGAATGAGCAAAGTAAGATGACACACATCTCTGAAAATGTCATAATGAATGACATTATTTTCTCTGCAAACTTAAAAAACTAATAAGAACAGAGCACAGAAATAAAGAATATCTGTTTTGGTTTTCTTGTCTGTGTACTAGGATACCAATGCTTTGAAGAGGGGAATGGAAAATGGGGGGTAGACTTAACTAGGGAGGAGAATGGGAGGGTAAAGTATATAGGGTAGAAAGCCAGAAGTAGAGTGAAGGAATGAATAATACTATAGATGTTTGAAAAAGCTATAGGCTGATCTATTATTTATAACACACACACACACACATACACACACGTGTGCGTTGCTCATAGTTTATTTGGAATTATCCCACCTTGAGGAATACTCCCCATCCTCGAAGCAAGGACTCTAGAACAAAGAATTCTCCCAAGTGTAGGAAACTTCCTTTTGAGTTTTGTGGTTTGATGGTCTAAGAGATGCCCCTAGCAGTACATGTTATGGCCAATGGTGTGGTTGCCTGCCAGAACTTGAGGATACACCCCTATTGCTGGGCTGGAGAAATGACTCAGCAGTTAAGAGTAACCCCTGCCCCCCAGAGGACCCAGGTCCAATTAGCTCACATCTATCTGTTTCTGTAACTCTAGTTCCAAGCACTCCAATGTCTTCTCTGGCCCTCTTCTGGCTTCTGTGGGCACTAGGAATGAATGTAGTATGCAGACAAAACACTCATAGACATGAATAATCTTAAAAAAATTTAAAAATCCCTGTTCCTGTGGGACGTGGTGTCACCAAACTTGACTCCTTATTAAAGCATATTTAAGTTTGTTTTCACCGTAAATACTTTGGAGACTCTTGGATGGCAAATATCCTGTTATAGGGTTCCTTCAGTCTGGGTTTGTCTCTCTTAATGGAACCAAACAGGTTCTCAGCAACTAAGCAAGGAGGAGCTGTTTCCCAGGTGACTTTCCCTTGCCCAACCTCCCGCCCCTCTGAGCCTCTGGGGCGGAGCTAGGACCGATGGCTCCTCCTCTTGGCGGCCAGCCCTCGGGGGTCTGGGTCTCTCTTCCCCTTTGTGGAGCGTTCTCCCCCCAACCAAGACTGGGAGAGTGGGGAGAAAGCTGAGGAGGGGCGCTGCAGGCGCCTAGCCCCCCGTTGTCTGAGATTCGACCCCAAGACAGCCGGGCCTGGACCAGGTGAGTTTCTCCCCACCCCCATGCCCTAACCGCTTGCTTGGCCCGATGAGGGATGACTTGGTGTCTCTAGACTGGTCATCTAGTGACTAGAGGTCTCTAGTGCAGGTCCCCCTCCTCCTGAGTGTGCGGCCCAGAGCCCGGGAGCCTTGGGTCTTGGCGTGCACAGGGAGACCTCGGGCGAGGGGAGGAGGCACCGCGTGGATTTTCCTCGGTCTTGAGTTTAGGGACACTGAGTTTCCTGCTCTGGGCACCATCTGGAGACCCTGCGTGGGAGGGCCTCGTGGGGGACCCGGATGCACTTCCCTGGGCCAGAGACGCTGATGGTGGTGGTGGTGGTGGTGGTGGTGGAGGTGGTGCAGGAGAGACCTCAGTGACCATCATCCTAAGCGTCCCCTCCTCCCTTGGCCAGGAGGTGAAGGTGCTGTGGTGTTTTCAGCTAAGGAATTGCTGAAGCTCGTGGCTGCCTTGTGCATTGCTACATGGGTTCATTTCATGGATGTTTCAGACCAAAACAACAACAACCAAAAAACAGACAGCAAAAAGCTACATTTGTGCGTGTACATTGGCATGCTCTCACAAAATTTCAAGGCCGTTCATTGTTTTCCTGTTTTGTTTTTTGTTTGAGACAGGTTTCACTCTGTACTCTGGAACTCAGTCTGTAGACCAGGGTGGTCTCAAACTCAGATTCATCTGCCATTGCCTCCCCAGTACTGGGACTAAAAGGCACCACCATGGCCTCGTGGTCATTCACGTTTTAATTGGTCTAGAGTTTTGTGAACTTGGGGAGATGTGAAATTCTGATTATGGTCATTTTTACTGCACTGATTATGGATCCAAGGGCCTGGCTCATGCAAATAAAGCCACTCTGCCACAAAATCACATGATCCCTGGAATATTAAAGGAATAATGAAACTTTAAAAAAAAAGAATTTCAGATACCAAAGTGTATAATAACACAAAATATGTCAAAGTTGAGCAAATCGTGCGTTTAAAAATAGTTCAAAATGCTAATGATTAACAGATGGTAGTGTTAAGTCTGTATTTGTGTGTGTCCCGATGTACCTTGTATTTCTTGTTACTGAGGAAGCAGAAAATTTCCAAAGCAGCATTATTTAAAACTTACAAGTGCTGAAGAGGTAGATATCATAGTTCCTACTGCATTTACCACAGTGAATATTATGTTCAAATATAGCCACATTTTTTGCTGTGTTTTTAGTCCAACAGGACAACCCAAGCTTCTTCTAGAAAAATAAAGGGATGACCTAATACAAAATCAAAGAAAACGTGTTCACTTTCCATTTAGTTTCTGCATCCCTGCACAGTTTATCAAGCGTTATTTCAGTGAACCAGGCATGGAACTTAAAATTTCTGAAATAGCCACACTTATTTCTCAAGGTTGTATCTACTCCCAGCTGATATGTGAGACTGATTGATCAGATATTAGTTCCAGTGTAGATTTTGGTTCCCTTCTCCCTTTTTTTTTCCTCCAAACTAAGACACTTGTACCCAACATCCTCCTGCCGTATCCTTATGAACGTTGAGATTACAGGCCTATGCTAACACATCCAGAACTGTACAATATTTTATACACACACACACACACACACACACATATATATATATATATATATTTCGAGATGGGGTTTCTCTGATATACCACTAGCTGTCCTAGAACTCACTCTGTAGACCAGGCTGGCCTCGAAAACACAGAGATCCACCTGCTGCTGCCTCCAGAATGCTGGAATCAAAGTGTGTGCCACCGTCACCTGGCCTTATTCTTTAAACTTGTGTGTACGTGTATGGTGATGATGGTGTGTGTGTGTGTATGTGTGTTTGTGTGTGTGTTTATGAAGTGTGTGTGAGTGCTGTGCACGGGACACTGTGTACAAGTTATTCGGAGGACTACTTTGGGGAGCTTGTTCTCATCTTTGACCTTGTGTGAGACACTGTCTCTCTTGTTTCTACCTCTGCACTGAACACCCCAGGATAGCAGGCTACAATCTCGGTGTTCATTCTGCTCTCTTCTTTGTTTCCTGTCACCCTGTACAAATCCAAGGAGACATATGTACACTACAGCTTCTGTCTTTTTGGGGGGGTTCCAAGGATCTAAAATTAGATGTTCAGAATCACTCAGTGAGTGCTTTCACCTACTGAGATACCTCACTGACCCTAGATAAATTCTTGGATGCCCTGTTATAGTGCACATTTTGTAATACAGTGGCAACTGGTTTAGCCAAATACATTCTCTGTTCTATCTTTCCTGGACATTCCTGCTTCTTATATTTTTTATGTGTAATGAGATAGTATAGGGTTCAAAATTACTTTGGATTTTGGGTGTAGATAGAATATTTATGTGCATATATAAAAATATATATATGAATAAAGTTAAATCTCATCTTAATGGCTGATGATGGAGTGAAGGGCCCTTTATATACTAAGTAAGTATGATTCTACCAGTAATGCATACAATCATATGGATTGATTATTTTTTAAAGTTTTTTGTTGGGGTGACCTGTGCAATTCATTCACGTCAGCAGTCAGGAGGCAAAAATCAGAAGAGGTCTGTAATTTTGGGGTTATGGTGGTCTGAATATTGAGAACAAAGATAGCCAGAGCTACATGATGAGATACTGTTTTAAGAAGGAGAAGAAGAAGCAAGTGGAGGAAGAAGGGAATGGTGAAAGAGGTAGTTAAGTAAGAAGAAGGGGAAAGGAAAGATAAAAATATAAACTACAAAGTCTAAAAAGAAACAACTTCAATTTAAAGATGGACTCACGAAAATTCTCTGTTCCAAGAGCTTGAAGGATGTGATGACAAGTAAGCATTAAAAGACCCAGATTTTCATTCAGTGTCTTAAGGAAGTATGATATAAAACAGTTCACAAAAAGCTAAAAGAAAGCACCACATTTGAAATTTATGAATACTGAATAGCAAAATCACTTTAATAATTTTATATAGTCACATATTTAATATAAAGGATTTACTGGAATATGCAAGTCACAAATTGAATTTTAAATATTGAGCAGAGACAAAGACAGGAAAAGAGAGAAAGATACTCAGAAATATATAGCGAAAAAGATAGAAAGAAGGGGTGAATGATAATCTGTGTGAGGGGTTGGTGGGTTGAGGGTGGGTTGTTGGACTGAGGTGGATGGAAGGGTACCATAACTCCCCTAACAAACCCCATGACTGTGATGCCAAAACCTCAAGCAGGCAGCCTACACTTGGGTTCTATAGGCTAGGTCACCTTGCATAACATCCAGGGAGAACTAACACCCAGGTTGAAGGGTGGACAAGGCCCGTGTCTGGGGCTAACCTTGTAGGCAGCCAAAGAGGTCTGTTTCTAGAGGGCATCTTGGAAGTTCTCAGGCCTGTGGAGGCAGGCACCTGAAATCTCTCTCAGCTCCTAGAAAGAAGGAAAGGTTCCTGTTGGGTCGTGGTGTGCGTTTCCCAAGGGAGCAGGGTGTATGGTCGGGCATCAGACAGGCCTGTCTGACCTGGATACTCTCTGGTTAGCACTGTGTATAGGAGAGAGGTAGGGTTAGGGAAAAGGAGATAAAGGGCGAGGTTCTAAGAAAGAGAGGAGGGAGAAAGAGATAGATCTTGGTGTGGAGAAGTGAGAAGAAGAGCGATAGAAAGAGACACAGAGAGACACAGAGACAGATGGGGGTGGTGGGGTAGAATCCGTGCTTGTGAGGCTGGCTGATGTGTTTGACTTTGTTGTTGATTTAGCATGTAGCCTGTTGGTGAAGCTGATTCATTCACATGAGTGCTCTGTGGGCTCTGGTCCTTGGGCCTTGGGCGTGGCCTCCTGGAGAGAAAAGATGAAGGCACCCTGAGAGAGCTTCCTGTGAGGAGGTCACTGAGGAGGGGCACCCTGATGGCACCAGTGAGAAGTGTGTTGTGCCTTGTGTCTAGGTGCCCGTGGGACCCCTTGACTGTCTTCAGAGAGCTCTGAGTTGCATGTGTGCCCAGCCCCGGCCACAGGCAGGTGAAAGACACATATGTATGTGCCTGAGAGTGACTTGGGTGTTTGCAGACAGGAAAGGAACCTAGGATCCTCAGGGCTGCCTGCTGTTTGGGGTTTGTTGGTGCTGAGGGGGTGGGGCTGAGGCGGGGTGTGAGGTCGTGACAGACCCCGAGAGAGCTCATAATGGTTGCCTGGCAATGCCTAGGAGACGGGTAGGCTGGGGCCTCATGGCAGGGCCCGGTAGGCAAGGGGGCAGATGGGATGGCATGTTTCTGGTTTTGATATGTCCTTGTCTCCACATCAGGATCCTTCCTGGGCGGCCTGCCTCTGCCTTTGAGGTTGTGGATGTCTCAGACCCCTGGTGTCCCCTGCTGGGGGTGATGCCCTCAGCCTCCATCTGAACCCTGATGGCAGGGCACCTGAGGACACCTTCCTGGATCCATGGACAAGAAGAGTTGAGTTTTTGGGTGGCCCTTGTCATCTCCCATCAATCACAGTCAGAGACTGGAGCCCTCCCAAGGGCACACAGCTGTCTGCTCTGCTTCCATAGGTGAGCCTCCTTCTGCCAGGTGGGAAGGCCTTGCCGGGCTTCCTGGGACCCCTTCTGGAGGGGTGGTCTTCTCTCCTGACAAGTCATCTGCCCACCCTCCCCTGTGTCCTGATCTCTGCTACGCCAGGATCCTGCTGCCCTACCAGCCAAATGTCAGGCTGCCACGGGATGGAGTATGGTAGAGTGAGGGTCCTTGGCAGGTAGCCTTAACCTGGGAGTTTGGTTGTGGCCAGGCTCCCACAGAGTCAGCACACCCAAGTCCTGCAAGGCAGCTCTAGTGGTCATGCAGATGGGGGGAGTTCAGTCCCAAGCAGGTACATTCTGGCTGGGCAGCAAGTGGTCAAGACCGATCCCCTGCTCCCCTGGTCCCCAAATCCATGTTTTTTGTCTCTGAGGGTGCTCCCGTGTGGTCCCAATTGCCATGGGGCTTTTCTAGGATTCCCTCTGGGATCTCATCAGGGAGGACCTTCAGAGACTCCCTGGCACCCAGAATGGCTAGGAGTGTAGCATGGCATTGCATTTGTGGATCCTCCACTTCCCGAGGTCCCCCCTGCCCACTCCGCTCCCACTGTAGTCTGCTACACTCAGGTCCTAGGCTCACCACCTAAGCAGCCCCATCCTCCCAGGGGCGCGAAGCCTCTCACCCTCCTGTATACCCCCTCACAGGGTTTGTATCCCCCCAGGTACAGGGTTGGATCCCCATCTCTGACCAGTCCATGCCCAGAGCCTTGGTGGCCATCTTAGTTGGAGTCCAGTGATAGCTGAATCAGTGTGTGGTTCTTCCCTTTTTCTTGTAAAGCTTTTTGCTCAGGGAAAGGTGGAGGGAGTGGAACCAAAGCCCCTGGTGGTTGGCTTTCTCGGTGCAGTATTGCCATCAAGCGGAATGTTTATGCTGATCTTGCAGGCAGGTCCCTGTGCTGCTCTAGGACAGGGCAGCAGGCAGGGTTAGCAGTGCCTTGGTAGTGGCTTCACAGGAAGGACTAGTGGCTCACCCTCCAGCAGACTTGGCCGCCCAGGAGAGCCCTGGCAGAAAACAAGGCTCCGGGTGACCCATGGCCTGGGGGCCACCGTGCGCCCCAGAGCTAGCCAGGAACCACAGGGCATGGCCTGCTACAGGAGGGAAGCACCTCCTCCCAGGTCCTGTGGCAGCCATGTCTGCTTGGACGAGAGGATCTCCCTGCCAGGGACCCTGGGTCAGGGCCTGTGTCTGGGTTGAGGCTGTGCAACTAGTGGAGGCCACCAGCGTGCAGGAGCCCAGTGTGGAGGGCCCCCTAGCTTTTGGTTGAGGCTCGCCAGCAGCACCCACAGCTCACACACTGCCCTTGCCCTCACCTGCCCAACCCCACCCCAGAATCTATTCAGGGCTGTTCTCAGGCTGTCAGGGCCACACAGCCAATGTCACCAAAGGACATCTATCCATTTCACTCCATCCCTTTCCTTCCTCATTCCCTTCTCTCCTCTCTCTTCTCTGTCTGCCTCAAGTTCTCTCTGCCGTCCTAATTTCCTTCTTTGCATTTCGTTTTTGTTCCCTTTTTTCTTTTTTTTAATGTTTTGTTTTGTTGGTTGGTTGGTTGGTCTTTTTGTCGTTTGTTCATTGGGTTCTGTTTGAGTAGGCCTGCAGGTGAAGTTGAGGGGCAAGGCCCTGTCAGCAAATGCATCTACCCTCCAGCCACATGCCCAGAGTCTTAGAAGCAGACTGGGAGTCAGCAGCAAGGACAGAGGCCACCTGGTTGTGTGTAGTCGGTGGGCCGAATGCAGGCTTGTGTGTGGCTCAGGGTGAGTCTTAGTAGAAGCAGCCAGAGTGGGGTGTGGATTGAAGGGCGCCCTTTTTCCCCTAACAAACCACGTCCGTGCGATGCCCAGCACCTATGCAGACAGGCCACATGCGGGTTCAGCTGACGAGGTCACCTTGCCTAACCGCCTGGGAGAACTAACACCTGGGTCGAAGGGTGGACAAGCCCCTTGTCCTGCTCTTCCCTGTCCAGGGATCTCGGGTGGAAGAACGGTTAGTTAGAGGGCGCTCTAAAATGAACAGACGGCAGTCTGGGGTCCAAGAAGCCCGTGTCTGTTTGTATTAGGGTGTTGTGAGTGTGTGAGTATTTGTGTGTGTTTGTGTGTGCCTAGGAGTTTGTGGCCATGCTTGTGGGTGTTTGTGTTTATACCGGGTGAGTCCACTGGAGAGGAAGGTAGTCCCCAGGAACGCAGAGGCAGTGCTATAGAGGTTCAGGTGTGTGGCAGTCATGGTGGTCAGCTCAGAGCGAAGGGGGAAGTAACAGGTGAGTTTGAAGGGGAAGACCCTTGCGGCCCTGTCCCTCAGCAGCAGCTCAGGTGGGTGTGAGATAGGGACCTATCCCGACCATGATGGCTGTGAGTGCCTGTGACTCGGCCTGGCCTGCAGATCAGACCGGTGGCGTGGCATTGGTATGGAAGTTGGCAAGACTCATCCTCGAGTGGCGGGCCTGACACCTCTGAGAACTCGGAAGAGGCCAGGCCCAAGGTAGCTAGCAAGCTAGCTCCCTTTGCAGCATCAGGGAGGCTGCCTAGGTGGGGCTTGGCTGAGAGGGAGAGTTGGAAAGCAAGGACTGGGCCTACTCCTGGAGACAGCCGAAGAGGTCTGTTTCTAGAGGGCATCTTGGAAGTTCTCAGGCCTGTGGAGGCAGGTCCCTGGACATTCTCTCAGCTCCTAGAAGGAAGGAAAGGTTCCTGTTGGGTCGTGGTGTGCCTTTCCCAAGGGATCAGGATATGTAGTCTGGCATCAGATAGGCCTGTCTGTCCTGGATACTCTCTGGCTAGCAGTGTATATAGGAGAGAGGTAGGGAGAGGGAAAAGGAGATAAAGGACCAGGGTCTGAGAAAGAGAAGAGGGAGAGAGAGAGAGAGAGAGAGAGAGAGAGAGAGCGAGCGCTCGAGATCTTAGTATAGGGAAGTGAGAAGGAGAGAGAGAGAGACACAGAGAGAGACAGAGACAGATGGGGTTGGGGGTGTAGAATCCGTGCTTGTGAGGCTGGTTGCTGTGTTTGATTTTGCATGTAGCCTGGTGGTGAAGCTCATTCATTCACATGAGTGCTGAGTGGGCTCTGGTCCCAGAGCCTTGTGCGTGGGCCCCTGTAGAGAAAAGATGAAGGCACCTTGAGAGAGCTTCCTGTGAGGAGGTCACTAAGGAGGGCCACCCTGGTGGCACCAGTGAGAAGTGTGTTGTGCCTTGTGTCTACATGCCATTGGGACCCCTCGACTATCTTCTGAGAGCTCTTAGTTGCATGTGTTCCTAGCTCCGGCCACAGGCAGATGAAAGACACATATGTATGTGCCTAAGAGTTACTTGGGTGTTTGCAGATAGGAAAGAGAAACTAGGATCCTGAGGGCTGCCTGCTTTTGGGGTTGGTTGGGGTTGAGTGGGTGTGTCTGAGGGGTGGAGTGAGGTCATGACAGAACCAGAGAGAGCTCATAATGGTTGCCTGGCAATGCCTAGGAGATGGGTAGGCTGGTGCCCCATGCCGGGGCCTGGTAGGCAATGGGGCAGTTTAGATGGCATGTTTCTGGTTTTTATATGTCCTTGTTTCCACATCAGGATCCTTCCTAGGTGGCCTGCTTTTGCCGGCGAGGTTATGGATGTCCCAGGCTCTGGTGATCCCTACTGGGATGATGGTCTCAGCCTGCCTGTGAACCCTGATGGCATGGTACCTATGGCATCTCCCTCGATCCATTGTCATGAAGAGTCGAGTTTTTGAGCGGCTCTTCTCATCTCCCATAATGGTCAGGACTCAGAGCTAAGAATCTAGAGCCCTCCCAAGTGCACACAGCTGGTTCTGCAATTGTATTGCACAGTCTTCGAAATCCTCCTCATCTAGTACAACTAGGAGATCAGTTTTTTTCCAAAGGCAAGGAGCTTTATCTTCCTGTGGAAATCAGCTCCCTAGTGTCTGGCAATTTCCAAGAGATTGAGTTACTGTGATAACTCCCCTTGTGGATTCTTAAAGGATGCTATGGATCTCTTTGAGTGGTCCGAACCTAGGTACAGGATCGGCTGGTTAAATGCTAAGATGTAACAAAAACCTCTGGGAAAGGGAGCACTTGCTATTAAACAGATTCCTGGAATAGCCAGTAATTGACATTGAATGGAGGAGCGGTCAGTGCCTTCACCATTAGGGGCTTTACGCTTTTCATTCTTACCTGGTATTGTATCCTGTGTCAAATCTTTTGACTCTATAGATATGGTTTATTGGTATTTAATAACCATCAGGTTCATGCATCTAGTTGAAGATATCAGTGATGTAAGGACCCACAATAATTAGTGTAAAGAGAAAGTTCAAATGCCTTGTATTGGCTGACATAGAGTTACTATCTAGAGGAAGTCTTCAAATTACAAAGGGACCAATCGTTAATTTTATTTCATGCTCCCCTCTTTGTAATGATTTTTCTTTAAGCAAGTTTTCTATCATATTGCCAACTTAATGAATCTGAGTCTATTTGTCCTCAACAGGTAACTTTTTGGTATCCCAATAGGCACTGTACATGCCATGTCCTCAGTGCTAGGGAGTTTTCTTTTGAGTAACAGTTCCAGCCTGATGAAATGGGGCGTTGTAATCTCTTAGACTGCTTCCTGCTGAAACTGATCATCGTAGTCAGGGGCCCCCAAAAGGCTGGGAATTTGTTAAAAGCTGGGGGGTTTAGGTAGTGGCGTTCATCTGGTTTACTGATCCAGTTGAGTGAATAGGTGTGGTCACATCAGCTGGACTGGCCATCATCTCTCAGCAAGTCCAGGACTCACAGCACGTGAAGCAGTTTGATTCCTGGATGGTGTCTCTTAGCCAAATGGTAATGTGTTGTAAAAACTAGAGGCAGAAGTTAAAGTTTAAGGAAGCTTACATTGAAATTACATATGTCTGTTAAACAGCCAATGAGAAACACATTAGACTTGAGCCTATTAAGGCACTTAAAATCATAAGTTTTTTAGGGAGTTTACAGTGGACCCTAAATTACACAACACAGAATCCATGTTAGTCAGTTAATATTTTTTTACAGAGTACAATATCATAAAATGTTCTGAAATAACCAAAACCAGGTTAATAAAAATAAAATACAAAAAACATGCTATATACCACGTAGACAAAATTTGTCCTTTTTAAATGTAGAGAATGGTTCTTGGCTTCCTCTAGGAACAAGGTATGATTTTATATATTCAGAAGAGAAAGGGAAAGCCAAGCAAGCCTCTAGACCTGGATTAATCTGGATAAAAACAAAATATGTCAGCTTATCAGATGTATCCAGGATTTTAATGTTATAACTCTGAATTTTTAAAATTTTTAAATCGCTCTCTTGCGGGGTCCTGGCGGTCCAGCTTTGGCCCCCGCGAAAATGGGGGTTCTTTCTTCCACGAAGGATGGGTAAACCCCAAAGAAACACGAGACAGTCTTGGTGGCTGCTAAAACCGCATGAGGCCTTTTTATTAAATGAACTTGGCACAGTGGCGGCTTGGGACAGGCGCGGCGGCTTGGGGCGGGTGCCGTGCACGGGCGGGAGATGTGGGCAAGAGGCGAGAGGGCAAGAGAGAGAGAAACCCTGTCCAGAGCTTTTATTGGGGTCCCCCGGAGCCCTGGTCTTGGGCTATTTTGATTGGTTCCTCAACCTTGTCGGTCAGGTGTGGGGGTAGCCGCCTGCACCTGATACGTAATGGTGCCTGGGTATTCCGGGGAAGAAAGAATCCCTGCTGATAAGTGGTGGGGAGAAGCTGCTAATAACTGGTAACTTAGGGTTAACATTTTCTGGGTTTTATATTTCTTAAATCTTTGCAATAAACCTGGGTTGCTTTATTGCGATTTACTTTTGGATAGCATGGCTGTGTTTCATTCCAGCCCACAGTAGGCAGCTCAGGGATTGATTTTGCTATTACTATTGGCTTACACAGATCTTATTATTGATGAGAGAACATATGCCACCGTACAGTGAAGACAAAAAAGGGGCAAGGCAGTTAGGGAGTTGCAGTTCCCGGCAGTGAATTCGCTTCAGAAACCTTGTCAAGCTAAAGCATCTCATAGCCTGGGTGACCTGGGCCCCAACACTCTCTTACACCTTTTAACTTTTATCTGTATATCTTAAACTACCTTTTCAGACCATCACAACTTATTTAGGCTTTCACATCCACAGACATTTAAACTTTCACATCTTTTTAAACCTCAAAACATTTTTAAACCCTCATACCTTTTTTTTAAGACCTTCAACCTTTTTTTTTAAATCTGACCATTTACCAGAGACAAGAATTGTTATTACTGAGAGCAGTAACTTTAAGGCAAGGTATTTTAAGTGAAGGGAGTGTAAAAGTTACATCTAAATCCTGTTTGTCCTTTAATATGGAGCCTGTAAGCAAGACAATCTGTAGCCTGAGAGGGAGGAGCTGGTTGTCTGTTGCTGTTAAACTAACAGAATTACAGTTAGCCATCAAAGCCACCAGAGATCTGGGAATACTAAATTATAGCAAAAAGTATAGCTCAATTACCCTGTGTCAATTAAAATGACAGAGACTTACCCATACCTGGATGGGTGATCCTAGACTTTCCGTGTTCTCTGCAACCTTATGGAGAACAGAGGCCTCAAGGCAATGACAGTCTTCAATTGCCAGGCCAGTTTCTTAGTTGCCAGGCCAGAAGGTACCTTTCTTGTAGAAAAAGACTCAGAGGGATCGGTCTCTGCTCTGTCCATCCAAAGCAGGGCGATCAACTCTATAGTGTCCTATTTTGTCCACGGTTTAGGCAGGTAGATGGCAAGTGAGGCATTGGGCAGTTTTGCCCAGTGGTGCACTATCACAATACAGGTGAGGTGGTTCTGTACACATCTGTCTTCTCTGGAGGTGTTGGGGGTCACCGTTAGGATCTGGGGTCTCTGCTTGTTATAACTCAATTAAAAGCCATATTCAGCAGATCTCTGAGGGGTGAGGACCATCTACTACGTATCTCTATGTTAACCAAACTTTGTCTATTTTTATAGATGCCAGTCTCAGGCCTAACAAAGAAAAGATATACAGGAGACTAAGTAAGGCTTGTTTTTGTAAGGAACTAGAATATCTATTAGGTGACTGACCATTAACTTGTATGTTCTAATTATCAATTTATTGTAGTTTATAAGTTAGTGGCTTTTTAGCTATCCTTGTTAGATTTTAGCCTTAAAAAAGTAATTTCTGAATTGAAGCTCCTGTTGAAAACAAAACTTTTAACTTCTAACTATAATTTACAGAGAGACTGGGAACTTTCCTGTCCTTTTTATAGTATACCATTACAGATTTTTTTTAACACCATTACAGAGTATTATAATTTTTATCCTATTTTAATTATCAAAATAACTAAGGCTTAACAAAGTTAGCAAAGACAAGCAGATAAACATACATCTTTATACCTGAATAGACCTTACATAAGCAGAGACATATTTTAAGTCAGTGGTTCTCAAACTTTTTAATGCTGTGACCCCTGTAACTCAGTTTTCATGTTGCAGTGATCTCCAGTCATAAAATTACAACTCCAATATGATCTGAAATGTAAACATCTAATATTTAGATGGTCCCAGACCATCCCCACCAGAAAGGGTTGAGAACAGTTGTTTTAAGTTTTTTGTTTTTGTTTTGCCGAACTACTTAGGCCACTGTAAACATTTTACAAACTTAAAATGTCCTATAGCCTTGTAAATTTAAAAACCTTAAAAACTGTTTCTAAAAATATCAGTTTTAAATTTTAGCTTTTTGTAAAATTCCAAACTTCTTAAAGTAGTTTAAAATCTCCCAACTATTGTTGCTTGTAATATCAAAAATACAGCTCCTTTTTTTTTTAACTTTTACAATTTAAAAAGCAAAACTAAGTCCCATTGTGTAATGCACATTCCTCTTGTTCTACTCTCAGCCTCGTTCTGTCTTTTAGGCCTAAGCCAGCTGCTACGCTAAAGCTCAGATATCACATGGCCCCTCAGTCTCTAAAACTGCAGGTTCTTTTACAAACAAACTTTAGTTGTTTCTATTTGTTTTGTTTTAATCCTTTTAGTCTTACACTGAAAAATTTGGCTGCCAACACAAGGTACATTCCTGTATATTGAATGCACAGAGGTATAGCTTTAATATCTTATTAAACACTTAAAAATTGTATCTTTATAAACTTTATAAAGGTTTAAGGATAGAAAAACACCATATAAAACTATCTTAATCTAGAATATCTTAGATCTGTTGTCTCTTTGATGGGTAACATGTGGCTACCTCCATTAAGATGGTGGTGAAGTCAAGTGTCATTTGTCCTCTTTGACCCCAGTAAAGATACCACCAGCCATGTGGCCGCCTTCTTCCCCAAGTAGGAAGGCAGCCAAGATGGTTGCAAACCACAAGTCAGTAAGTTGCATGTTGTCCACATCCCAAAATGGAGTCATGCCATGCCATACTCAAAATTATTACCAACCACATGTTACAAGCTTTAACTTTAATGTTCTTTTTAGATTTTACAGATTTTTAAATTTGGTAGCTACCCATATATCCACACAGTGTACCAGAAAGCGCATCATCACCTACACACACAGATAGACAAACCTTTAGAGATGTTGGACCCCCAAAGGCCCAAACCCGGACGCTGCACCCCCACAGAGACTCACAGACGGGATATCGATGCAAATAGCAAGAGGATTTATTCCAGTGCACTGGGCCCATTCTAACACGCAGGATAGAAGCGGCCCCGAGGAGCAAATGCTGAAGCTTTTTATACAGTTGTTGGGCACAAACCGAATTGGTACAAGTTGATTGGTTCCCAAATTGTTTTCCCATTTTGATAGGTAGGGGCCAGTTAACCTTTAAATTGATTGGTGTTGGCATATAGCAAGGTCGCGGGCACCAGGAAATGTAAAGTGCCTTGCCCAAGGCTATTAGGCGGCGGCTGTAGCTGCTGCTCATTTTAGGAATTTGGGCTGGGTCACAGTGCTCTTGAATTAAGCCTGACAATAATTGTTTTATGGTTTCTGGGGTAGGCTAGTTCTTGGAACAGGGAGTTCTGGAAAGTACTCAATAATTATTGTATTGAGTAGAGAAAGCCTAAGTTCCTATTAAGAGTTTAGGATTAATGCCCAGGGTCGGGGGGGTCTCTGGCCTCACAGAGACATCGAAAACCAGGCCTGGAAGAACAGAACGGAGAAACATCAGAACTTCTCCAGAGATGACTTGTTGCCTTTTTTTTTTCATAGTTTGTCTGCTTTTTCTGGAAAGACACAAGCAAAAATCTGGGACAGTTTTGTGCTGTGCCCTCCAAAAAGCCACTGCATGTTGCAGCAGAGGTGGCTGGGATAGCGGCAGAAACCTTTTTTTCTGGACTAGCAGCAGAAGTTACCGCAAGTCTCCCCTCTGCCCCAGATCTGGTCAGCCAGCATCCAGGACAGCGATCTAGTATTTAATCATAAGACTTTTTTTATATTTAAATGAACACAGAACATACCTTTTCATATATTTAGACACCATCTGCACACAAATAAGACAAGCCTTCATGCATATATAAAACAAAACATGAAACACAAACCACAGGAACACCTAGACAGTATCATCCAGGGAGAGTGAGAAAGCTGGAAGTTCCCCCGCCCCAACTATGGCCACAGCCGCAATCTCTGTGGCAGCTGTGGCCTGCCCTGCAGTCTGGAAAACCAGGTCCACCTGGAAGCGGCTCTGGCTGGGGGTGGGCCCCAGAGGTCTGCTCTGTGCATTACCCACCACCGTGGCTGGATCTCTATGCACCCTGTGCATACAGCGAGGCTCGGGCTCCCAGCCGAAGGTCCTGCTGAGGTGCCTGGTGAGCAAGTGGCAGCACTGCCACTCAGCCATAGTTTGTGAGAGGAGCTGACTTGGCCCATGTTAGATCTCACATGCCACACAGAGAGACAGACACACAACACGTAAAGCAGACAGTGGCCACACAGTTTTTTAATAGTCTATCGTTGGTTTTTCTCAATGGTTTTTAATTACAAGCCACGTCAGTTCTTAGGGATTTAGTACCTGGGTGGCTAGGCAAAGACTTCATTCCATCATCTTCTCCTGCTTCTCTTCCTGCTTCTCCTCCCTGCCCCAGCCCTAGGTGCTTTTTCATTCCAAATCCTCCCTATCTCCACCCAGCCCTCCAATATACAAAGGAATGGAGCCTAACCTACATCTGCCTTAAGGTTAAGGAATGTCCTATTCATATGGAGAAGTGGGTGCCACTCCATTGTTTACAGATAGGAAGCGAATCCTTTATATGCTACAAGGACTATAAAATATCCCCCAACATCTCACCCTTTCTGTTTACAATAAGCAGCAGACTGCTCACACAGTTCAAATGTCTTTGATGATTGTGACTGTCCCATAACATCAAGTATCAAGTCCAAAGTTCACCAGTTCATCAAAGTTCAATGTTTAGCAAAATGCTCATGCAGTTCAAATGTCTTTGAAGAAAATCAGCTATAGCAGAAGACAATGTGGTGATAATCAGCAGGTATCTGCATCTGCATCATCACAGTTAAGCACTGTGAAAGCTGCCTCAATTTTCAAAACAGGCTCCCTGTCAGCTACAGAGTCATCTCCAAAATGATTTCAGAGGACAAGATGGTTTTATGAAGCCAATAGCTTCCCATATTTCCCTTTTTCAAAAAGAATGTGCCTGGCTTAGGAGAGAAATAATGAACAATGTATCTGACCTGTCTTTGGATTACTGATAGCATAATCACCCTGTTTTAGGAGATTTCATGTCATAATTCTCATTCCCGTCTCTGACTACCAGCCTCTGTATGAAGCCAGGGAATTCAATTCTTTGTTGTCCATGGGCTCTGATCTTTCACAATGCTGTAAGGAGACCTTTTAAGTAGCACAGGAGCAAGGCAGCTAAGAAGGCCTTTAACGGTCCATTTTCATGGCACTATTGAGGTTGAAGGCTGGATAGTAACCCGCACACTCTGATGTCTCTCTTCAGCCCAGTGGTCTCTGGATACTCTTAGTTGAATGTTTCATTTCTGAAAAAGCAAAAACACAACTTTTCCCCAACATGGGGTGGAATCTCCACACTCCAGGCTATTATTATTAGAGCAAAATGCTTAAACATTATCTCAAAATTAAATTTTTTCTTATTTGAGGTTAAAATAGCCAATTATAGATACATCCTGTACTCCTTTTTAAAATTTAAGCTGAAGTTTTATTTACCATGTATAACTTTAAAATCCAATAATTTGTCCCTTTCTTGCTGGACACTCATTTAGCATGCCAGCCTCTAGAGTTGTAGATGTGGCTGATAACAGGAACATCTAGCCACCGCAATGTAACTTTTCCAATATTAGCTACAAACAAAATTCCAATCACAGGTAAAATAAGTCTTTTTTACCAGCCAGAAAAAAACCAGACACCAAATCCCTGGAGGATCTGGACCAGTTGGCTGAATTTTTGGTCCAAACTCCTCAACATATCTGGGCTGTTTATTTAACAACCAGAGCTAAGCGGCTACTGAGAGAAAAACTCTAACACAGGCAGTGTAGATTCTGCCCAAGCTCACTGAGTTGCTTTGTGCACCTATCTATTTTAAAATATTGTCCTTTTATACCATGTAGTGAAAGGACCGGCTGGGCTAGTTCCCATCTAGGGGGGTCTCTGGGAGAGGGACAACTCCCAAGGAACCAAGAGGATGACTCCAGATTTATGCAAACTGCAAAATGTCCTATGCACCGGGGTTCACCTTCAGCAAGTCTCCACGCAGGGAGCAGGAGAAGGCGAACCCAATCCCTAGTCCCTTGGTATTTTATGGAGTGCAAGGGAGCGGGGATAGGGGGTAGGGCTTGCGTAGCTTTGATTGGCTCAGCACTCCTCAAGTCCTATATCTTTCAAACTAATTGGTTAGGAGTTTGTGTGTGCTGGAACTGGGAGCAGTTGGTCAGTGACCTTTGGACTAGCTGGCCCGGAGACTGGATGGCACCTGGACTGCCTGGAGAGGGGAGACTCCTGCTGATGGATGATAAACTTAATGGTCAGTCCTCTGAGGGTGGGGGAGGTCCAATAATGTCCTTTCTTGAGAAACATCCTCCTGGTGACTGCTAGCACTCGGGTAATGAGGCCTCGGGGAGGTATTGAATTCCTAGGAGTCCTGGTTCCTGCTTGTGACTACTCTGTCATTTTATATTTCTTAAATGCTTTCACTACGTCTTACAAAACTAATTGGTTAGGAGTTCGTGCGTGCTGAAACTGGGAGCAGTTGGTCAGTGACCTTTGGACTAGCTGGCCTGGAGACAGGACAGTGCCTGGGATGCCTGGGGAGGGGAAATTCCTGCAGGTGGATGATAAACTTAATGGTCATTCCCCTATGGGTGGGAAGGGGACTGTTAATGGCCATTCTTGAGAAACATCTTCTTGGTATGTCTGCTAGCACTTGGGCGGTGAGGCTGGGGGAGGTATCGAGTTCGTTCGTTCGAAAGCCCTGGCCAGGCAAACTCAATAAACCACCCGCCTGATTTGAGAGCTGCTCGCACCCTCAACATCAGTGGCATGTTAGGACTTCGTTTCGGGCCCCCTCCATTATTTAGAGATGTCTCTTTAATGGACCGAGTGGGCCCCCATCCCCACCCCAATTCCTACCCAGGATAACAAGGCCATACTCTGACCCTCTGCTGGCTGCTCCAAACCCTCCCGCCACTATTCAGGAGCTGGCCCACTGATGGTAATTCTCTTAAAAAAAATTGGCCCTGTTTTTCTCTATCCTTTAAAATCTTTCTCTTTTATTCTAGTCTAACTCTAAAAATTTTCCTATGCTATTTTAATGATGCTAAAACCACCCATGTGGACTCCTTAGGAGTAACAAATCTAGTCCTGGCCAGTTTTATAAAACCATTTCTACTAAGGAATCTACCTGTTTTCCAAGTTGTCCTATGGAGTCCCTTAGGTATCATATATCTTGGTACCAGGGACCCACCCCGGCAGGTCAGGACTTTTAGGAGATAGGTGTGGAGTCCACGAAAACTCAATCATGCGCATGTTTTCTTCAAGATCTTAGCTCTCATTATTCACACTTTTTTGACATGGCACAACCCCAACCCCACCCCCAAGTAGCCTGACCCTTGGCTGGTAGGGCAGCAGGATCCTGGTATCACAGAGATCAGGACACAGGGGAGGGTGGGCAGATGCCTTGCTCAGGAGAGAAGACCACCCCTCCCGAACGGGTACTAGGAAGCCCAGCAAGGACTTCCCACCTGGTAGAAGGCTCAGCCATGAAGTGAAAAGCCCAGTACCCCTAGGCTCAGCCATGGAAGTAAAAAGCCCAGCACCCCTAGTAGTGAAGGCACTGACTGATCTCTCCTCTGTTTAATATCAAGTCCTCACTTTCCCAGAAATCTCTGTTTAAAGGCAAGAACTCTCTTTCCTAGAAATCCCTCTTTCCTTGTAACATTTAACAAGCCAATCCCTTAAAACTATGTAGGGAGCTGTCTCGGTTGTTGGCCATCTTGCATGGTGCTCCAGCACGCAGGTAGAACTGGTGGTACTTGAGGGGGATTTCGAACACTGGGCACATTTGGTGCATGGGCTGGGAATCCCCGCTGAAACTGGGAGCAGTTGGTCAGTGACCTTTGGACTAGCTGGCCTGGAGACAGGACAGTGCCTGGGATGCCTGGGGAGGGGAAATTCCTGCAGGTGGATGATAAACTTAATGGTCATTCCCCTATGGGTGGGAAGGGGACTGTTAATGGCCATTCTTGAGAAACATCTTCTTGGTATGTCTGCTAGCACTTGGGCGGTGAGGCTGGGGGAGGTATCGAGTTCCTAGGAGTCCTGGTTCCTGCTTATGACTATTTTGTCAGTTTAGACTTATATTCCTTAAACCCTTTCAGTAGAGGAATGATCAGAAAGCATACAATCAAGCTTTGGGTCTAGGTAATTTACATATGCATTCTGTAATCTGCTTTCTTCCTGAGTTAACTCCTTTTCTGCTGTTGTTAACCTTTTTTGACTGTTTAAATCTGAATCGCACCAGATATTAATATTCAGTGGCTTTTGTACAAAATATTGACACAAGGTTGTACTATCAGAACTCCACCCAGCCCTCCAATATACAAATGAATGGAGCCTAACCTTCATCTGCCTTAAGGTTAGTGAATGTCCTCTTCATATGGAGAACTGGGTGGCCACTTAAAAAAAAAAGGCCATGTGCTCTTAATGTAAGAATCAACAGATGGTTTGGATCGATTGTGATTGCTGTTTCTCTCTTTAAATAAAAGGGTATTTTACTTTTGATATTATAGGAACACAGCTGAGAGATTTTAGAATTTAAGAGTAAATTTTGAAATTAATATTCTT
Source organism: Cricetomys ansorgei (assembly GCA_026225945.1). Classification (NCBI taxonomy): domain Eukaryota; kingdom Metazoa; phylum Chordata; class Mammalia; order Rodentia; family Nesomyidae; genus Cricetomys; species Cricetomys ansorgei. The sequence goes on from JAMJFZ010003268.1 coordinate 10,599,479, forward strand.
AAAGAAACAACATGCTCTTAATGTAGGAATCAACAGATGGTGGATCTTATTAGATTGTGATTGCTGTTTCTTGCTTTAAGTAAAAGGGTATTTTACTTTTGATGTTGCAGGAACACAGCTGAGAGATTTTAGATTTTAGGAGTAAATGTTGAAATTAATATTCTTAAAGATTAACAACTTTTAAATTTATAAAACTATGGGACATTTTAAATCCATAAACTGTTTTAAAAGTGTTTTATATTATGATACATTTATTAATCTCTTCTCACTTTTAAGGTCATCCTTAAAAATATGTTTATAACCACTTATGCTTTTACTAATTCTGTAATCAAGCTTCCATAAAATTATATGATAAAAAACAGGTATATTTGATAAATAAAGTTTATAAATTCTTATTCAGGTTATAATCTGAGTTATAAAAACCTGATATTCTATAATTGTACACTATATAGTGAAGGTAACGCTTCCAGTTCCTCTATAAACAGTATTTTTGTATTATATTGGTGATAATAAAATGATATTATTATGTGTAACACCCTAATTCTATTCTTCATAAGACTATATGCTATTTTAAGTATATAGTAATTACTGGATAATTGATACATTATCCATTGTATTATATTGGTTGTCTATCCCGTATACATTGTCTATTGTATTATGTGGGTGATAATTAAATTGATATTTTCTATAACATCCTAATTCATGACATCCTAATTCTATTCTTTATAAGACTATGCTATTTAATATATAATAATTACTAGATAATTTACACATTATCTGTCACATATATACTTAATGAATCATTGATATGGGCCATTATGTTATTTAACTGATATTATAATTATTGGTTATATAATACTATATGGTAGTTAATTATTATTGATCAATAATAATTAATCATAGTGATTAAAATGGCTATTAATATAATTTATAATTGATTATATATACTTATAATCATGCAGAGTGCTAACTAAGATTCATTAATGTGTTCAGACACAGGCATGTACCTATAATCATGCAGAGTGCTAAGATTTTTTAATATGTTCAGATATATACTTAAATAATACAGAGTACTGATACAATTAATTCCAAAAATAAGTTTTATTTGGTCTCTTGTGATATATTCTAGTCATGCAGAATACTAATTAATTCCAAAAGTAAGCCTCATTTAACTCCATATGTGTTTTCAAATTTAAATCTAAAACAAGTAACTAAAAAACAATATATGGTTAATATATGTGTATATATATATGTGTGTGCATGTATATATATATATATATATATATATATATATATATATATATATATATATACTTAATAGATTATAGATATGCTCAAAGATTATGGTCCTCAAATCTCCCAGAGATCTGCTGAATATGGCATTTAAATGTTTTAGCTTTCCACAATAAACAGTGGCATTCCTAATGATAACCCTTGAGGTCTCCAAGAAGTTGACAAGGCTCTATAGTGAAGAATCCACCTGGATTGTGGTAAAACTAACCACTTGGTGAAACTGCCCTATGTCTCACCTGCCACCATGCTCTGCACTAACTGTGGACACATTTGGGTTAGCTGCTTTACTCTGCCTAGCCAGGGTTAGACCCAGTTTCCCCTAGTTCTTCCCATAGGAAAAAAAAACATTTCAGACCTAGGCAGCCAGAGGCCTGCTCCATTCTGTATGACAACTGAAGATGAAATACTGTTATACTTCTGCACATCAGATGACATTTGTCCCCAGTGAACTCCAGGACCCTAGGGAACCACTAGGTAGTGGATACACAGACCATCTAGATTATATAATTTATTCTTCCTGAGATCTCTGATGGCTTGATAACTAACTATAGTTTTAAGAGCAACAAGCATCTACCAGTTCCATGATTAGGTAAGGGTCTGTACAGGTTCTAAAGATCTAAAAGAAGATATATAGCTACAATTTGTAAAGGTATTAGGATACAAAAGATTGGTTATTCAAAGGAGTTTGCCTTACAATGCCTATACCTCTCTCATGGTAAATGATTAGACAAAGCCTATGCAAGTTCTGAGGATCTAAAATACAATTTAAGATCTATAGATACAAGTTGTAAAGATATTAAGATATATAAATGATTGGTTATATTTGGATATCAAAGGCTTAGAGTTTTAACATTGACAAAACTCTGGATGAATGTTCTTAATGGTTCTGATAAACTGGTACCACTAGTACATGATTTTAAATTCCCTTTGGTTATTTGTCTTCAAAATGTAGACTTGGAGATTCTTCTCACCAGGCTATAATGTTTCTGTCCAATTTGTATACCCCACTCTCTAGATACACAGAATGTTCATGCTTTTGGCCCAGGGTCATGGCTTTTGATGACTCTAAAGGAATGGATCTGCTCCATTCATAAATCTGTTCCAACTGCTTTATTAGCTGCTTTCTCTATAATATGTATTTCAGTACATGACATTTGTTATGACTTCAAGATATAGTCTGCAATTCAGTACAGACAACAATGGTAACCTAAAGTATCTACCTCTTTTTGTAATCTTAAATTTCTTGTGAGCTTCAGGAAGTTGACTTGGATCCACCTCCCACAGGTCAGACTCCAGACTTAAGTTTTTCCATCTGCTCACTCATGAGAGTATGATTTATCTCTCTCTTCCCTGGGCTTGGGAACCTTTCCCCTCCCCACTGCCAAGACCATGGACCTAAAAGTTCCAAATGTAAGATTTTCCTTTAAGTTTCCTAAACTGTAACCTCTGTTCCAAGCATATGTTTTAACAAATTTCTATTCAGCTGACAGACACTGCCTCAAATCAGCTCTGCGCTCAAGTTACAAGCGCTGACCTTGCTGAGAGCTGATATAGACCAGACCAGTTCAGCAGATGCCATTCCTGTTCACTCAGCTGGATCAGTGAACTGGATGCTTCTGATGAATACCCCATTGTCTGACCCCCTCCCCAGGTTTTGACTAAATTACCAGTTTCCTGGGGCTCCTGACTTACAATGCCACAGTTTCAACAGGAAGCAGTAAGAGAATACGATGTCCCATTCACTTAGGCTGGAATCTTTAGCCAAAAGAAAACTCCCTGATATTGGGGACATAATAACTTGCGTAATGGCTATTGTCATCTCAAAAGGGGTACTTATTTAAAGGCCAAATAGAACTAGATCTATCAACAGATAGATCCATCAACTCAGATGGTTCCATCTAATGTCAGCTATCAAAGAGCTTCCATCACTATTGCCCTAATTGGATGCAGCAAATTGCCCACTCTTGATTTTTTGGTTCACTCACAGACCCTGGTCAAGTAAAACAACTTGCCCCGATTCCTACCTTACCAGGCAGGCTCCTGCTTTCCTTTTTAATAACAAAAAGGGGTGATGAGGCTCATGAATATCCCTAACGCTGGATGGAGTCTGCATGACAGAGATCCAGATTCTCTGGCTAAGGAATTTTTGGCTCATCAGCTATTTTGCCCCCCTTCTTTGCTGTAATGGCGACAAAAAGCCTTTCATCAATAATAATGTCTACATGGCCTACCCGAGCTGGTGGTTGTTGGCTGAGAAAGGGATGCAGCCATTTTACTTGAAAATCTTGAAGGCTTTTAAGTCCTGGCATGTGCAGGAGCTACCTATGTATACTGCTAGCATATCATAAAAGCCATCCCTGGGGCGGATGTCGGTACTCCCAGGAAGAGATAAATAAGCCTTTAACTGATAGAAGCTAAAAGGAAAATTAGCACACCTGGATGAATGAATGAATCCGCACCAAAAGAGCTGAATTTAGCCAACAGGAGCATCCAACCATTAATGGGTCATTGTGTCAAATGTTTTTTGAAATAACCTCAGAGCTTGCAGGCTGCAGGAGGAAGGGCACTGGCTCCATCCTAGACTGACGCCTGCATATCAAGATGGCTCCTGATGAGACATGACTGGCATCTGCTTGTGGACTGTCATCTATGTATCAAACTGGCTCCTTCCAAGACTTGACCGACGTCTGCATACCTTAAAAGGAGCTTCGGCCTTTTAAGCTACAGAAAAGATTTTTTTCTGTGGCAGCCTCCTTCGGTGTGACTCTCCCCTTGGCAATGTGCATTGTCAGTCTCTCTTTTCCCTTTCTCTTCTTAATATGTATACTGTTAATTATTCTATTAAAAATTCTGCGTTTTATTTCTGAAGCATTCTGTATGTGTCATTTTCAAAGCGGGAAAAGTGTGCCATATTGGGTCCCATAGAAGAATGAACTACTGTGTTCATTTGTCATAACTTTCGTTGTTTGTCCTCCTTCATGGAGACTGAGGAACCTTCGTGCAGACTAGAGCTGGACTCGATTGCCACAAGGGGAGAATGCTGTGAATTGCCCAGAGCTGCCTAGAGATCCTTGGAGCTCAGCCAGCCCCCACACTCCTAACACTCCCACTCTCTGGCCTAGTACTGCCCCTTGAGCCCTGTACCTGTCCCCAGAAAGGTATCTGTCCTGCATCATCAGTCCCATATAACCTCGTGGACTTTGGGACTTTTGTCTCTTTCTCTTTTGCCTTTCTTTCTTTACCTCTCTTTCTCTCTCCCTCTTTCTCTCTGCCTACAGGGTCCTGTTCTACCGGATTCAGTGTCCTTCCCCTGTAACTAATATACCTTTCCTACAAAACTCGCCAGCGTGTATGCATCTAAACTCCATCCATCACCTTCTGTGCGTATAAAAATTTATAACACCTGCCTATAGAAATCACAACAAAGGCATTTTCCTACAACTTCTTAGCTCCTTCTTTCTGCGTATCAAGCCCCCCTACCTCAGTGCTTCCCACTGTGGCCAACTTCTGTCTTAGAACCTATGAACCACAAACTGTAGTCTCAAGAATTGCCATCTCCTGAAGACATACATTTGTTTTGGTCTGTGATCTTGTTGGGTTCATGCTAATAGCTCCAAGGAGACACTGAGAGATATGTGTATGGCCATAAAAAGCAGTTTATTTTCCACGGGTTATATACTGACATCAGAGCTGTTCAATTAAAAAAACATGGCGACCTCGAAAGCTGGCCATGTGGTGCCTTTTCAACCAAATAGGTGGTACCAATGGGATCCTTCTGATTGGTCGGGATCTGAATACTTGATTGGCTGTCATCTTGGGAGGAAGCGAGGGGCTTCTGGGAAAGTGAGTACTTGACAGTAAGCAGAGAGGCAAGGTCAGTGCTGTCCACCACTAGGGGGCGCTGGTCCTCTCAATCTATTGCTGTGAGGTGACACCATGCCCAAACAGCTCTTATAAAAGAAATGTAATTGGGGCTTGCTTGGAGTTTTAGAAGGTAGTCTGATAGAAATGGGCATGACACCATGCTCTAGGGTCTCAGGCAAGAGCTTTATTGAGGTGAGGCGAGACACGGAGTGTCTGCTTTGGAGTGGGGAAGGAAAGAGACAGTAGGAGTCTGCCAGGTTGTCTTATAAAGGGATGGTGGGTTGTATGAAGCACGCACATAGGTCTAATACCTGGCCACGGGTGAAAGTGTGGTTCAGCAATGGCAAGGTAATTGGAGGTAGGGTAGGGTGTGGGGAGTGGGTGAAGCCATTGGAGTTGGAATAGGGTGTGGGGTTGTGTGAGTTCCAGGGAACAGGGGTCTTGGAATATGGCCAAGCAAGTTTCTGAAATGTCAGGGAGCTTTGGGTAATTCATAATATAGTTCATCATCTGCATTGCAGGAAGCATGGAGGCACATAGGCAGGCATGGTGCTGGTGGAGAAGTTGAGAGTTCTACCTCCAGCTACACAGGCTGTAGAAAGATAGAGACTCCCTGTTGACCAAGAATTCTAATCTAAGAGCCTATAAGAGGCATTCTTATTCAAACCACATTCCACTCCCCAGCCCTCTTAGGCTTGTAGCCTTAGTATAATGAACAAATGCATTTAGTACAATTTCAAAGTCCCCATATTCTATCACAATCTCAATATGGTTTAAATGTCTAAAGTTCAAAGTCTCTTCTGAGACTCAAGGCAATCTTTTAAGTGCACCCTATGCAAAAGCAAAATCTAAAAGAGTATCACATACTTCCAACATACTGTGGCATAGAATATATATTAACATTTCAAAAGGGAGGAAAGGGAGCATAGTGAGGAAATATTGGAGCAAAGTAAGATGGAAAACTGTCAGGGCAAACTCCAAACTCTGCTCTCCATATCTGATGTCAAAGCTTTCTTCAGCCCTCCAATTACTTTCAGCTTTATTGAATGAAACACACTTCTCTCTCTTGGGTTGGTCCCACTCCCTGTTAGTGGCTCCCCTTGGCAAACATCCCACGACAATGGCATCTCCAACATCTTGGGGTCTCCAAAGCAGTCCAGGCTTCACCTTCACAGCTTTACACAATAGCCTCTCTGCACATTCATGCAGGAGCAGCCTTGAAAAACACCTGGTCTTAGTGGCTGGTGCCATACCTGGCTTGGTGGTCCTGGCTTCTATAAGAGAGCAGGCTGAACAAAGACATGGAAGCAAACCAGTAAGCAGCACTCCTCCATGCATCAGTTCCTGCCTCCAGGATCCCGCCCGGCTTGAGTTCCTGTCCTGACTTTCTTCAGTGATGAACAGTGCTGTGGAAGTATAAGTGGAAAAACCCTTTCCTCTCTTAGTTTCTTTGGTTGTGGTGTTCCACAAAGCAATATTAACTCTTATTAAGACAACCATTAATCCAAAAGTCTTCAACTTAGCCTAAGTCAGATTTTTAGGACAAAGGCAAAAAGCAGCCACATTCTTTGACAAAATATCACAAGAAAGGTCTCTAGGCCCCTTATTAATATTTTCCCCTTTGAAAATTCTTGAGCTGCAACATTATAATCTACATTGCTCTCAGCTTCACTATCTTCCATGCTCCAATTAGTGTGGTCCATTAAGCCCCGCTTAAACATTAAACTGCTTTCCCAATCCAAAGTCCCAAAGACCACATTTAGAAAAGCATGGTCAGGCCTGTCACAACAATACTACACTTGTAGTACCAACTTCAGTCCTAGTGACTGTTCTATTGCTGTGAAGAAACACCACGATCAAGGCAGCTATTATAAAAGAAAGCATTTAATTGGGGCTTACTTATAGTTTCAGCGATGTAGTCTATTTTCATCATGGAGGCAGACATGGTGCTAGAGAACTACCTGAGAGTTCTACATCCAGATCTGCAGGCAGCAGGAAGAGAGCTCTGTGCTTAGAATGGGCGCCTGAAACTTCAGGGCCCACCCCACTGACACATTTTCTTATAAAGAGCTGTTACTTCCTAATCCTTTCAAATAGTTACTCCCTGGTGACCAAGTTTTCAAATCTATGAGCCCCAAGGGCCAATCTCATTTAAAGCTCCACACCCATAGACATAAATAACTTTGATTTTTGTTTTTTTGAGGCAGGGTTTCTCTGTTGTAACTCTAGCTGTCTTTGAACTCACTCAGTAGACCGGGATGGCCTCAGACTCAGATATCTGTCTGTCTCTGCTGGGATTAAAGACCTGTACCACCACAGACCAGCATAAATACCTTTTTAAAAGATTTTTTGCTTCTCTCATAACAACTTATAGAATAATTCTGGCCCCCTTCCTCCCCTACCTCCACTCTCCAAGCTGTCCCCATCTCCCCCATCACCACCCACAAACATCCCCCTTTTCTCTCCCCCCACCCCCAGGATAACAGCACAATCAAGGGCATGGCATAGTGGGATGAAAAGAGGCCAAGTACCAATCCTTACATCAAGGGTGGGCCAGGCAACCAAGCAAGAGAAAAAGAGTCTCAAGGGCAGGTAAAATAGTCAGAGACATCCCCACTCCAGCCTGTAGAAGTTTTTCAGGGACACCAATCCAAACAGCCATGAGATATATTTAGGGGATCCTATGTGTTCTGAGTCTATGGCTTCAGTCTCTGTGGACCCCTAAAAGTGCTTCTCAGTTGACAATGTGGGGCTTTTCCTTCTGGTGTCACCAGCCCATATGGTTTCTGCCATCCCTTCTCTCGCTTTTCCATGTGGTTTCCTGATCTCTGCATGATGTTTGGCCCTGGGCCTCTCCAGATGCTCCTCTTAGCTGCAGAGGGGTGCCTCTCTGGTGAGGACTGGGTTAGATACCAATATATGAGCAGAGCATGACATCATTAGAAATTGTCTCCTGTTATCCAGTCTCTAGTTCCTGTCCTGTCCTGCGGTTTCAGGCAGGGGCTCCCTCCTTTTGTATGGGGTTCTGCCTTACTGTTGTCAATAAGAATCTTGCAGGGTAGATAGGCCATAAGTCGGAGGTTTTGTGGCTGGCATGGTGTCCCAGTCTTAGCACTGGAAGACTTGCCTGACCACAGGAGATGGCCTATTCAGGCTCTCTATCTCTGATTACTAGGGATCCTTGCTAGAATCTCATAGATTCCTGTCAGTTTCCACTACACTGGTTCTCCTGATTGCCCCTAATCTTCTCCCACTTCCTGTCATCTGTCATCTGTCATCATATTTTCTCCATTCATTCCTCTCCTCCTCTGGTCCACTCTGCTCCCACTCATATCCTCCCACACCCTACCTGCACCCTCTGTTCAATTTCCACTTTATCAGGGAGAGTCCTGTGTTCCAACTGGATCCCTTCTTGTTGTGTAGTTTTCTATGTCTGTGGATACTAATACCATTTGCTTAGCAGTTAGTATCCACATATGATTACATACCATGTCTGTCTTTCTGCAACTGGGTTACTTCACTCAGGACCATTTTTTCCTAGTTCCATCTATTTGCCTGCAAAGTTCATGTCATCTTTTTAAATAGCATGAGCTGTCATTTGAGTTATTGATCTTAGCCATTCTGACCACTGTAACAAGTAATCTCAAAGTGGTTTTGATGTACATTTCCTTAATGGCTGAGGATGCCAAACATTTCTTGAGTTGTTTCTCAGCCATTTGAGATTCCTCTTGAGAATTCTGTTTAGATCTATACCCCACTTTATAATTAGATTGTTTTCTTGCTACCTAGTCTCTTGAGTTCTGTAGTCCCAGGGTTTGGAATCTTTCTGCCACTTGTGTGTCCCAGCCACAGGTACCCTGCCTGGAGTCGGTGGCTACCCATGGGCTGGATCCAGGCAGATGGACGAAGTGGGGAGGACACAGAGTGGCAGGGCGGCCATGAGTTTATAGCATCCTGCTTGTCCTTGGCGGACCTCCGGTGAGTCAGATGAGTACAGACACTTGGGACGTGCTTCAGGGGGCATCTCTATTTTAATGCGAGGTGTAGGGTACATTTATAGGGCCACAAGTAGGGGAGGGTCTTTGGTACCCAGGGTTGGGATCCATTTGTTAAGACAAAGATATTAGAGTAGCCTTAATTGCAAGTGGAGCTCAAGTCTTAGCATCAAGGTCTTACAAGGGCACCTTCTGCATAAGGTGTGGTCTCACAGGGAAAAAGAGGAAGGCAACTTATCAGTAATGGACGACTCATCCTTAGGCTTCCAGCTACAGCGCAGGTAAGCACCAACCAAGCCACATTCCTTTGCTTCTGTGAAGCAGGCAATATTTAATATTTAGCTGACAGTGTCCTTTGGGTTCTGGCCAGGGCTAAAGTGACTTGGACTGGGTACAACTTGGACTGGGTACAAAACCCATTCTCTCATTTGACTGCACTGTGGACTCTTGACACCAGTCCGTGGAACTTGGAGAAAATACACAAGGATAATTTCCTGTGAATATGCACAGATATTTGTTAGCAAGAGACCTGGAGGGCAGGCGTGGGGATGTGCTGTGTCTGGGCATCCTGGTGGGACCAGTCAGAATTTTGTATTCTGCCTTATGTCTTGGTGCACATGGGTTCACTGGGATGTCTTTAGAGAGCTCTGAGTTGCATTTGTCCGTAGCCCTGGCCACAGATAGGTGGGTGCTCACAGAGGATGCAGAAGGATACATGCCTGAGAGAGACATGGGGACTTTGGAGACAGGAAAGGGAGCCAAGTGTCCAGAACGGTGCCTGGTAGTTGGGGTGGGGTGTTGGAGAGAGGTTGTGACTATAGTGGGTTAACAGCATGTGGAGTTTATAGTCCATGGACAAGCCCGAATCCCAGGGCTCCTGCCTCTGTGGAGGGCTCCTCCCCCACATAATCCTTTGTACTTATTGAGCTGGGGTGGTGGGCTGGGATCCAGTCCTGTGCCCCTCAGTAGTTTACAGCTTGGGCTCCGTAGACCCATTGCGTGGAGGGAACTCCGCCTCAGCCCTGCCCCCTTGTGTAGCCCAGCCCTCCTGCCCTTGCCTCCTCCAGGTGTCCAGCAGTGAAGCTGCTTCAGCCTGCCATGGGCTGCTTCACATTGGGCCCTGCAGGTGGCCATGGCAGCAGGTGGACAGTAGTGAGGACTGGGCTGCTGGCTGCCTGCACCAGGCCCAAAATGGCCTCAAACTGCCATCTGTGTTTCTGACAGGGAGCAAATAAGACTTTTCCCAGCAGACTGGCCCCTGCTGCTGCCAGTTGCCTTTAGGGGCAGCTGCATGGTTGCCTCACTATCCTGCTGGGGACTCTGTGGCCCCAGCTGCCACCTCCTGTGCCCACCATGAGCTCCAAATATCACAGAACACCTTAGCTCAGGTGGGGATATTTCCCTTCAGAGCTGGGAAGCAGAGCAGAGCAGAGCAGAGCAGAGCAGAGCAGAGTCGGATTGCAACATTGTAAGACTCCAGCTCAGCTGATGAAGCCTTCCCTCCCTCAGAGCTGCAACAGCGGTGTGGTTCCTGGCTTCCCAAACATCAGAATACCTTTCCCAGCCTCAGGATTGTGTGGTACTTGAGCTCCTGACTGCCAGGGCACTTTCCTTTCAGAGAGCTGTAAATACATACTTCCCCTGGGGACACTTTCCCGCCTCAGAGCTTTGTGGTTCCTGGCTTCCCATTGGGGACACTTTCCCCACTTCAGAGTTGTATGGTTCCTGGGCTCCCAACTGCCAGGGCATCTCTCCTATCAAAGCTGTGTGGTTCCTGGAATCCCAAATGCCAGGCCACTTTTCCATCTTTGTCCGAGCTGAATAAAAACACTAACAGTGACAGACCTGGAGATCATAATGGTTGCCTGGCAATGCCTAAGAGATGGTTAGGCTTGGGACCCAGGCCCAGGGCCTTACGGTAGGCAAGGGGGCAGATGAGATGGCATGTTTCTGGTTTTGATATGTCCTTGGCTCCACATCAGGATCCTTCCTGGGTGGCCTGCCTCTGCCTTTGAGGTTGTGGATGTCTCAGGTCCCTGGTGACCCCTGCTGGTGGTGTTGCCCTCAGCCTCCAACTGAACCTGGAGGGCAGGGCACCTGAAGGCACTTTTCCAGAGTTTATTATTACCCTTTTTGAGTTCAATGAAAGATATTTTATGTCTTTTTAAAACTTCCTTGAATTTCTTGGTAAAGTTATTATTGTTCTTTAAAATTCTGTGTCCTGGCATTCGAAGTCTATGACGTTCCTCTCATTGGTTTTATAGGGATGGGTGGAGCAATTTGATACATAGCACTAGACGGACAGCCATCGAAATGCATATACGTATGTAGTAACATTATATGGACTGAGCTAGTTGTATTTAATATATACATAATATATAATATTTCATATACATATATATGTATATATATATATATATATATATATATATATATCAAGAAAAAAGGAGTTTTTGAAATTCATTTTACTACCAATAGGAAGCATTCCTCTCCTCATGGATTAAGCCTCCAAGAGTCCTACCTCCTCATTGTTGAGACCTACCATGCTGTCCAGAAAAGATATACCTATATCGCTCTTGCCCAGAGACAACCGTGTGATTGCTGTCATCTCTATCTATGAGCCGCATCCTGCAGAAACTCTTTAATGATGGCGGCTGAGATCCCCAAGGACTTTCCTGCTCTGAGTTCTCACCATCACCTGGCCAGGTACAACACTGAACCGACTTGCCACAGTCTGTAGTGTTCCCAGAAAATGATCTGGGCCACCTCGCCATGAGCATCAACAACATTCTCCTGATATGACCAGATGCTGCTTTTGTGGCATCCTGTGTCCACCTGGGTTCCTGAAGGGTTTGGTCATTAGAGGGTATCCCACAGTCTTGGGGCATTCAGCTGTGGCTCCTTGCAAAAGATCATCCCAGCTGACAGCTTAAGACTCTCACCCCTGCCAGGGCATCCAACTTCTCCCTACCAACATACATGCATGCTTACACACACAAACACACACACACTTCTCCCTCTCTCTTCCTCTCTCCTCATTTTCCACAATAAATTGCACATGGATCACTTTTGTAGTCTCCCTTCCATCTAAACTAAGCCCACATGTGCCTATGTCTTCTTTTTGACCAAATAAAGTATACTTTACACATTTTTCCAATGAAACAGTTTCTATACCTTCTTTTGATTTTTTAAAAAAATTATGAGAAATTTTGTATGTAAGTAATGATCATCAAATGGAATGGGTGTAGGCCCCTACCTGCTCTCTCCTCCCTCTGTGGGTGTGCTCCAGGGGGCCTTTGCCTTACTACCTGGTGCTCCTCCCCCACCCCAACTGCCACTGTCCTGATATCTGCATTTCTGCTGTGGAACAAACCTGACTTTCCTCAGCAGCCTGGCCCTTTTGGACTGCTGCTTGGCTCCCTCACTATCCTGCTGGGGATCCCAGGGACCCAGCCACCAGCCCTTTCACCCACCATGAGCCTAAAATGATGCTGAAGATGACTGGGGTGCCGACACATTTCCCATTTGTGGGAGTTTAGCTCTGCGAGGCTGGAGAGCTCTGGAGTTTGAGACTCCCCCCCCCCCATAGGAAAACTCCCGCTGGACTCCAGCCGATTACAGGGTATCCCAACCTGGCAGAGAAGCTCAGAAGCAGTCCAAACTAACACACATAGACCCAAGCTGGGACCCTCAACCCTCTCCAGACTCCAATTAAGGGTAAACAATCCCACCAATCACAGGCCACTCTCCCAGGAACACTCTATAAAGAGAAGCCTTCTATACTGTGCTCAGTAGGGGGCACAGTAGGGGTCTGCTGCCTTCTTCCCAAGTGGAGGCAGCCATAAAGAGAAGCGAATAAAAGAAGCAGTGATGAGAAGAACAGAAGAACACTTCAGCTCAGCCAGAACACCTCAGCTCAGCTGGGGATATTTCCCTTCAGAGCTGCAACACTGGGGAGGCTGCTTCTTCCCTCAGAGTGAGCAGAGCTGAGCAGAGCAGGATTGCTATACTGTAACACTCCAGCTCAGTGTTGGATGGGGAAGCCTTCCTCACCTCAGAGCTATGAGAGTTGTGTGCTTCCTGGCTTTCCAAATGTCAGGATACCTTTCCCATTGGGGAGAACTTCCCCACCTTAGAGCTGTGTGGTTCCTGGGCTCCTGAATGCCAGACCAATTTTCCATCTCTGCTTGAGCTGAATAAAAACACTAACAGTGGGAACCTTTTAGAGTATGTGTATTGTAGTGCAAATTACCACTAGCTTTGGCATGCCCAGAGACCAGCTCCCCTTTCTCCTTCCAGGTGTGTTTCTGGGCTAAATCTAGGTGGGCGAGAAGACTGTCCTCTGATGTTGTGTTGAGCCAAAGCACTCCCTTAGATGTGTCATATTCTGTGCCATTTCCTCCCTGGTATTTTCAGCCTCCTCTCCTACACCTTCTTCTTTGCTCAGCTTGGTGTTTTATTTTTCTTCCTCCTCACCTCTAATGCCTCGATATTTAGCCCAGGCTGGCCTCCGACTTGCCACAGTCTTCCTCAGTCCCCCAAATGCTAGGAGTGAACTAATACATCCTGGGACCTGCTTAACATTTGCATTCTTTGGCTAAGAAACAATTAATTTTAAAGAGTTTTTCACTTTTTCCTTCTCTTTTTTTTCCTTTTATTTTTCTTGAGATAGGATTTTCCTGAGTAGCCCTAACTGATCTTAAACTCAAGAACTTCTGCTGTGCCCACCATCCATATCCTCAAAGACCACCAAGCAGTCTGATCTGATGCAAAACACACAAGGTCTCTTTATTTAGGCTAACTCGAGTTAGGGCAGCACACCTCTCTGACACAGCAGAAATGGTGTGAGCCACGAACAAAGGAAGAGTGAGGTTTATATCAGAAAAATGATACAAGCAGGGCATTACGTTACATGCTTTGGCGTTACAGGATTGGTTCATTGGAGTTAATTTTTGAACAGATTGGTTGATCTTAGCTGGGTCTAGGGGCTAGCGGGAGGATGGGTAATGGGCAGGATGTCCTGCTATCTAGAGCTTGTAAAAGCAAGGCTGAGACTTTCTGATAGGCTCCTTTCCCAGAAGTGAGGGAGGAAGCTCCTCCAAGCATGGCAATTGTATGTGGGGTGAGGATCACTAGGTCTTAAAGGTAATTAAGCAAGCTTTTAGGTAAGTCCCCTGGCCAGAGGCAAGGGTCAGTGTCCCTTGCACGTACTTAGGTTAATCAACAGTTAATAAAATACTTGCAAACAGAATACAGACATACAAGAAAAAGATTGCTTTTAATTTCTGCCTTTCTATGTGAAGCATAATTGAGAAGATATTTTTAAACTGTTTATGCGTGTGTTTGTGTGTAGGGTCTGAGTGCACGCACATGTGAATGCAGCTCCAGAAGAGAGCATGGGGTGTACCATCTTCTGATGTTCATCATTCTCACATTTAGCATTCATCGCAATAGTGATGCTATCTTGTACCCTTGGGAATGAGAATTTTCATAACCCTTTAAGTAAGCTTTAAAACACAGCATTGGGACCAGTGAGATGGTTAAGTGGTCTTTTCAAATAATCTATGTTTGATCTCCAAAATGCAAATGATAGAGGAAGAGAAAAGTCATGGCAATATTTACTTCTGACTTTCATATGTATACTGTGGCACATGCATAGATAGATAGATGATAGATAGATAAATAGATGGAAACATATACACCTACATAATACATATATAGATGACAGAGTTAAATAGATTGATGCAATGGATTGATAAACTAAACACTAAAAACATGCTGCCCTTTACTTCTCACACCCACACTGAGCATAGTTTGCTATCCTCAAGTAAGACATAATGTTTGGACTTTCAAACTACCCAGCCATCTACAAGCACACACACCAAACTCTAAATGTCTTGCTCAATGCCCATTTGAATCGCATTGACTTGATTAGTAACTGGACTTTCCGTTGTTTCTGGCTGTTTTCAGGTTTTCCACCCTGAAACACCTCCCTGCACTTTGTTATTGCTTCAGTTATTTCTGTGTATGCCTTATTGACAGCTATAACCCACTAGACCGCTATGCTACTCAGGTTATTTATGCTGCTAGAGATTTCAGGCATACATTCGAACCTCTGAGATACAGGGTTTTAAGACAGGATCTTTGAAGAGTGAATCTTCCTAATGACATCAAATGAAATCGTTGTCAGGTGGAAAACTTAACAAAGCACAGGAAACAGTTTTGCACAGAAAATATATATTCATTTGAAGATGACATTGGTTAAAGTAATTGCATTTGTCAAATAGAATTACATAGTGGTATTTGTTTGAAAACAAAACCGAAGAAGATATCCATACATTGTGATTTCAAAACAGGGTAGAAAACGTTAAACATTCAAGAAATTGGTTGCTGATTTTTAATGCCAGTAGATGATTAACATAACGAGAAAATATCAAGACGTCCTCTTCTAAACTTAAAATAAAACAACAACGAGAAGAAGAAGAAGAAGAAGAGAACAGCAACAGTGTAAACAACAACTAAATTAACAACAAGAAAGTAACCATATCATCTCTGGCATCTTCAGGAGGATATGCAGCAATCTGAACACTGTTCTAAGAGTATGGGTGGAGTTTGTTAGCCCCACAGTCAGCCATCCAGATCTGGGCAAAATGTTGGGACCGTTCCATTTCTGATAGACTGCCCTGCAGACTGACTGGCATTCCAGTGTCTCCGTATTGCTTTTGAGCTCAGGGAACTCAAACCTGAGGGGAGGAATGTTATAATGATGACCAGAACAACGCCCAGGGCCCCTTGGACCACAATATGTGAATATGAGGTCTCTTTGATCCGAGTGGGAAAGCCTGACACCTGTGTGGTCAGAAGATAAAACCAGAGGCCATTTGGATAAGGGAGTTAGTATAGATACCCTACATAATGGGAAAGGGAGGTCTGAAGTTTCCTTGGCATTAGATAAAGTTTGAAGATCCCATTAGTCAGAAAGAGTATGTGGGAGACATCCTTGGTCAATGGGAACTCCATTGAAAGCCTCATATTCAGACCTCGAAAGCCTCCCCACACAAGATAGAAAGTACGACTAGGGAGCATTTGGTCAGAGGTGTGTAGTCTGAGGCTTTGCAAGAGGCATGGGGAAGAATGGCGATTCCAAGAGCTATGGAGAAAATACAACACCTCCTCACCCAGGGACAGAGGGTAAATATTAGAGGGCATCTTGAGGACAGAGTGGAAATCTGAGGCCTCTTGATAGAGGTAAACTAGTATGTTTGCTTGGGTAGAGTTGGAAATTTGCATACCGTCTCCTTGACATAAGACAAAAGACGCAGCCCACCTCAGACAGTGGAGCACATTCCAGATACTGCCTTTCAGCTTCCAGCTCATCTTCAGAGAACTGATCTGTCCACAGTAGTGAACATGTGGCAGGTCAGGCATCAGTCTGAGTATTTGTGCAGATGTCTGGACGAGAGTCCCAAGCTGGTTCTCCTTCTCAAGCATATGTTCAGCTGCTCAAATCTAGGTATGAATGATGGGGGCCACATCATATTGGTTTCTACCTTGAGGTAGTGGGATTACATTCTGGCCTCTACTCACTACTCTTGGGCTCTGGTACCTTGAGCTTTATTTGCCTGGTTGTGTCATTGGGTGAAGAAAAATGTTCTAGGACCTCAAGTTTGGGTGGAGAATGTCTGAGGTCCCTGAATCAGAGGAGGACAAAGTGAGGTCGTCCTTTGCCAGAAAGGCACATTTGGAGACCACTCAGACAATAAAAGAAGATCTTAGATCCTCTGGTAATTCAGATGCAGTAGATCACAACCCCTTTTGTCCTAATAGAATGATCTGAGGCACAATTACTTAGACGTAGCAAGCTCACTGCCACAAGGGCATGTTCAGAAGGCCCGAGAACCCATTGGATGTTGATGAACTGAAGCTCTCTATTTGAACAGGCAGGTCTGAGATCCCTTTGGTCACAAGGAAAATAGTCAGGGGATACTGGGGAAGAGGGCTTAGCCTGAAAGCCACTTCAGAAAAAGAGGATACTCTGAGTTTTCTTTGGGTAGGTGGGGTAAATCCAATTTTCCTACGGGCAGAAGAGGAAATTCGGCTGACCCTCTGAGGAGAGGTGACAGATTCAAAACTCCCAAAGTAGAAGGATGAGGTACGAGGTCCCTGGAGTGAAGGGAATAGTCTCAGCCTCTCTTGGTCATTTATTTAGGTACAATTGGGCAGAAGGTGAAGGTTGAATGATACCTTGAGATGTACAGGAAGTTACAGACATTCACTGCTCCATCAGCTCCCAACTTGAAATCACAATCTAGAATACACATCTTCTGAATGTCCATGGTAGGCATAGCAGCCATCTTAGACATCTTCTAAGCGGCTTCATGGAAGTAGTCACTGGCAGTAGTCTTTGGTCAGATGAGATAAGCCTCAAGTATCAGTCCATCTACACATTCCTCTGCATATAGGGCAGGTGTTCCATATTTTAGTGATCAGAATGTAGACAGTGGTCTGAATCACCCCATCTTGCTACTCTCGTGTTCTAAGACCTCAGCCCAGAGTGCCCTGAGCTGTCTTTGGTCAGGTTAGTACTTTCCAGGCTACCCACATTAGAGTTTGCAGGTAGGAAACCCACTGGGCAGATGGTGAATATGTGGGATTGTATTCATTACAGAGACCAGGTCTGAGGCACTCTTTATTGATGCGAATGTCTAAATCTCCCAGTGTAAGGTGAGAGAAGGACCTGGGCACCTAAGGGCAAAGGTAGAAGGGGACTGTCATGCCCTTCCTCAGAGCGAAAATGTGGCAGACTCCATCGGTCTAGGGAAAAGTTCTAAGCAACTTGGTTAAAAGTGGCATTTCTGAGACATGGGCAAAGTTGAATGTCTAAACCCATACACCCATTTGTCAGAGGGGTAAAGTCACTGACTATGTTCAAATGAAATAGGAAGCCCATCATGTTCCATTGGGCATAAAGTCACTACCTCGTGGACAGAGGGAGGTCCACTGCTCCCCGATCAGTTTCCAACTCTATTTCAGTGTTTGCAATATCCTTATGTCGTGTGGGCTGTGTGGAAGGCCAGGCAGTAGTCATTGCATTCTTCCAACAGGTTAGACAGTTATCCTCAGTCTAATAAGCCTTTGGTCAGATGAGTTAAGCCCAAGACCCCTTTGCTCAGAAGGGTAATGTCTAAGCCTGTATGTAGCAGGAAGAAAGTTGGCAGCACTCCTAAGCAACTGGGAGTGACTGAGTCATATATACTCAATAGAGAAAGATAAATGGCTCATTATAAGAGCAGGTAGGTCTGAGTGTAGTTCCCTTTGTGCAAGAGAGGACCTTTTCTGACCAACTTGTGCATTAGGAGAAGGTTTCCTTGCCTGATAGAGAGAGGGGTGAAGCTTCAGTCCTTTATGAGTAGAAGTGGAGTGTCTGCGGCCTCCACGGGCAGAGGGAGAGGGTCTGGAGTCCCTGTATGAAAGCAAGACATTTTCAAACTACGTGGCCAGAGGGTGTGAATTTGAGGAGCACTGAAAGAAAGGGAGTGGCTCTGATGCCCCTTTCAGATAAGGTGCCTACCTTGTACAGTGCAGGAAGAACTTCATCACAGTTCAGAAGATTCACATCTTCAGGCACACTGTGATGCCCTGGCAGCAATGCAGCATTGTTCCTCGGCCATGATTGGCAGTCCTCAGGCTCTAAGTCTTCTTGAAGCTTATCCTCAGATACATGAGCGTGTGCATAAAGGATGGAACCTATTCATTTTCGTGACTGGAGAGAAGGACAGGCGACCTAAGTTTCAGGCTCTCTGAATCAGAGCAGAGTAAAGTGAAGTCTCTTTGGTCATACATGTATTTTCCTAGTGGCCATGATTAGAGGCAAATATCTTCCCTTAGAGGGATAAGTCTGAGGCACAGATGCACATGGGGTGTGCTCTGAGGATACTTTCCTCCTGCTCCCTTTGGGCAAAATGAAATTCTGAGATTCCTACAGTAAAAGCCCGTCATTCTTATGAGCCACCTTGGACAGAGACGGAAGGCCAGGGGTATTATTTGCAAAAGCAGAAAAGCCCAAAATCCTCTCTAATCAAAGGCAATTTCTGACGACCTTTTATCAAAATAGGATGGTGTGACGTGCCCTGAGAAGAAGGACACTTTGAGGAGCCCGTATTCAGAAAGGGGAAACTTCTGAGGTCCCTGTGAACCGCTGTGCTTAGAGAGAAAGTATCTGTTCATGTTTAACCAAATAGCAAAATTCAGTCACCCTATTGTGCAGAAGCTACAGACCTAGCTTACATTAGGTAGTGGAGGAAGTCAATGGTACTGTATAACTTGCTTCCAGCTCTTCTTCCCCGATCCCCTATCCATACATTTATGGAGTGTTGAGGAGGAATAAGTAGCAGAGAGGACACTCTCCCGACAGGATGAGTGCTTGTCTGAACTTTGAGGCTTGCTCAAGGTTGTGGTGATCTGTGCAGATGCATAAAAGACAGATGGCAACATTTCATTTTTGACAACCACCTTCTAGGCAGATGGCACGAGCGTTAGTTTTTGCTTTCTATCGTGTGCCCTGAGATGTAAACACAGAATCTTGTGAGGCTTCATTGGTTGCAAATGTCTTTGGTAGTCAATCTTGATCAGAGTGTTTGGCACTAATGTATTGTTATTTAGAGGGTAAATTTTATGGTGACCCTGGAAAGCAGGGGTGCTCTAGGGCCTCCTAAGGTCAGAGTCTGCACCTGAAGTTCCTATGTGTTTAGGTAGAAGGCAATAAGACCCGCATTGGCCATAAGAGTCAGTTCTGAGGTCTCTTTCATCCCTGTGGAATGGGCCTGACACTCTTAGGCTGGAGTGGGATTCCGTAGTCCTCATGGTTGAAGGAAGTAATCCTTGCCCCCTTTTGATGTATACTGGCCTGCATGTGGGTGAATTTGATACTCATTTGTACAGAGGGAGTGGTCTAAGTAATACTTGTTCAGTGGACTCTTTAGTCAGAAACCAATGACCGAGGCTCACTCCCTAACAAAACATTTGAGGGTTTTCCCCACAGAATGAGTATTGAGACCACATTGGGCAAAGGGGAAGCTCTGCACTAGGCTTTGTCTGGGAAGGGAAGTATGAAAATCTCTTCAATGACATGTAAAGGAGTGAGGTAACTCGGGAAGAGATGAAGCACTGGGTTCCCACTGAGGAAGGGAAAAATTTGAGACTGGGTTGGGCAAAAGTAAGGATTGGGAAACACTTGGGGGAGCAGGGGTCTGCCACCCACCATTCTGTTGAAGGCGACGGTCCCTGCGACCTTATTCAGTGAGGGACGGTGCCATCACTCCAGCTTCCATCTCTTCTTAGTGTACAGAATATCCACGTCCACGGTTGACCCTGGAGAAATCAGGATACAACCTCAGCCTTCTCCAAGCTGCCTGTTTGGCAGTCCCTAGCAAGGTTGCCTCCTTCAGTTTGTCCTCATATGTCCATATCTGCATTGTATTGAAGAGCCTGGCATTGAGTCCAGTCACTAATTCCATACTTCGGACGTGGGACCGCTGGAACACTGTATTTCCTAACTACCAAGGTCAAAGGTGAAATGTTTAAATCTCTCTTATTTAGAGTAGCATTTGTGGAAGGTAATTCAAAGACATGAAGGGTGCTTGAGGATTCATTAAATAACACTCCAATGTATGATGCTGTATTATACAAAAGGGCATGTCTAATGTCCCTTGGACACCAAAGAAATGTCTGAGTCTCATTTGGTCAAGAGCGCAGCTCTTATTCCCCCTTGCACAGGTGGGTAGTGTCTAAGGCTACATTGCTAATCGAGGAAAGGACTGAAGAATATTCTGACTCAGGGAAATACTGATGACCCTTCAATAAACAAGGAATGTGTCAGGTCTCTTGGTGACATGGAAGTTCTGAGAACCTATTCTTTGAATGGGAAGTTCTGGACAAAGGAGAAATCCTGAATATCTTTGCTCACAGGGTGGAGGTTCCCAGGCTTTTTGGCAAATTACAGAGATCCAGTTCACTCATGGACAGAAGGGGAAGGTCCTGGGCTATCTTGGAAGAAGGTTCCGGCTCTGACTCGCTAACTTCCAACAATTTTTCCCAATGCAAACATGCATACCTTCTGTGAAAATTCTGAGAGTCTAAGCAGCTGTCATAACAATCTTCGAACAGGAGGAGTGGGTATGCAAGCATTGATGTTTCCTCAAGGTTGTATTCAGTTGCACATATCTGTTAATAAAAGACATGAGTGGTGCATTTTTGTTGACCAAGTTTGAGGAAGACAGCATGAGAATTGGTTTCAGCTTTCTATCTTCTGGCGTCTGATCTAAAAGCAGTAGGTGTGGGGACCTATGGGTTGCATATGTGTTTGCGTGCCTATCTCGGTCAGAGGGGTTACTTCTTAGTTATCTTAGAAGGGGCATAGTTGAGGTCCTGAGGGATCGAAAGGAAGCTCTGATGGTTCTGTAGCCATAAGGGTAGACCTGAAGCCCCCTAGAGAAGATGGCAGAGATATGAGACATCCCCTGGGAACAGGGGGCAATTCTGAAAGCCTTTTTAATTGAGTTTGATTTCGCAGATCTCCTTTTGCAGAAACTGAATGTCTGAAATCCTCTTGCTGGGTGGAGGTGGATCATTGGTTCACAATCCTATTGGGAAGATTGGGAATGCTTGATGCTTTTGTGTACAGAGTGAATGATTTAGGGAACCCTGGGTCTAAAAACATTATAACGAGAAGAGAAAAGACTCTGAGCTACTTTATAGGAATGGGAACATATGTGGAACATAGAACACAAAATAAGTGTTTTAGGAGTAGTGGACAAATGGGGTCTTGGGAAACCTTAGTCTTAGGAGAGGTATGATGTCCTGTTCAGTGAGGTGTGAAGTAATAAGTTCACATGGGCTCTGAGACCTTTGAAAGATGAAAACTCTGAGGCCCTGTTGGAAAAAGAGGACAGAATCTCGTTCAAGCCGATGAAGAAGGCACCATATATACTTTGGTTGTAGCTGATGATCACTGGTACCTTATGCAGTGGAGAAGTTCCCAGCACTCCTCATGAGCTTCCCCCTCTTCTTGAGATTTCTCTATCTTCGTAGTTTGTGCGCCTTGTAGGAGAGACAAGGCTGTGACCTATGCCTTCTCCCCAAGGCCCAGATGACTGTCCCTGGCTGGGTTGCTCCCTCTAGTTTGTGTTCAGCTGTCCAGGTCTGGGAATAAAAATTGAAGTCATTCCATTTCTATTGCCTGTCTTGAAGGGAGATGACATGTGTCCTATGAGCTGATTGCTTAACTTGGGCTATGGAACCACAATCCAGAGTGGATTGCTGCCCCTTGTTTATAGAGGGAGTCTCCCATGGACCTATGCCAGATCAGTGAAATGGGAGAACTTTGTAGCCACATGTGGGAAGGTCGTAGTCCTCATTCCTGAAAGGCAGAATGTGTTGGGAGGGTAGAGAAGAGCAGAGCGGTCCCAGATTTCCCCAGGCAGAAGATGGAACTCCCAGGTTTCCTTGGGGATTGAAATAAATGCAGACAATACCTTAACCAGTCCAAATATCCTCACAGTCCAGAATACACATGGGTTCCGTGACTCTGAGGCTAACTTGCCAAAGTCAGAGCATTTTTCTTACAGGATGGATGGCATTCTCTGCCTCTGTGTCCTCAGAGAGCGAGCATTACATCAGCAGCAGACAGGGGCAACAAAGATGGGAGTGACCTCTGCACTGCAAGGCAATCAATCACCTTAAAGGTAGAATGTGTTAGATAAGTGCTCAGATTTCACGGGCATGTCTGAAGACATCGATCCAGGGTGATCTGAAATCCCTTGGTCATGTTGCTTGCCTGGCCCCCAGGTCAAAAGGGGAGGATTAAGACCTTGTCTAGAGGAATAGATCTGACGTTTCCACAGATAGAAGAGGATTCTTGGAGTAAGCCATTGTCAGAGGGTGTTGATATGAAATCTCCTTGAGAAAAAGATAAAGAGCTGAGTGAGTTTTCACGTCACTGTCCTTCTCTGAAGCCCGTTAATCAGAAGAACTTGTGTCAAGCCTCCTTGAAATGAAAGGATGCGTCTAGAGTCTGCTTGATCAAAGAAACTAAAATGTAACTGCCCTCCTTGACAGAGTCTGTGTATGCCAGAGGTTCTTCAAGGACTCAATAGTGGGCCCCCAGTTTACCTTGGACTGAAGGACAAATCTGTGAGCCATTTATTAAGAATAATGTCTGAAACCCACTGCAGAATATCAGGATATAGTGCCCCCCTCACCGAAGAGAAATATCTAAACCTCCTTTTGGCAAACTGGAAAGATCCAGGGCTCCCTTTGTTTCAGGATGAAAGACCTGATGCCTCCTTACCCAAAGGTAGCAATAGTGAGTACCCCTGGGAAGTAGGAGGGGGATTTCTGTGGCCCAGACAATGGGGGATCTCGTCAAAGTGTGTAAAGTCCACACCATTCTGAGCAGAGGTCAAATAGGCTCCCATACCTCATAAGGTGCTGGCATCGGTCCACCTTCCAATTCTTCTTTACAGATTAGGATATCCATATTTTTGGCTGGATCTACAAGAGAACAAGCATCAATACCAGGATTCATGAACAGCTTGGGTAGGTGTTCCCAAAATGGTTGCCTCCTAAAAATTATGTTCAGCTAACCAGAACTGAGCAGCGCTGATGATCCCACACCATGTCTGGTGATTTTATTCAAGGGAGTGGGCTGGGTTCCAGGAATGGCTTTGTCTTCTTGACTTATGCAACTCTAAGCAGAGTGACCCATGCCCCTTGGTCAGAGGTGAAATATCCCTTGTGCCCTTGTTAGGAGGGAAATGTTCTTGGGTCAAAGTGTAAAGTTTTATGTCCCAAGTCATCAGAGGAAACAAATATCAAGGTTTGGACATGAAGATCCCAGATCCTGTTGGGCAGAGGGGGAATGTCCCTGCTTACCTTCTTTAGGGAAGAAGGTCCAGGCGCTCCCTTGTCAGTCTCCACATCCTCATTGAATTCTAGGAAATCCTTATCTCTGTGGCCTCCGGTTGCAGGTTTGACAGCAACCTGAGAGTTTTACTGAGAGGCTGGGTCAGAGTCCCTTGTTCTGTTCTCTCCGCAAAAACACAATAAGCTACGCAGGTGTGGACATGGAGGATAGGGACTTTTCTGGTGAGCAGCTTCAAGACAGATAGAATTGGACCCAGGCTATGGTTTTAATTCTTCTGCCATAGGCCTTCAATCCAGAGTTCTCTGAGGTTTGGTTGGTGGTCAAAAGTGTGTTTCCTAGCCAATCAGGCCTGAGGGAGGAGCTCTGGTCTCTCTTAATGGGATGTTAGACCAGAGTCTGCCATGAACAGAATGAAAAGCCCCTATGCTTTCTGGTTCACAGGGAGTTAGTATCAAGCATGCTTCAGCAAAGACTGAATGTATGATACACTCCCCCCCTTCTGCCGCTTGGTCAGTTCTGAAGCTTGTTTCATCAGGGGAGTTTGTCTCAGACTGCTCAAGCATAGACAAAGAGTAAGATCTACTTGTTTAAAGAGTGTAAGGTAAGGCAGCCCCCTATAGTATACCATGAAATTAGAGGTTACTATGGCCAGAAGAAATAAGCCTAAGGCCCTCTAGAAGATGTTCCTGCAAGGTGTGAGGCACCCTTAATTAATGGGTTAGTTTAGGTCTGAGGGGGCATATGTAAGACCTGCTGGAGTTATTAGCAGGAGATTTGAATTGTCCAGGTTCTGGAAGATAAAGGTCCATTGTGACTTTGCCAAAACTGTAGTGCACATGGATTCTAATGGGTATATTCATGTCCTTCTTGGGACACTGGAGAGTTCTGAGGCCTCTTGCTTCCTAAGTCATGTGTGTCAGGTCCCATCTAACCATTGAGGAGGTGCGTGGCACCTTTGTTCTGAAGTGGTAAATCTGAGGCCCATTTGAAGAGTTAGTGAATATGTGAGGTCTCCTGGTTCTGAAAGGAAAAGTGTGTCCCTTCCCCCTTAAACGTGGGGAATGTCTGAAGTCCTTGATATTGAGGTGGAGGATCTTAAAGTCCTTGCATTATTGGGATCAGTTGTGAGGTACATTGGTTCTAGGTAGATAATGTTGAGGCCACATTGGGCCACTGGGGAAGATGTGAGGGCTCCTGGTTCTGAAGGGACAGATCAGAAGCTCCCTTGGTGTGTAAGGAAGGTCGGAATACCCCTGGCTCTGACACCTGCCTGAGCATTATTGGAGAGCGTTTGACTTTTGGTTCACAGGGAGTGTGACTGAGTCCCCGCTGAACCACTGAGAATGATTTGAGCTCCATGCCAGCCACTGGGAAAATGTGCATTCTCCTGGTTCCGACAGAATAAGTGTGAGGCCACTTTCTTAGAGACAAGATTTGGAGGGCCCTTGGAGAGAGGGAGAAAGTTTGAGGCATCCACAGACAAAGAGAAAAAATTGAGGACATCATTCTTCAGAGCCAAAAAGGCTCATGCTATCTGGGTAAAAGCAGTAGGCCTTAGAGTCACCTGAGAATCAAGGGGAAGGTCAAGGGTCATCTTGGGTTTAGGGAAGGCCTGAACATTTCCTTATCTGATATTCTGGGAATCTAGAACATCCCTGTCATGCAGGACTGGCAGCTGTGTTCTTTATCAGGCTAGGAGGCACTTCCCAGCTAGGTCTCCCTCATCAGTTCAGCTGCCTACTTCTGAACATGACAGACATCTTTCTTCATCTGTGTTTACCAAGTGTAAGGCTGTCTCCTGGGTTTCAGGCTCTGATGGATCCTCTGAGGCACTGGAACCTCACACTTCAGTGTCCTGTTCTTTTGGGTCAGAGGTCATGAGTTCAGAGATTAGAATAAGAAGCACCCAGAGGCTCTTAGGCAGGGGAAGTTGTTGTTTCACCCGTTCGGTCAGATGAATTACGTCTAGGATCATACTGGTCCGAAAGAGTCCATGTTATTCTCTATGGGGCATGAATCATATAGATGTACTTCTAGGTAGAATGTGTGACCCCACTATTATTCATGAGGGAAACATCTGCATAGCTCTTAGTCATTGGGGCCTCACTGTGCTTCTGAGGCAGCCAGGTATAGTAGTCAAATTTTGACAGATGTTTGATGAGAAGGAAAGTGTTCTAAACTTCGTTGTTCACATAGGGCAGAGAGTGGGGAAAATAGGGGGGTGGCTAGTGGAGAAACCTGAAGATTACTATGGTAAAGACAGAGTTGTTCTCAGGCTCTCCTCTTGAGATTGGCTGCTTTAGAGGTTCCATTTGACAGAACAGGGAAGGTCTGATGCCTCTTTGGAGAGAACAGAGAGGTTGGGGACTTCCCAGGGCAGAAGTTGAAGTTCTGACCCTCTCTTGATTAGACAACAAACATTCTGCACTCAGAATGTTGATCAAACATAGCGTGTCTGAGGCCCAGGTTGTTAGAAGGATCGCATCTGTGGTCCCCTCTTTCAGGTTGAAACCCTCTGAGGCTGCTCCATGAACAGGGGGCGCATGTCTGCTGTCCTCTATGGTGAGAATAGGCAAGGCCCTGTTGGTCAGATTGAGAAATTCTGAAACCTCCTTGAGGAGGAGAGGAGGGAAATCCAGCTCCCTCTCTGCAGTGGGATCCTTTTTAGACCACACGGGGCTCTATGTGAATATCTGTGGCCATGGAAATTCGAAGGGGTCACATAATGGCCTCCCGTATTCATACTGGAAGGCTGGGTCACTCTCTTCATAAGAGAGGGAAGATCTCAAGTCCACTAGTGGAGATAGGGTATGTCTGAAATTTCCTTGGATAAAAGGGAATGTTTTGGCAGTCGTTTTTGGTTATTGGTGCATGTATGATTCCAAAGTGAACAGGTAGCACAGCCCAAGGGCCTCCGTTGACACTAACAGAAGGCTTCTGTCCCTCTTGCACAGAAAGGTCATCTCTCAAGCCCTCCTTGGTAGAAAGCAGGGTGTGTGACATCCCTTTGTGGTGTTGTTGAAAGTTTTGTCACTCCCATGGGGACTGTCTCCATCAGGAGATGAGTTGATGTCTTCATGAGCTGCAGGGAAGTTTCAATGGCCCCTTGGTTAGATCGCCATGCCTTAGTTCTTCTCCAGCAGAACTACTATGACTGCAGGTCCCACAGGGAGAGGGGGGATGTCTGAGTTTCCCTTCATGAGAGGAGTAATTACCAAGCCCCCCTTCAGTAGAGGTGGAAGGTGCTATGCTCTCTTGTGGAGGGGCTTTTGTTTTTATGGCCCTTTTTAGAAGATGGAGGACCGTCTGCGCTCTTTTTTGACAAAGAGGGGGGTTTGCAGTCCTCGTGCTCTGGATGGAAGGCTTGAAAGTCATCTTGGTTAGAGGGGGCCTTCTTCAATTTGGTTTTGGTAGATTTGGAACGTCTAGGTGTGCCTTGAGAAGATGGAGGACTTCGAGGCCCTCCCATGAGATCGTGAGGATCTGTGGCTTCCCTTGGGGAAGAAGTCGGGAGGCTCTCCTGGGGCTCAGTTTTAAGCCTTACACTACTTTTGTCAGAAATGGAAGCTCTGTCCCCCTTTTTGGAAGAATGGCAATGTTCATAGCCCTCATGTTCCAATGGGACAGGGTTTAGGCCTTCTTGGTCAAAAATAGCATATCTGGATGTTGTTTTCTTTGACTTAGAATGTCTGTGGATGCCTTGGGCATAGGGAGAATATTTTGGAACTTCTGTAGGAGAGGGAGGAGATCTGGGGCTCAACTCTGCTGATGTTGGGCATGGGGAACTCCTTTGAGAACTAGAGGTAGGACTTGAGTCTGTTTGGAGACACATGGAAGATGTGAGCCTACTTTTGACAGAAGGGATAGATGTTAAGTCTTCAAGTTCTGCCAGGGAGTATCTGATGTCCCCTTCAGCAAACGGGACATGTCTCAATATCTTTTTGGGAGAATTGGAAAGTCTGGGGCTTATTTTGGGATAAGGTGAATGCCGTGGGCAATCTTCATGACATGGGATAGGATAAAGTTACCCTGTGCATAAATAGACAGTCCCAGAAACTCTGTTGAAAAGGAAGGCCCCACATCCTCTAGCGTCCCTCGGGAAGATGCTGATATATCGTAGTAGATTTCTTGGGTAGATGGCAAAGGTTCTATATCTCAGGAGTAAGTTGGAAAGGGTGCACAGTCTGCACTGAAGGAGGGGGAAGTCCTAGAGAATCTTGGACAGGTGGTGGAGGTTGTATAATCCCATGGGTAGAAGATGATATTTCTAGAGTGCTTTGGGAACGTGACAATGTTCCCAGTGTCCCTCGGAAGATTCAGAAAGTCTAATATCTTCTGGATCAGACGACAAATGTACTGAAGCCTGTTGGTCCAAACAAGGGCCTGCAGCCTCTTGGTCTGACAAGGAATCATCTTCAGCAGGTGTTGAATATTCAGGAGATTCTTGTGATAAGGTGGACAGGCCAGAGCCCCTTGTGAAGACAATGAATTTCCTACATAGGTTTGCTGATGGGTTGACTCTTGCAGAGTCACTTTTGAAC